>OX439381.1:13086933-13512263 GCA_949319315.1 Zelleria hepariella
TGGTATCAGAGAAAATAGTGTCTACCATTATTCGCAGAGATTCACAGCGAGCAGCTGTGATTTTAATTTCGGCTCAATTTTAATCTAGATCTGTATGCCTGTATTTTACGACAGTAAACTTATTTAATCCGAATTTATACTGAATATCAAATACAGGTATTTTCAACGCGAAATTGTGCGCTGAATAATTCAAGTGTTGCCAATAAAGTTAATTGAATTTCGGTTTAAATCTATAGCGGCGGCAACCAATAACGTAATGTCTCGTAAACACGTTCGCTCAGGAAGCGAAGGTGCTTACTTGTGATTAATGTGCGTTGCGGTCTGCGTGACGAAACGACAGTTTTGAGTGTGCCTGGGTTTTAAATGACGAACGAGTTTCTCTCTTTACCTCTCACTCTCTCTCATTTTACTTTGGTCATAGTGACCGAGCTTGTTTTTTTCTCAGTTAAATACTGTCCTATTTAAAAATATCAATAAAGTAATACACAGTGTAATTTTAGTGGTTTTGAAGCCGAAGGTAAACACACATACAGTAACACTGCACTGCACATTGCACTGGTAATTCTAAGCCAAATTCAAAATTTCATTCCAAAATGCGCGTAAAAAAATATTTAGCCCCCCATACAAATGGGGTCGATGGGCAATATTATTATTATTATAGACATTGGTATGGAGAGGTGTTTTTTGAAATTTTGGAATTTGGTTCACAATCATCTGTGCAACCAAATGCCTTCGGCTTTAAAACTACTTAAATAACACGATATAAATCCACGCAGGAACCACCATGTAATTTAGAAATTATGGCTTGGTAAAGTTTCAGCTATTTCACAATTTTTTTTTTGTGTAGTTCACAAATTGACAAAGATAAGAAGCAATATTTAGCAATGTAGCTCTCTTGTAGATTACTGCGCAGTTGTAGCTTCATCATCATAATCATCAGCCCACCTCTGCCCACTGTTGGGTATTGGCCTTTTTCCCCTCGCGCCACCTCTCATGGTCCTTAGTCATTCGCATCCATGGACCCTCCGTCGCAAGTTGTAGCTTAGTTACGTTTATCTCAGTTTTAACATTTGCCTGCAACATGAAGAAGAAATGCAAACTGAGGCAGAAAGTTTTACTAATCTATGCTTATTTATCGTGTATTTACCCACGGTACCTGGTTGCGAGGCATTTTGTGAAACATGGAATTTACATTTTATTTTATTTTAAGTTCTTATGGTTTATTGTATTTTTATTCTAAATACTCACTGTATTATTCTGTCAACGGTGGTTGCCTAGTGGATAGAACGTTGGATAGACAACTTGTCTTTTTTTTCTGCCATGGTAAAGAAAAACAGAAATTCAATTCGTTATTTCTATACTCTATTTTATTTGATGGTAATCATTAAATTGATGACAAACAATTCCCTCCTAATTGGTTTCATTTGAAGGAATTACTTTTTTTCGAGTAAAAAAAAGTGTTTAAAAAATGCGATTTTCCTGATGCTGAGTGTAGATTTCAAATAATTTATTTGGAATTATTTTCGCTGTAAAAAATTGAGTTTGAATCAGTGTTTGCAAGTTATTAAAAGTTCCCATTTATCTAAAGGAAAAATATTAAAGTAACAGAAAGCTTACTTTCCTATGATTGCACATACTCCGAGATATGAACTATGCACCGGGCTTGTACTAAGTGCTTAATCCCTTCCAACCCAATATACGTATACTACAAGGTGCACTCTAAGTCGATAGCGGAACTTTAAGTGGGCTATCTACTGATCAATACAAACAACTTGTACTAGGTGGCGAAAAAAATGGGGTGAAAAAAATATTAGCTGTTCCATACAAAAGGTTGACTCAGTACTGCGCCAAATGTATGAAACAACTGATATTTTTTTCGCTCCATTTTTGTCGCCACCTTGTAGAAGTTGTTTGACTGTTGGACTTAAAATGCACCCTGTATTGTGAAGACCAGAAAAAAATATGAAGAATGCAACTTTTTTGGCCTAGTAAGGTTGCATGAAACTGTGTGCGAGTATGACTTACACTTAGCCGGTTTTGTTAGTTAAGCCGTATCAATAAATTAAAAAAAAATTATCAACTTCAAAACTAGCGTTGTCTCGCTTTGATTGTAGATTAGAGTGAAAGGGCGTATTTGTTTTATTATTTTTTTATGAAACGTGTTTTTAGTTGCACTATGTTGACTTACTGGGCGTAATACAAAAGGTACGAAGTCCTAACTCATTTCAAAATATAATACCTAGCATCCGGTGATAAGGATTACATCACTATTTTTTGCTCCATGACGTCTTGTTGATTTTTAAATTAATATAATGTTAACACTGTGTCATCTGAGTATGTGTCAAAGTGTCATTGATTTTAAAAATGTTTTTTATCTCCCTCGCTCGGAAAGTTTGCTGTTCCTAGTAACTTACGATCGTGTAAAGGCCGGATTTAAACTATCTGCATTTTTGTGCGCTTCAAAATATGAACGCGACGCCGGATAAGTCTTTCCCGCACCCTATGGTGTTGAAAAAGAAAAAAACACTGGCCGTTTAAGTAGATGCCAAATCCCGACAGAAAAAAGAGCCTCATTCATAGTTCGTTTACACGCGTAATTCAGCGAAAGTTCGTGCCCATTCTCTACACAAAACTGTGAATGTAAATGGGGCATAAGCATCTTTTAAAAGGTAAAGTCACTGAATAGAACATTCAGAAACGCGGTTTCTTCTTATAGTCTTTTCAATATTTTGTACACTTTATTTATTTTTAATACCGGTAAATAAAAAAAAAAGCTTCGCTTCTGTTTTATCGAATAGATAATCTATGTTTTGGTTTGTTAAATACATTTTTTCAAACTATATTACTAATTAAATTTTTTATCTCCTGGAATTTTTTAATTTATATGTTAAAAGTTTAGAATGCACCCGGAAAAAAAAACATGATTTTATTTAAATTATTTTTGTGTCTGGATAAATAAACTTCAGGAAATTATTAATAAAACGAATGGTTTTAATACCAACTAAGCTGAAAACTTTATTGCGGCAGCCGTAACTACAATAAAATATGCTTTTAAAAGGAACATATTTGACTCACCTATTTTGCCTGTAAGTAGTTGTCTATAGAGTTTTTCCCGCATGGCTAACGAAGTCATTTCCTCGCTTCTGTGAGATGAAAAGTTTTGTGTTGCGCACGAATGCAATATTATTTGCGTTTCGTGCTTCTGAATACCTCGCTACGCTCAGGTTTCTTTTTTTGAACCACTCGCTACGCTCGTGGCTCAAATTTAGAAACCTTCGCTAGCTCGGTATATCAATTCAAGCACTCGCCGCAAACAATAATTTTGCATTCTTGCATAACAAATAACTATTTCGTCTCGTGCTTCTGAATACCTCGCTACGCTCAGGTTTCTTTTTTTTAACCACTCGCAACGCTAGTGGCTCAATTTTAGAAACCTTCGCTAGCTCGGTTTTCAATACAAGCACTCGTCGCAAACAATAATATTGCATTCTTGCATAACAAATAACTATTTCATCTCCCATGCTCGGAAAGTACGCTGTTACTTTAAACATGCGATCGTAGAAAATCCTTTTTTACCCGACTACGCGAAGCAAAAAGGAGGGTTATGATTTTAGCAGCGTATTTATGTATGATGTGTGTATGTATGTGGGTATGTATGTATGTATGTATGTTTGTGTACTCGGCCGATTTCAACAAACGAGGTGTCGTTGGATTTGTCTTAATCACCCAGGTAACATAGGATAGTTTAATAAAAAAAAAAAAACAAGATGGCGGCTGTGCTGCGCCCCAACGCACAAAAAATAATTCCATTTTGCCCCACTGGCCACCCCACTGAGTGGCTGGTGGGGCAAAATGGAATTTAAATTCCATTTTGCCCCACCAGCTTTTTATAAACAAGATTATTATTGGCGAGGCTGACTCATTACAATGATGCAGTCACTGTAGCCTAGCCTAATTTTATAATAAATTGGCATAAATAAAACTAATTTGTTAACTTTACTAATTCGTTTATTTGTTATAAAAATATAACTTTGGTATATTATTATGGCATCTAACATTACAACATTGTTAAAATAGTACAACATAACACAAAGAGCGTTTATAATTCTGAATAATCATTTCTATAAAATATGTGTCATTCATGAATAAATATACATAGATTTGTCATTTTAAATCTTTACAAAAAATTAAAATTAAACAATTAATTCAAGTTATGGCTTTCTTGATTTAAATTAAATATCACAAAAAATACCTAAATAAACGTTTGCTTGTTTCCATTGTTGTCCATAGCTTAATCAGTCTTTTATAATACTCAAATATACAGATATGCAAATAGTACAGTCACCCGTAAGGTCTTAAAAGATACAATATAAGTATTCAAATTGAGGTTTAAATGTTAAAAACTATACTAATTGTACAGGGTGTTTCAGAATGGTCTTGCGACTGAAAAGAAGTTTGTAATGGAGATAATTATGACAATTAATGGAGATATTAACCTGAGTGAAATCTCGTCAGTAATACACGCTAGCACTCTACTCGGTTACAATACGGGCGACTTTACAACCAAATTGTACTCTGACTTGAAGTCGTGGTACCTACCAAGGTAACTCATTTATTTTTAAAACATTTTGGTTGGTCCTTGGTAATGAGATGAGATTTTTAAATGAAAAGTGGTTTCTTTTGCGCGATCTCATATAAATTAAATAAGATTTGTATGTTATAGTCATGTTTAAAAATACCTACAAAATAAAACCGCCAGACACAAGACAGACCAATCAGAATCTTGAGCTGACTTTGACGGCGGACTTTGTCAAGTACTTACAAGTAAAAAATATATAAATACAACAAATAAAAGCTAGAAATTGTTTATAAAAAAATAGGCACACTTCTCCTATGTATGCACTCCCAAATTGACGAATCATTTTTGTATTTTTTTTTGACAATTATAGATAGATAGATAGATAGAGAACTTTTTATTGCACAACAGAAAGAATATTACAGATAACTTTTTCAACAAAATTTTGTACAAATGGCGGCCTTATAGCTAAAAGCCATCTCTTCCAGACAACCTTGGGATGGACAGGACTGGATCCGGAAATAAAGTAGCAAGTAGATGCACATTAAGACAGAGATATGGTAGGATTAAAATACTTAGATATCAATAACAGAGTTTACGTAAACTTACGTAAGTAAAGGTAATATTATACATAATTTATGACTATATACATGCGAATACAAATTACATATATATTGGGCTCAAATATATATCGTATGATAGATATTAAATAACTACATAAATAAATTATAATATATACATACACATGCACAATATTATAGCAACAACAGTATCACAGTTCACCAGTGAGGTAGTACTTTTTTACGAGTCCTTTAAAAGTCGGCAGCGACTTGGCCCTTCGCACCTCCTCTGGGAGGGCGTTCCATAACTGGACTGCCGTCACAGTGAATGAGGACCCATAAACTTTGGTGTGGTGGGAAGGGATCTTGAGGCGCAGGTTATGGGACGAACGGAGATTAAGGGTGTTGGAGGAATGGAGATATGCAAAACGCTCTTTAAGGTAGGAGGGGCTAGCTGGATTGAACAGAATACAGTATAAGAGAGAAAGAATGTGTGCATTCCGGCGGAGACGAATGGGGAGCCACTTGAGCTGAGAACGGAAGTTAGAAACATGATCATATTTGCGTAAACCAAATATGAATCTAATGCAGAAGTTTTGGAGACGCTCAAGTTTATTAAGTTTATGGTGCCCAGCATGAAGAAGTTTTTCTTTAGCTTTAGAATTCTTCAAAAAAACTAATGCACTGCCTGTACCACTTGAACACGAAGCCATTATTTTCACTCAAACAAACCTAGTCAACGGTTGTAAGCAAACTGATAAGAATCCAGGTAGAAAACTACAACGTGCACCGGGTCCTTTGAATTACTAGAACAATAGACAGCGCGGCCACAAATAACCAATCAAAAAGTAGCATACCCAAAATGGCATCATGGGCCTCGACCTTGGACGGGTAAAAGGCTCTTTTTCTAAATTTTTGTATTTTATGCAGTAAATTTTACACAAGCAAAGGAGCATCAAAGTAGTCACTCTGTCGAAATGTACTCTGACTTTGAAGACGCGGCTATAATAGATACCAATTGGAGGCTATTAGTTCTTAGCCATAGTTTTGTTTTACCACAATTTTTGTGTTCATACAAAATTGTGATTAAGAATGGAAACAAGCAAACGTTTATTTAGGTATTTTTTGTTATATTTAATTTAAATCAAGAAAGCAATAACTTGAATTAATTGTTTCATTTTAATGTTTTGTAAAGATTTTAAAATGACAAATCTATGTATATTTATTCATAAATGACACATATTTTACAGAAACGATTATTCAGAATTATAAGCGGTCTTTGTGTTATGTTGTACTATATTAACAATGTTGTAATGTTAGATGCCATAATAATATACCAAAGTTATTTTTTTTAAACAAATAAACGAATAAGTATAGTTAACAAATTAGTTTTATTTATGCCGATTTATTATAAAATTAGGCTAGGCTACAGTGACTGCATCATTGTAATGAGTCAGCCTCGCCAATAATAATCTTGTCTATAAAAAGCTGGTGGGGCAAAATGGAATTTAAATTCCATTTTGCCCCACCAGCCACTCAGTGGGGTGGCCAGTGGGGCAAAATGGAATTATTTTTTGTGCGATTCCATTTTGCCCCACCAGTGGGGCATCTCTGGTGGGGCAAAATGGAATGGTCCAAAGTGGTGGACCTAAAAATAAAAATTATCGGATACCATCGACATGCAGGGCTTTAAAAGACCTTTTCAAAAATGTATAACACATGTAGCGTCAACATAACAAATAGAACAAAAAATACCAAAATGTGTTTTTTTTTCCCTTCGTGTTTCTATTCTGGATGATCGTCCAAAATGACTCACTAAAAAGCTCAAAAAAGAATAGAAGTTAAAAACTAAAACCCAACTACTAAAAGGCTTAAAACAAGACCTATTTATCCTTTGTGGCGAAACCGCCGCGAGCTTTCCACTACGACGCCATTTTGTTTTTTTCTTATCGCCACTGCTGAGGGGTTATGCAGGTCTTGTTTTAAGCCTTTTAGTAGTCGGGTTTTAGTTTTTAAATTATATTTTTTAAACCATCTGCTTTTTTGTGCACTTCGAAATTTTAAATCGACCGATGCCCTAATAAAAAGAAATATAAGGAACTCCTTTAACTTGTAGCATTGCCTAGCAACGGGTTGTTGATTTTATGACACTTCAAGAAGACACGATTTGTAATCAACAACCCGTTGCTAGGCAACGCCACAGACTCCTTTGTGAATAAGCAAAGAAGAAGGAAACTCATTTCACTAACCTCTATCTAAGTACCTACCTATGTCTATTGTTTTTCTCGCATGGCTAACAAAATCATTTCCTCGCTTCTGTGAGATGAAAAGTTTTGCGTTTCGCACGAATGCAATATTATTTGCTTCTCGTGCTTCTGAATACCTCGCTACGCTCGTGGCTCAATTTTAGAAACCTTCGCTAGCTCGGTATTCAATCCTTGGCAACACCGGACTAAACCCCCTTGATCGACGCTTGACAAGCACTATCGCCGCAAACAATAATTTTGCATTCTTGCATAACAAATAACTACTATCATCTTAAAAATTTGTCTCATCCTAATAAACATTGTTAAGTATAATAGCACAAGCAACGGGGATTTTGGCCCTTCAAAAGTTAGAAAAGGTTTTGATTGATATTGCTTAGATATGGGCTACTCATGAAGAATGTAAGTTCTCGACCTCGAGAGGTGAGAGCGTTACATTTTTCATGACTAGCCCATACCTAAGCAATACCAATTAAAAAAAAATCTACTCCACCTTTTGTAAAGCAAAGCCTCTTTTTTGTCCCCATTGCTGGGAGTACAATTTTTACAAACTAAAAAAAATACTTAAGATTTTTTACAATAAAGTTACTGTTTTGAGGATGTTATTTTTGTTTGTTTCACTACTTCTTACTATTTTGGTTATCCTACTGACCCTGCAAAAACAGGACCTTTTGTAACTACGTTATATTTCGTAGGTACGGACCGTTACCCGATCGAACCTCCCCACGAATCGCTTCAGGTTTTCGATTAAAACTTTCGCAAAAATTAATTGAGACTGTTCGATTGACAAAATGGAATGGAGATAAACCTGGCCTAACAAAGTAGGTTAGGTACCTATATACCTTCATATAAATGTAGCTGTGGTTTCTTTAATAACTTCAAAGTTGAAGTTAGGACTCGGAAGCGAAAGACTCAGGTTCGATTGCCGATACGAGCTTGTACGTATGACTTATTGGCCGGTCGCGGTTGAAAGCTCGTTTTTTATAACCCAAAAATTTACACTTTCTAGGTTATAAAAACCCGAACTTTTAACTGCGCTTGGCCACTTTTCGTGACGAGTGGAGTCTTAATAAGCAGCCTAGAAACTCCTATCCTTGTACGACAAAAAAAGACCTTTTTATAGACTCCCATCTCTTAACTCCAGTTTGTAAGCAGCGGCACCATTTTTTTTTAATCCTACTTTTCCGCGACTGCTATTTTGTCCCAACACAAAAGCGATTATAAAATTGTGTTGCCTTGATGTTCCTTCGCGATTTTTATAATCATAGTTTTGATTTAAAAATACGAGGTTTTACAATGTTCCACAGATAGAACTCAGACCTTATGATTGAGATAATATTATAGTTAGAGAGCTGGTGACCAATCGAGATATTTTTTCGTACAAGGCTGGGAGTTGGTAGGCTGATAGAGTAGACTTCGCTGAGTCTGGGAAAAATATTTTTTTGGCCCGGTCGCGGTTGAAAGTTAGATTTTTTTGAGTTTGAAAGTTTAAATGTATGGGTTCAGTATTTTTTTTTTGTCGTACAAGGCTGGGAACTTCTACGTTACTTGTTGAGACTCCGTTGAACAAGAAAATAAATTGTTTTTTGGCCGAGCCTGGTTGAAAGTTTGATTTTTATAACCCAAAAATTCACACTTTCTAGGTTATAAAAAACAATATTTCTACTGAGTTCGCCTAGTAATAAATAGTGATTTCGTGATCAGCGGAGACTAAAAAGGCAGCCTAGAAATTCCCAGCCTTGTAGACAAAAAAGAAATGACTCAACCCATACATTTAAACTATCAAAGTCAAAAAAATCTAACTTTCAACCGCGACCAGGCTAAAAAAATATTATTCCCAGACTCAGCGAAGTCTACTCTATCAGCCTACCAACTCCCAGCCTTGTACGAAAAAATATCTCGATTGGTCACCAGCTCTCCAACTATTATGCTTATGCCCGATTTCACCAACTATACTTAATTTTTAAGAACTTCTTTAACTTTTTTAAGAAGTCCTTATCGTAATTTTTGTTTTCAAAATTACGCTAAGGACTTGTTAAAAAAGTTAAAGAATATCTTAAAAATTAAGTATAGTTGGTGTAATCGGGCATTAGAGAAGGTATTGGATACTTCTAAAAGTAGGCCACCTCTGTCATATTGCACTGGTATTGATTAAAATTATAACCCTCATGCAATCTTTTGAACAATGCATGATCTATCCAATTATACTTCGGCAAGCTAATTTCAGCTCACCTGCTACTGATAATAAAGCACGGATCAGCGTGCTAGCGCAACCGCAATGGCCATGCATTTACCCGAATGACGTGATGAGATTACTCGATGACCTTTGCTAATTTAACTGACAGTCTGCCGACCTCGATCTGGGGGCATGTCGGTAGATGAACTAGTTCACCACCACACGGTTACTGAGCACCGCTTGACCGCTGAATGCATGCAACTGACCGCGAAAAATCTAGTAGCGTTATAAATTGTAGCCTAGGTGTTATTCAAATCCGTTCAGTCGTTTTAGCGCGAAAGATTACCTAACAAACATACACACCTTTGGTAAATTTCACATTTCTTATACTACAGGGTGCACTCTAAGTCGATAGCGGAACTTTAAGTAGGCTGTCTACGGATCACTACAAACAACTTGTACTAGGTGGCGACAAAAATGGAGCGAAAAAAATATCAGCTGTTCCATACAAAAGGTCGACTCAGTACTGCGCCAAATGTATGAAACAGCAGATATTTTTTTCGCTCCATTTTTTTCGCCACCTACTACAAGTTGTTTGTATTGATCAGTAGACAGCCTACTTAAAGTTCCGCTATCGACTTAGAGTGCACCCTGTACATACACCGTGGAATTTTAGTGGTTTTAAAGCCGAAGGTATTTAGTTGCACTCGTGATTCTGAGCCAAATTCCAAAATTTTACTTCAAAACGAGCGAAAAAGAAAACACTTCCCAATACAAACCGCTATCGCCAATCGACACCATTTGTATGGAGAAGTGAATTTTTTTTTCACGCGTTTTGGAATGAAATTTTGTAATTTGGCTCGGAATCACCAGTGCAACAAAATACCTTCGGCTTTGAAACCACTAAAATTCCACGGTGTATAGTTGGATGTAGCCTAGAGGTACTTTTACACTATTTGGCTACAAGATAATAATATCTCCACTTCTCTCATAACCACCGGGCGAGAGAGAGAGGGAGAGAGCCTAATGCAGATTGACGGTTGTTGCGGTATAAATGATGCAAAGTTACACTTCACGCAATGAATTTGGGACGCGTGAGTGAGTGTGTAGGTTACTTTACCATTGCGTGCTCTAATATTTAGGTTTGTCGGCGGGAGGTGAGGCAAGTCAAGCGCTTTTAACCCACTTGTTACTAGCGGTACTAAAAAGACCCAAACCGGAAGTATATTTTTTATTTTATTGTAAGTAGGTAAAACAAATTTTCATTATGCTATAATTATCGCCAATACCTGTCGGAAGTTATTTCTAGACTGGTTTAGTGATCTTTTGTAGAAATCTGATACTTTGTGACGCTTAAAAATTAACTGATTTTTACGATGGATTATCAAGGTATGTAATAACAAGATTTACCAGATTGGGATATATTTTCTACTCATAAAAATACTATCATTACTCGATACAGTCTAATCGTAAAAAAATTTTTGGAAAAATTACATATTGAGAGGTTATATTTTGACATTTACTTTTGCGGGTCTATAAAGACCCGCTAGTAATATCCACTACTGTTTCAAAACGATGTAAAATGAACGATTTTTGTTTTTGTTTTGTCTCCAGACCACGAAATGGAAAACTAAATTTAAATTAAATACCTGAAGACTTAAAGTATAATAAAGATGGGTCATTTCCGACTTCATACCTATTTTTCCACCTGAAAATTTCAACGCAGACGTTACAGACGACGATTTCGGGGACGAAAATGAAGTCGGCTTTCAAAATATACCTGGATTGCAACTAAGGGTGCAAGTGGTTGTTCAATAAAGTCTTATACATATAGTGAGGACGAGAGTTCAGACGAAGAGGAAGAAGGCTCAACTAGCTAAACGGAGACGGGTAGTTGTAGTTGAGGATATCATATCCATACCCTTGTACGTCTTCTTAGCGGCAGCCTGGATCTCCCAAAGGAACAAAATTTGCAACATACAGTCAGTGTTATTTGGGAATAACCGAATGACGGGGTGTTACAGAAATATCGATGCATATTTACACATCAATACAAGCATCTTTTACTATGCAATCAACTCTGAAACGAAAAAAAAAACCTGCTGTTCCATAACTACTAAAATTCGATAACAGCTGATAATGACTTTTTGATTGACCTTTCTGTAGCACTTTATGTACTTAGTTTATCTTCTTACTTTGTATTTTTCGTCTAATAAGTCATCATCACCATCATCATCATCATAAATACATATAAAATTCAAAGTCTTGACTGACTGTGATATCAACGCACAGCCTAAACCGCTGGCCCTATAGACATAACAATTTCAGGATGTCTTCTTTATAAAGAATAAAAATATCCAATAAGAAAGGAATTTTCTAAATTCCAAAACTATATCCAAAATATTATTTATTTAAGTATAATATATTATTTTACCAGATTTATAAGATATAAATTGCTAGCTTTTGACCTGACTGACATAGATAGAGGGGGATAAATATAGCTGTGACCTTTTATCTTAGTCACCGCGGACGAAGTCGCGAGCAAAAGCTAGTAAATCATATACCATTGACACTGAAAGTCTTATTATTTTATTCTAACTCATTTAAAACTCATTCTTAGTCTACGTCAATCATAGCAGTCCATATTACTAGCGGGTCTATAAAGACCCACCCATTTCCCGCTTTTCCGGCGCTCAAAAATTTTTTTTCGTATTTTTTCTACACTTTTTAACTGTACACGATCACAATACTCAAAATTGATATTGATCTATAAAACTTATTTTCCTCGTAACAAGTGGGCTACAGCTAAATTGAAGCATACATAGCCATTTCAACTCATAGAGCTTTGTTAATGAAATACCGGGTGTTAGCTGAAACCATGAAAGTATAAGGTAGGCAAAAATGTAAATCATGGGTCAAAAGAGGGTGCAGATAGTTGCGATGTTTTCATAGATCAACTCTATATCGCCGTAGTTTCTGCCTCTATATAATGTATGTGGAGTCGAATTTCGTGAGCATAAAGTCACGAGCTGTAACTTGTGATTTTGATATCACGACGAATTTCCAGCGCTAGCCATTCTAACACAGGTGAAAACGATACACACCTAAGACATGATGTCTCTGTTTGTAGGCGAAGATCCAGTTCAGATTCTTACAGTTCGGGGATCATTAAATGGAGTAAGCAAAGACCAGTCAGTTAAAAGTTAACGCAATGTTCTAGGAAAAAATGCAGCAAACAGCCCTTTAAATTAGACAAAACTTGTCTCGGCTTTTTATTTCTAAACTTTGAATAGTATGATCTTATTTACTTTCACAATTCTTCAACATTTCTACCAATTTTAGCATCTTATTTCAAATGTCCGGGTCCGACCAGCGAAGGGGGTGTGCGTGTGAAATACTCGTATCTACAATGATTGAGCCATTATGACGACGATGGATACATTTTTTTTATCACATGATTTATTGAGAAGACACCTTCGGGCAAATGAATTGACGTGAAAATTAAAATACAAACAATTATATCTCGTTGGGTTACTCAATGGTCCCTGAAATTTACCTAAGAGGGATCTTAGTCCATTGCGTATTATACCACATGCATCCAGTGATGCATGTAATTAGACGTAGCAAATTGTATTAAGACATTTCTGACAAACTTAATAGGATTCCATTATACGAGCCTGTGATCATCAATCTATGTGCTTAGTTGGAAACTCTAATGCATGACGCCTTCAGTGAGTTGAGGCGTTGTAGATGGGAATTCGCGGATCTTGACAGACAAAGGGACAACGGAGTGATCCAAAACTGTTTTTTTTTTCTTTTGAGTTACGAAACCCTGAAAATACGAATGATTATCTAAGTTTTTTTCTTATTATTTCGTACCATAAAAAGTTAAATTCACCCCTCTTTGCGTGAAAACGGGGTTAAAATAATACAAACAACGATAAACTGACGATGGTGTGATGTAACTTTATGAAACAACGATGGCGGGTACAAAAATGTCTTATAAAAGCACAAACGCGAAAAAGCCAAAGTGTGAAGCCTCAAAATTTTCATTAAAAACAGCCAAAAAAAAGCAAAAACGAAGGTGCTAAAACGAGGACAAAGGCTAAATGCCAGCTTTTCACTCCAGCCTGCAGAATTTCCTTATTTACAGATGTCGGCGGTATTTTCTCTTCTTCCTTTTAGTGTTTTTTTTTTGTTGCTAAACCGCAATGCAGACCCGGCCTGGCTGGCGAGAATTAATGCATTCTATTTATTTTATATTATAGGGAACAATAGGGTTTGTCCGCAAGTCGTTCTTTTTGAGAGTTCAACGGGGTTATTTCAGCTTCTGTGTGCGAAGATGTAAAGTTACAACTGGCGTTCCTCATAAACCCTACGGCTCGATCACGACTTCACACATAAGCAAATAACTGGTATTATCGTATTAATTGTGTTATCAGAGTAGCTACCAGAGTGCGAAAAAGCTGTGCCGGACGTCTGTAATGTATCCTAATAATATAGTAGTAAGGTTGTTTATCCAACTTATCACTTTCAGTGACAGTAAGTACTCGTGGTACCTGCTCTGACCATAAGCACTTTCACGCCACACGTTTTAATTTCTAAGTGATTCAAACATATTCTGCAATATGTACACTATCTATCCCCAGTTGTTCTGAAAGTAGTAAATCGACATAATTATCATTTGTGACGTAGTACGTTTTAGGGCGACAAAAGAGACAAATCCGGGAATACTGTGCCTAAAATCAGAAACTACATGGCGAGGGTCCAATAGCCTCTCCGCCCACGAAATATCACAAAAAGCTTCTTATTCAATTTATTCATGCTTCCACCTGATACTCCAGCTGAAAGGACATATTATTTGTAGCGCGAGCACTCAGCCCGTATCTGTCTTACCAGACGTAGCGTCTCCTACCGCAATAACAAAATGGACTGGGCAAATACGACAACCGACCGAATTGAATTTGTACCGAAAGACACGCTTCGACAACCGATACGGTCCCTCGGGAATCTTCGGGCTACACGGAATTACCCGAAAGCGGATTTCGAAATGTAAACCGTTTTGGACAGAGCAAACGAATCCGATATTATTTTAAGCAATTCACGCTTAGCTGATTTGTTTAATTAGTTTCGCCGTTGGAAAGTTTGATTGGAACCTTTCGTTGTTACTGTTAGGTAAACGAAAAAAAAAATTTTAATTATTTTTTACGATCGCTGTCACTTTTCTTGTTGTTTTGTGCTCAATGGGTGCCGGGTCCGGTACGTAGTGGCGAATGAAGCTGGAGCGACAAACGCTGTGGTGAAAAACTTTCAGCTTGGTACGCTCGGGCGAAGAATCATTGAAGCGAAATCCATGAAGTCGAATAACACCGCAGCGAAACACGTTGTGGCGAAAAACTTTCAGAGCGTGGTACGCTGGGGCGAAGACTTGGGTCGCAAAATCTCGCACTAGTGCGAGTTGATACTCCGGAAAAACACTAGGGGTCAACTCTACATTGATTGAATCGACTCTACATTGATTGAATCGACTCTACATGGATGGATCAATGTAGAGAGTGATAGAGTCAATGTAGAGTCGATTCAATCAATGTAGAGTCGATTTAATCAGTGTAGAGTCGATTCAATCAATGTAAAGCCGATTTAATCGGGTTGTTCCGTATTCATGACTCGACTTTTCATGCTATAGGTATATTTTTCCGGATTCGTAGTACGAGGTATTATTATTCCTACTCATGATTATTTTCTATTTAATTTTCCGTTTTCCTTTTACACGTGTTCCGTATTCATGCTACCAATAAAATACCATTTAATATTGGCACCTTGGTATGGTCAGCATGACAATTTCAATTCTAAGATTGGTAAATCGTACTAGGTGCCTACCTCAGTCACTCCGATAAGGAATCAAAACTGCACCCGCACCCGCAGGCATTTTTGTTTATTGTAATAAAAAAACCTGCCAAGTGCGAGTGGGACTCGCGCACTGAGGGTTCTGTACCACCATTCTATGCATTTATTTGGAAGAAAAATAAAAACGATATAGGCTTTATACAGCGCCATCTAGAGTTGAGATTTGGAACTAATATAGAGGATGCTAGGCTGCATACAGAGCCACCTAGAGTTGAGGTTTGGAACTAATATAAAGGGCTCCAGGCTGCATACAGCGCCATCTAGAGTGGAGGTTTGGAACTAATATAGAGGGCTCTAGACTGCATACAGCGCCATCTAGAGTTGAGGTTTGGAACTAATATAGAGGGCGCTAGTTTCTATGTCCTTTTACAGGCTCCCATTTATTGTACAGAGGCCCATTTTTACTCGACTGACCCAGAAGGAGGGTTACGTATTTTGAGTGTATGTATGTACAGTAGGTTCTTCCAAATTAATAATGCGCATACAGATAGCGAGACTTGTACGTGAGTTACGCCCACTTTCGTACAGATCTTCGCTATCTGTATGCGCATTATTAATTTGGGAGTACTGTATGTGTGTTTATTTGTATGTATGTATATTTCTTTCACACGATCTGTAGCCTAAACGGCTTGATGGATTTGAATTTGCGAGGTATCGTGAGATTTGTATTGATTGTGCAAGTGACACTGGGTAAATGAAAATATTAAAAAGACAAAAATTACCGATTTTGAAGCCAAAACATAAAAAATCTAAAATAATTTTCGTCAAAACCTATCGAGTGGGGTATCAGAATGGGGTATCATAATAAAGAGGTTTATTTATGGCTTACAAAAATATATGTACAACTTATTATGATTAAATGTAATTGGGAATGAGAAACGGAAAAAACAACCAAATTTTCAAAAATTTTCACCTTTATTTAGGAGGAATTTATTAAGGTGCAGATATTTAAATGATACAGTCATTGATTATGGGTTTTTTAATACCTATACCTCGTGTAAGTGTCCGTGTATGTCTTAACAAAATCCGTTCCAAAAGCTTCTTCGCCTATTACGTATTTCTTCCAATATTTTAGATTTTTTGTTGACCGTACTTAAAGGCAAAGTATTTTTATTATAATGTATGGTAACATGAATCCGGAAAAGCTCGCGAAATGAAATGTAAAAATAAATAAAATAATTACCGCAGCATGAATACGGAAGTCATGTAAAATGAATCCGGAAAAAATATTCGTAACATGAAAACTCGTGTCATGAATACGGAACAACCCATTTAATCAATGTTGAGTCGATTCAATCAATTTCTAGAGTGATAGAGACAATGTAGAGTCGATTCAATCAATGTAGAGAGTGATAGAGTTAATGTAGAGTCCATTCATTCAATGTAGACAGTGATAGAGTCAATGTTGAGTCGATTCAATCAATGTAGAGTCGATTCAATCAATGTAGAGACGATTCAATCAATGTGAAGTCGATTAAATCAATGTAGAGAGTCAATGTAGAGTCGATTCAATCAATGTAGAGAGTCATAGAGTCAATGTAGAGTCGATTCAATCAATGTAGAGTGTTGAGTCGATTCAATCTAGAGTCAATTCAACCAATGTAGAGTCAATTCAATCAATGTAGAGTGATAGAGTCCGTAAAGAGGTTATAAAGAGTTCACCAATCAATGAAGAGTAGACAGACTCTACGACTCTACATAGAGCTTAGACATAGGTCCAAGTTCGATACCCAGTTGAACAATCACATATCTGCCACTTACCACAAGGTGTGCGAGTTGACCCCTAGTGTTTTTCCGGAGTGTCAACTCGCACTAGTGCGAGATTTTTTGCGTGCGAGTTGTCACCCAAGCCTTCGCCCCAGCGTACCACGCTCTGAAAGTTTTTCGCCACAACGTGTTTCGCTGCGGTGATATTCGACTTCATGGATTTCGCTTCAATGATTCTTCGCCCCAGCGTACCAAACTGCAAGTTTTTCGCCACAGCGTTTGTCGCTCCAGCTTCATTCGCCAATACGTGGGTAATTGGTCCATATTATAAAATCTATGCCAACTGTTCGTTTATGTATAGGTACATTATAAACCGTAAAAGATAACTTCCAATTTGCCAATTTTGCCAATACTTGCCAATTTCTAATTAATGATTTCATTTTAATCGTATTCATTGCCATTATTTATTATTATTAATTTTTATAATTTTTATATTAGATCGCAATTATTGTGTTATAATTAAGATTAAATTTTGTTTACGACTAGGGAATTTTTAATTTAATCATTTATTTTATTAGTGAATTTACCAAGTACAATGTAATCTGTCGTTTTGGATGACCTGTAAGGACAGTATAAATATACAATAAATAAATATAAAAATTAAAAAAACCGGGTGAAACTTTTTCTCTAAATGTTCATAGCGGACGTGTCAACAAAATAAATAAAAAAAAAAAAGATGCTACCAGAAAAAGTCCAGATATTTTGACCTTTTACGGCATTTTTTTTCTTTGTAACATGTAATTTTTACATACAGTTGATGAAACAACCAAACAAACCTTTTGAAATTTTATGCGGACCACCCTTACCCAAAAGACTTTCCGCGACTAAAATACAAGAACTATTTTCTGCACCACTCTCCTGTCTTAGCGGCGTTCGTCGGCGGAACTGGTCAAGCGAATGCACAATTCAATACCTTGTCTATATTGAAACCACAACCAAAAAGTATTTTTCCCGACGAAGCTGAAGGAACTAGAGGGCGAGACGGGAGCGGAAGGCTACCTAAAGAATACTTATCGAGATCTTACGTATTACCCGTCTAAATCCTCCAATCTTGGAAAACTGGACTCAACTTTACTCAACTCATTGATTTATGAATTTCCTTTTTGTGGGCTCAGTGACCCAAAAATATAAAAAGATTTAAGACAAATCCAAAGAACACAAAAAAAAGTTAACAAAAATTTTAAAAAGACTGAACTTAATTTTTATACGAGGTAAAAGATGGAGTGCTCAGCATGTGCCGTCCAGTAGGTAAACGTTTCCTGACGACGCTGTTTTTCAGCACTCGCCTATCTAAACCTTTAATAACATAATAATAAATATGGTTGGTGGTAATTTAAAATTGTCTAGTGCTATATTTATTAAAAACCATATCGAGTTTTCCCTATAACAGCTCAATACACCCTTATCTCACACTAAGTTATCAGAAGAGTGGGAGAAGAATATGAAGTTAATATGATGCGTAGATAAATTAAGATATTAGGATATGACGCCTCATGCTACACCAGGCTGCGCCGCCTTCATAGAGTACTCGCTTCAAACAAAATTACCCACATATTACTACCATTGATTTATTGTGCAAAACCCGCTATTGAACTAAACAATCACAGCCCCGCATAACAATTTCGCACAGAGGGAGTTTATTTTCCAACCGAGTTATAGGTCCCTGGCTCGCGATAAAGGCCTGGCCACACGGTCCGCGCCCCGGCAAAGGGGCTTAGTCGAATTAAACCTTTATTTATGACGGGGCCCCGTATTGATTCCCGTGATAATATCGCCAGCGTACCGAAAGGAGTCAAATATAGCTATTATACCTTCTTCGATAATTCACGCTGAAATTCATAGCCGAAAGTATTTTGTTCACAGGTAATTCTGAACAAAAACCAAATAAAAATTTAAAAAACTCTTCTCCATACGCTCCATTCATATAGTATGTCTATTCCAAATTGACACTATGGGGTTTCTATCGCGCATTTTGGAGTAAAATTGTGAAATTTGGTTCAGAATCACCCCCTTCTTCGGGTTAGTCTCAAAGTCATCCATTCTTTTGTTTCCGAAAAAGAAGACTCTCCATACTTGGAGTCTCAAGTTCCTCCAAATAATTTATTATGAGAAATATTTAATTTCAAAAGTAGTCTTAAATTTCTCCAATGATTATTCATAAATAAATACATTTTCTATTAGATGTTGTTGCAGTAGTGCGGTACAGTCAGTTAGAGAATTTCTGCAAAGAAAATTATGCTAACCAACTAATTTATTTTTTTAATATGAAATTTACGTTTGTTGTGAATGGAGTAAATCTTGAGTCATCACTTTTTATAATTTGTATTGCATTACACCATTTCAAAGCGTGAAAGAGACAGCGTAAGGGCTTTATTACACTGACTCTAAAGAGAAACTAATAAGGGATTTTCTGACAGCTCATAAGTTGTAGTTCCATGTAACTAGATGTCGCGGACGACACAATGTTCTTTTTTATGCCAGTTCGCGCTCGTTGGCCTTCGTTTATACGTCCAAACACATTTAGGTATTAGTTGTGGAGCAAAATGAAGTGTTTCCGGATTTACCATTCACTCATACAAGAACATTAACAAAGTCGTGCACTTTTTCATGTACCTACTGTAAAATGGAATGACGCCTACAACGATGAAAGATGAAGTCACAGAGCAATGAAGTGAAGAAGTATTTTCGCTGTAGTAAGCTCTAATTTACTTTGTGATAGAAAACTGGTCGTATCAACGCCATCTGTCACAGCTTTTAGAACTATTTTTATTATTTTTTTTAGCTGTCAGAAAATCCCTTATTGGCCAATCAGGTTGGAGTATTGTGTTATCTATGTTTAACCTTTTACTTGGAATTTTTAGAACAATAGAAAGTACAATAGATGTGGCCAAATGCGGCAGCATCGGGGTTTTTTTACAATTCTATTGAGATCATCAGTATGTCGTCAAGGTTAGTTGGTCAGTTGACTTTATGCAAGTGATCAAGTGTGACGAAAGTGTGCAATTATGGACGATTCTGACGACTGTGGCGCAGACAGTGGGGAAGCTGGACCTAGTACAGGAATCACTAAATTTCATTTACCTAGTGGATCGCCAGAGTACCTACAAATTATTTTATTCGTATTTATGTACGGACTCAGGTGGCACGACCCATCGGTTATGTTTTTTTATGCCATCGAATAGCGCCATCTTGTGTGAAATCAAGCAAGAGGGTAGTCGTGCCGCCGCGGGGCACGACAACCGATTCTCAATTGCATTCGTAGGTTCTAGGATCTGGAATCCAAACCTTCGGTCCTAAAAATAGTTAAGGCTTGCGTTGAGAAATCGCAGGAGAGTTTTTAGCAAAAAACGTATCCAAAAAGAAGATATCTTTTTTTTTCATTGTCGGTGCATCCTACTGTTTTGTGATCTTCTAATTTGTGATACATTTACAAAAATGTACGCAAAAAGATTTTTTTTTTTCACTGGCGGCGACGTTCTAGCCAAGATTCGATCACTTTTATGAATGATGAAAACTGAGATTTTGATGAAGATGTTTAAAAGAGACTGATGTTTACAATCACAATTATTTACTGTTAATATTTGATTATGCTTTATTTTAGGCTAGTTCTTAGTTATTTGATACCTGAACTGATTTATATTTTTGTTGATTTTTGTTGTTCGATCATTACTCAATGTAAATACATAAACATAATAACAATCCAGTCACTGTATCATTTCACCTTTTCCTCATACTCGTAGTCAAACATATTTTCACAACGTAAAGCTTTTGCGCCTGACTGTACCCCATAACAAATTCGTAGAGCAGTTTGAGATTTGGTGCGTAGGTAATTATTATTATATTTTGATGGAGCAGAATGAGACTTGTTGTTTGCAAATAAAAAATATTCTATATTTTCGTCTTGGAGGAGTTTGAGACATCTTCTTGGAGCACTTTGAGACTAACCCTCACCTTAGGCGTTAAACAACAAAAATTCAACGGGCTTGAAGATACTTAACATAACGGTTGTCTTTATATCGCGTTAACGGTTTCACTTACTTTTATTAAAGCGATATAAAAATGTGCAGTGCTTAAGAAAGTTTAAGTTTTAAAATAACGGTTGTCATTTCTCCCTAGAAAACCTACCATGATTCGACCGTATTGTAAACAAATAGGTGCATGTGTGTTAAGACTGGCATATAGTCAGTGATACGCTAGGGTCTTTTTGTTTGTTTGACGCACTTATTGAACTATCGTACATAGGGTATCCTAGCGTGTCGCCAAACCTCTCCGTGTGAGACCTTTCCAAGTCACTGTTTTGACTATGCGTAAAAAACGTTTTACTTTCTGAAAAACAATTCTTGGAAATCAATTGAAACCTTTCTTCATAGATTAATAACAAGTACTTATAAGAAATAGTACTGATTATAAAATAATCTCGTTTGCAAACAAGTAGGTACTCCCGTATTGGCTGAGTGAAATTATCGATTTCTCTTCAATCTCGAGAGCTACTCAAGAGCCATGAACCTCTTGGAACAGGAAAAAGCCGTCTCACATCAATGTTTTAGCTTGGGTCTACTCAGTATTACTCAAAGAAATAAGGCCCGTAATATCAATCACAGTTTAAACCAAAAAGGTTGGTTTAAACCCTATCTGTCGATTAATTTTCATAAAAAATGCGAGGTTTAATCTATGGTCTGAGTTTAAACTGTGATTGTTATTACGGGCCTAAGTATAAGAGAGACCAAATTTGAATATGCGCGATAAATGGTGTGATCAAACTAGACTCTTTTGTCCTTCCGATTAGGCCAATATGATTGAAATTCTTCAGTCACCGCGTTGGCCTTGAGGCCGAAGTATCCATACACAGTACAGATTTATGTCAGGACAGGCGAAACTGAAGGCAATTCTCTTATATTGTAGGTCTGGTTCGAGGGGGAACGAACGGTAGACTATGGGCAGTAACACAATGATGGCTCAACGATCAGTAGATAGACAAAAAACTCGATGGGAAGACGATGTTGTGAAGCTGAGGGAGCATAATGGACGAGATTGGCATTCATTTGAGTTAGTAGCTACACACATACAAAACGCACCTTATAACCGACGGAGCGGGGAAGAGATCACTGAAATCACAGTTTTTCGGCAACTTTAATAGTAGATTGTTACCCGAGGGACTAAAACACATTTTTTAAGGCGAGAGTATTTCTTTGAATCCTGGGCACAGCAAAAGATTCAAAGCACTCGAGCTTTAAAAAGTGTTGTTCCCGAGGTGAAGACTCTACTTTTTATCACCCTCTATGAGAAAATAAGTGACTGGAACATACTGCCAGTTTCTTGTCCATACATTGTTCGTGATTGATCTCTTTCAATGTTGTCTATAAACTCTTTAGTCATTTGAACTTTTACTTACAGTATCCATATTCCAAATTCAAATCACTTTTTGTCCCTCCGGGATTAAAAAACTATTTTAGTCCCTGTTTGCGGGGAACGAGCTAGGTCTTTTCGAATAGATGTGATAAAAAATAATTTTCTGCATACATAGTATTTATGTATAGATGGTTTAACCCATCTTAAAATGTAACGGGACGTCTGAATCATTATTTAGTTTATTTTGCATAACTGTGTGTTCCGTTTTTCATTGCTAGATCCAGAGTAGGGGCCGTAAGCGAAATCCCTAAGTCCGCGGTTTCACTATACGCAATTAAGTGTTTTATAGCAAGAGCCGTATGGCCGCTTTTATTACGGATCTTTTAAATAATTTTACGAGATTGCGTTACTCAAATTGCCCCATTTTGTTGTTTTTTTTTAACAACGTCAGGATTTGCATTTTACGTTAGAAGTTTAAGGAAATGGATAATTATATGTTGGAGCGAGCGGCAGTAAGTAAATATAGTTACGGTCATATAACCACAGTCTTGTGAAGCCATTTTATGTCTTTACCTGAGACCGTAGTTGTAGACGCTTACACTTTCGTTGCAAAGTCGCCAGTAACGTAACTGTATAGAGTGTACGCGTGTAAGCGTCTCATGATGTCTTGTGTGTACATATTAATGTACTGAAAAATACAATGTGAATAATGCCACTATGCATGTATTGATCATGCGAAAACTCAGTTGGTCTAGGTAGAGGTTAGTCTTTCTCGTTGCCGACCTATGCATATCGAAGGTCTAACTATCTTTATCGCAATTTAATTAGTCATTTAACGCGAATTAGTTTTTCTGCGTATAAGGTAGGTATACACCGCGAAAAGGCTTCAATGAAATTAAAAAATCAATTTTCTGATCCATATTATTCTATTAAATTTAATGTATTAGCTGGCCAGTATTTTTTTTTTCTTTTCAATGAATTTATATCTCATTTTCATTACTTACTGAACGACCCTAGTAGTTTGCACTGCATCAATACTGTACTGCTAGAGAAAAGCAGAATGTGTAGGAAGATACCTTCCTTGTGGATTAGTTATTCTATAAGTTGGATTTGCGTAGTTTTTCACCAGAATTATTCACCAATAGTGCCAACCTGCCATGAACAATGCCAATAACACTTATTATATTTTTATGGCTTTTTGGTTAAGCTTCTGTTGCCTTGGCCATAAGTCCATGTGTTTTATTTTATAACAAAATAAAGCTAAGTATGATAGATGGATCAATGGACCGAATTCCCTTCAGGTTGTCGACACCACAGCTCAGCGGGTACTTCATCATAACGGACTTATGCTACCTTTTGTTTTGCTGTATCCATCTATTGTAGGAAAATCGTAAAGAAAATGACGTATTTAGGAAATACGAACCGACTATGGTTGTTTTGTTCATGTTTCTGCGTTTGTAAAAACAAAATTACGTTTGGTTGACCTTGCCTGATTGCTATAATAAGTCGATTTGATTATTCCACAGTTTGTAAAAAATATAGAACTTCGAAAAAATATAAAGATATTCTTTCTTCCGTTACATGCACGCATTTATGATGAAGGTACGAACGATAGATAAAGGCTATGGGTAATTTGGTTTTTGAGGTTAGATATGGGTAATTTGGTTTTTGATAGCGTCTAAAGTTCTTCACAGTATTTCCACTATAATCTGCAAACAAAGGGCGCAATATTTGTGTACCGTCAAGGCTTCATTATGCAAAATAAAAATCTCAAGCACTTACAGAAATGTTTTTTTTTTTTTCACAATCTGAAAAACGGAGACGAGAGCTTTACTTTGTAGTAAAGTGCTATGAAACAAAACTGGAAATTTATTTTGTATTCGTTTTGAGGGTCCGCCCTGTTCAGATTAATGAGGAAGATCATTAACGTCCATACACTCAGCACGAAACTAAACTACCAACACAGGAACAGAATACAGAATGAGTTACCCAATATTAGGCAAAAAGCGGAGTAATCTAGTTTATCACTGTGATAATTTGATTAGGACATAAGTATGTATGACACGAAAAATGAATGAACAAATTATATTTGTTTTGACCCAAGCGTGTGGCCGAAGTATGTGGAAGTACTGACTAGTGCTATTATATTTCATGCCATCAGTTGATGTGGATGTGGAATTTTCAAGCGCCAAATTATTTTTGTAAAAATTATCTCATGATTTGGGTTAAAAAAAAAACTGTAAGTATTGTTTGTTACAAGAATTCTTTAAATGATTTCGTGAAGGATGTGTTATCAAATGATTTCGTGAATGAGGTGTTAAGTTTATTATTATTTACTGACTATTAAGCTTTTCTTCTATTTCTTTAAGGTTTTTATCTCGTATCTATTTGCATAAATTGGAAAAAAATAATTTAATAACGTCAGAAGGACTTCGGGCATTCTATGTTCTTTAGTCGTAATTATTATTCAAGAAGCTTGAATTTCCGTTTATTTATTAATTTAAGTCTGTATAAATTTTGATACAGGGATATTATTATTGCTTTATGATATGTAACATACCTAATGCGTATTATTAGATATGTTACATATCTAGCTGTCAAAATAGTCGTGACTGACCCAATGTATATGCAGTGCAATCACTATCCTAAACTTCGACATTTTTTCTACATTATTTATTATTTTAGTGAGAAGTGTAAGCTTACACACATCATACCAACCAAACAAAACACACGCTTGCAAAAATCACACATAACGCACAATATTCCACCATCAAGCACACCGCGCATGCACTAGTAGATATGGGCATAAGGAAGCATTCCTGTTTCTATGATACTCGCACTTATATCCTGCTGACTAAGAGCTACCGCGGTATACCTCTCAGTACCTAAGTGTACTGAGGCTATAAACACGTAAATCGAAACGGGCCACCGCGGCCCTAACTTATTTCAGCATTACATCGAACAGAAAGAAAATTTCCGAGGGAAAGGGTCGCGAGAAATATTTCAATATGCCATTCACATTTTTTACGAGCTCATGCGAACCGATATCCGAACCGCAATATTGAACAATTTCTTCGTTGAAAGACTGTGTGTTTTTGCGGCGAGGCGGTAGAAATCTTCTGGCACATACCTAACTGGGAATTGCATTCAATCGTAGCGCGAGTGTGTGGGATTTAAGGGGTAGGTATAGGTCGCGCAACATAAAAATAAAAATTTCAGCTAAATTAATTACTTTGCGCGTGTAAAGGGTCCTTACGGGTAAAGAACCATTTAAGACGTTGATAAAAGTTATGAATCATAAATACTTACCTTAAATATTACACAAACATACCTAACGCTGGTTAATGGAATACAAAAACGAACCATTTCAATAGTTATAAAAATGGTAAATGGTAAGAAAGAAAGGTTGAAAAATTTTAGGCATGATGAATAAAAAAAACACTTTTATTAATATTTTTAATGTTTCAAGATATTTTGACTTTTTCAGGTAAAAACCTGTCTCAGCAATTTGTATCGCTTGTCGATAAAAGACCAGTGAAACGCGTTTAACTTGTCACACGTATCGTTGTTGTGAGACTAAATAAATAAAAATGATATCCAGAGCTTGGATGAAGGACTGGGTTCAAAAGCGTGTGATTTATAAATGCTATGAATGGTTCAATTTGCCACGTGTGTTGCGAATACACGTAGAAATAAAGTAAAATAAAATAAAAAATTGCGCGCTTTCGTTTTCCTGTTCACCCTTTGATCCAAATTATTTGTGTACATTTTGTTCTTCGGTTTTATCTATTGTATCTAATTATTAAAATATCAAAATAATACTGACTTGTTGTTTAGACAAGTTATTTTTATCTTAGCAAAACGTCAAGTCCCGTTTCCCGACTCGCTTTGTTTTATTTACTCAAATTTTCGTCCAAACTAGAGCAACTCGCCACAAGGGAGAAAGTTTACCAAGCAACAATTTCCACTCCTTTATCCAACAATTACGCCAACAACCGAAAACCGAAAGAAAGTTTTCACGCGGCAATTTCCACTTCTTTATTCAACAATTAGCGCAAACGTAGCAAGACCGGTGGGCGAGTGTTCGGCCAAGATACAACATTAAACTGTGGGCAGAAGGCGCAAAAACAGTAGCCCGTTCTGCCGCCGAGATTATAACATTGAAGTTTCAATTGCAGAAGTTGGGTGAATTTACTGCTTCGCACTATCGCCTGCCCTCAGTGCCGGGGTGACTTGCGTTGTGACAGGTGCTTTTGATCTAAAGATCTGGCCCGCGTTTCATACAACTGACATAAATATTTTATTATGACAATTCGATGTATATTGCGTAGTCGATTTGACATGAGGTTACAAAAAAGGTTTGTTTACAAACCGACCTATCAATGAACATCGAATTGTTAAAATAAAATATTTATGTTAGTTATATGGAACGCGGGCCTGAAGTAAACACTTACAATCACATTGTTTTTTCTTCTAAAGAACTCTCCCGTGCTAGGGAAACATGTCAATGTTAATTTTTCAATCTGTATGCGTCTGTTGGTTCAAACCCCTCCGCTCAAGTGTACGTTTAACGTGGAAGCGTCGCGACGCCGAGCGGACAGAGTGTACTTTGAACGTAGGTAGAAGCGTCGCGTCATCGTAAATTTCGTCGGTTCGTAAATTTTGCGGGCTACAAACAAAATATCATGTCATGTTCGGAAAAGGACTTGAACCCGCAACTTCTTACAAGACCTGTCCGGTCCAAATTTTTTAACTTTACAAAAATCATTATAATGTTCCTACCATGGGTTACATGCACGCTCGTGTTAAAAAGGCTTGTAGGCGTGACAAAAACACCTTCATTCACAACCTTTGCCAGGAAATCGAGTCACACGCTGAACGCGCACAAACCAGGAATCTGTTCCAAAAAGTCAAAGCTTTAACGCGCGACTTCAAGACCAAAACGTGGCAAATCGCTGACAAAAGTGGTGCGGTGCTAACTGACCTTACTGATATCCTAGGCAGATGGCAGGAGTATTCAGCTCAGCTCTACAAGGAAATGCCCAAACACATGCTTCAGAGAGGTGACGCAGACTACGAACTGGAACCAGACATCTTGCTATCTGAAGTGGAACATGCAGCCAAACGTCTGAAGATCAACGCCATAGGCTCATGGCGTTAGGTATATCGATCGGTGGAAGGAAGCTGTGCAATCTCCGGTATGCAGACGTCACCACCCTTATAGCCTCCAATGAGACCGAAATGGTAGAACTATTCCGTCGAATAGAAACAGAGAGCCTAAAACTTGGACTCCGTATCAACAAAGCTAAAACCAAGGTGATGGTCATAGACAGGAACCAAGTGTTGACCACAAGAGCCGCTCTTCAAGACCTTGAGTGTATAACGGAGTTCAATTACCTTGGTTCTCAAATCTGCAATGACGGTGACTGCGATAGGGAGATTATACGCAGACTTCAAATAGCCAAAGGTACCATGAGCCGGTTGGACAAAGTCTGGAAGGATCGTTCCATTCGTAGAAACACCAAAGTGAGACTAAATTGTCAGATCTTTGGTGTTCTCAATAGCTTTGTATGCCAGCGAGACGTGGACCATAAAGAAAAATATGATGAGACGTATAGATGCATTCGAAATGTGGTGTTGGCGGCGACTGCTACGGATCCCGTGGACAGCGATGAGAACAAATGAGTCTATACGCGAAGAGCTGAAAACACGCACTCCACTCTCAATCATATGTCAACGACGTATCGCAACGTTCTTCGGTCACATAGCCCGTAGAGGACCTGATAGCCTGGAAAAACAAATTATGACGGGAAAGATGGAGGGAAAGAGAGCTCGAGGCAGACCACCCGCTAGATGGACGGATATTATAACCAAAGCCACACAAAAACACATGCACAAACTGATCCACATCGCGAGTGATAGAGCGCAATGGAGAACTCTACTCTCTGCCAACTTCAATGATGGTCACGATCCTCAGCATTGAGGGAATGACTGAATGGATGGTTGGACTATGGGTTAGTGCTTTATAAAAAACAAAAAGTGGTTAAATTTACGATTGGATTTTAAAAATTACAGTCCGACATTTTGTGTTAGCCGAATGCGCAAGCCATAACAAGCCTTACCGCGCGTGGTTTCAACATTGCTACTCAGAACTTTGACAAATTAGTCCGTGCTTTATGGGCGTAGTAAAGTTTGTTCCAGCAGGAAAACACCGCCGCATGCCCGAATGTGCATCTCGACCGCGAGTTTTTGTGCGGGAACAATAACGTGGCTGTGATTTGTGGACTATGGATTCCATATAACGTTTTTAGGGTTTCGTACCCGAACGGTGCCAAAAGGGACCCTATTACTCTACCTACGCTGTCTGTCTGTGAGTCTGGCTGTCCTAAGTTAAAAGTGCTGATGTTTGGAACCGTAATAGGTAGCCAGTTGAATTTTTTCACAGATTGTGTATCACGGATTACCCAGAAAAAAAAATAAGGGGGGTCTCCATACAACAAACGTGTTTTTTTCACTTTTTGCTCTATCTCAAAAATGGTTAAAGATACAACAGGTATCAAACTTGGTATGATTATAAGGCTTACTTTATACTATAAGAAAAATAATAAAAAAAACTGTTGAGAAAAAAAATGCGAGTCAAACTCACACACCGAGGCTTCGTGCGGAACCCTCTGTACGCGAGTCCGACTTGCACTAGGTCGGTTTTTTATCTTAGTAATACGTACTACAACGACATACCTTCTCCTAAAAAAAAAGGGTTTTTGGCTCAATCACTATTCGTGTCCACTGCGGACTTACGATGCTACCTTTACACAAGTTATGTGAAAATGGTCACTTTGACTCTACTAACTCAACAAAGTCTGTGGTGATGTAGAGTCAACTGTACCGTGCGTACTGTGGCTTAGTTGGCTTCACACTCAGATTTGCCTTTTGTTTTTCGAAAATTAAGTCTAAAATAAAAAATTAAATACATAACCGTTCATTACTATTTAGGAATTTTAGTAAAACGGGCATTCTAAACTACCGCACCACAATAGTTTGCATAGCAGTTCACACTTGTTTATCAATCATACGTGGGATAGGTATATTTGTCGTTCAAAAATCATCCTTTGACCCACAATCCTTTGACCCAAAATGGCTCGGGGCGTAGATACCAATCGCTCTAAAACAATGGGCACAAAACGCCTACACCAGTCCTACGGGCAAACCCAGGCGACTTATCGGTGCATTAGCTTCGATGTATATCACCCATCCCAAACCCTGGATTTGCAAAATTTATTCCCAATGCCCGACCAGTGAAACCTCTTAGTACAGCCATCCGACATCTGAAGAAATATCGACTCTACATGGGTTAAGATAGGAGTTATTCAGTTACATTACGGAGGTAAAGTAAGGCTGGTTGGTTGCATATATGGGGCATAGTCCCCTGATGGTCATATGGTTGTAGCAGCGTTTCGATTACATTCACGTCAAGTTTTAAGGACAAAAAGAGGTTGGTGTGTATTTCTAATAGGGATTATGGGCCACCAGAGATGCTGTGTTAGCTGAATTTATGTAGCAAAGTTGGTAGGTCGTGAGTGTTAGTTTTGTGATTTAAAGTAGACGGTTAGATTATGAACTTTGGCGTTATAAAATAGATGGATATAGTGACAGTATTTTTTCATTGATCTAATAAAAATAACTCGAATGGAAATGTTGTAATATCTTGCTCAATGTAGCTTGAAATAAATAATTGAAAAGAGTAGTTAAGTCTGTGTGGTTGCCTTAATCTGGGCACGTTAAACCGTTGGTCCCGGTTGTTGTTGATTAATAACAATCGTTAAGCCATGGCAGAGGCCCTGTGGGCGGTCTGAAAACTCTGACACCAGGGGTGGCCACTACTTCATACGATTACCTACCTACCATTACATGATCAACTTCAACATTTGAGCATTTTACCCCACGGCGAAATAATTTCAACTTATTACCGAAACACGTGCATAAATCATTCCATACCACCCCTGGCTGCAGATAATAATCGAGACCGACTTGCATTAGTTAGTAAAACGTGGCAAATTGCTACTGCCGAGTGGGTTGTGGAGGGAGCGGCAAAAACGGACAGACTGTTTCGGTGATTAATTTAAATTGCCAAACTTCGCTGTATTTCGCGGTGTGATATTACCTAGCGAAGGTTGGGGCCAAAGTCGACATGCTTTTATATCTAAACTGAAACTTTCATAACCCCATTGGTGGCGGGACGACAAAATTTGCGTTAGGTTTTTCGACCACTAAAAGGCGCTCTTGCCAGTCAAGGGGATATAAGCATTGCTTGTTTTGTATTTATAAAATAATAATATGGCATAGTAACTCTAGGCTCGCACGCAGTGAGATGCAGGCAGCGTTGGTTCGAACGCCGCATCTTCTTTATAGATACAAAATAAGATCCGAAATAAGGTAGTATTATAAAATATTTAATTTATATTTTTGGGCATAAATTAATAAGTTAAATGATCATCTATAGCAGAAGACGAAGAATATCAAATGGTATTAAATGTTTAAAAGTAAGATTACGATAAAAAGTCAAAGGACTCCCTTTATTTGAAAAGAAAGTCTTATTAGCGATCCAATATTGTAAATAAATGACAGGTTAAAAATCGAAAAGGCGCTGTTCAGCTGTCGGTAAAGAATACAAGTAAACGTAAACTGAAAAAGCTAGACGTGCAATACATAGGTCGAAACTTTTAAGATGGATTGCCTTAGAATATAAATATTGCGTAGTACTCTGTAAAGAATAAGAAGCGTTTGCCACCATAAATCATTTAGGTACGAAGACAGCTGCCTAAGAGAGTCATTCCATTTTAATAAAACGAGAAGCGCGACTGTATTAGCCTTAACTCTGGGATTTTCTATTTATGCTTCCTTCGTTATAATTATTTTGCTCAGGGATACGCTCAACAGCGTTACCTTGATATTTTGTGCTTTGTACGGTCGGCCACAGTCACAGATACCCCATGGCAGCTCTTACCGCGCGCGGCATAAGGGCCCCAATCGAACAAAAAGGGGTATCCTAGCGTGTGGCCGACTGTACTTCTACTTGATCTACTTGACGTTGACAAATGTGATGGTACGAGTTACATCTGCAGTAGATACTACGCGACGTCTAGTTGTACCGAAACTCACATGAAATGTCACCAACGAAACTTTGAAGTGCCGTAGAAAATATTTACTTTTGCTGTTATTTATTTGCCATTCTGTTTAATACCCATAGATTAGATGACTTTAATAATTATATAGGGTGTTACCGAAAGGTCCTGTGCCACTGAAAGGGGTCGCTGGGACCAAGGGCTTGAATTTGAAAAAAAAACTCTCTCTCTCTCAGTCTTACTCTACCAAATAAATGTATGGAGCAGCTGATATTTTTTTCGAGATTTCGCACTTGTTTCCATAGTAAAAGTTGCTTGAATTAATGATTTTAGTGACCCCTTTCAGTGTTACAGGACCATTTTGAAACATCCTGTGCAGAATAGTATCGAGTATAGTTACATACCGAGCCGTAGTCGCAACGTACGCTACACTCTATCGTGTTGTGACAAATTGGAATTGTTTACTCCCTGCAACTCGTTCACTTTAAATTACAACCATGATTTAACAAATTCATTGGAATGCGCGTTCGTTTTGGGCGTTATTTGCGACAAATAAAGTCTAGGATACCCAACTTTGTGCTCATTTCACATACTAAAGCTTATTGAATCTGTTTTACTCTGTGGCTTTACTATAGATTTCTACGGCCGAAAGCTGCATTTCAGACTTTACAGTTTTGTTTTAAAGTCACTTTGTAACGTAACCGAGTAGAGTGCCGAGGTGTTAAAGTCGACGTGCTGCCAAGCTATTGATGTAAATATATTATGAAATATGCTGTGCAAACCTGAGGTAGAGTCTTGCAGGTGCCAACAAGCTGGCTTAGGTCGACTTGCGTCAACCAGGGTTAGCCAGTTAACTCTGTGTTAACATCAATAATTGAATGGAAATGTCAAATTAACTCCGAGTTAGTTGGCTACCCCTGAACGACGCAAGTCCGTCTTATTGTTAGGCGTTTCATAGGCTGGCAGAGTAAATGGTGTCACTTCCTTTGATTAACGTCGGGATAACCAACTGGTTTTCATTTCCGGGCGAGGTTGAAACTAGTCGGCTATAAATAGCACCATTAACAAAAGTAATATAAAAAGTTCAAGATGTTAAATATCTTTGATACCCATCGAACGAAATTTAAAAGCTTTGTCCAAAAGTAATGTTGAAATGAAACAAACAAGCGACATACATGACCTATATTAATAGTGCACACTAAAATTAAAATTTTCAACAAACTATTTTTTTTTCGGTACTAGGTAAATATTCCATCCGTAAAAGCGGCGGGGAACTTTCCGTTAAATTAAATTTTGCAACTCAGAACTATGCACAAAAAGTAAGTGACCTGTTTTTACCAGCCTGGTTTACCTGCCGGGAGCGTAACGTATTTATTTTTAGGGTTCCATACATCAAAAGGCAAAACGGAACCATTATAGGTAGGATCACTCGTGCGTCTGTCTGTCGGTCCGTCAGACATAGCCAATTTACTCCGAAACTACTCGACCGATCGAATTGAAAATTTAAGTTTGACCTAAACGCGAACGTGCAACGTAAATAAATTAATTTTAAACATGATTGGGGGCTCTTTTGGGGGGTATATTAAAAATACTATTAGTGTACTACACGAAACCTCTTCTCAACATAAAAAACTTACAAAGCTGCCATTTGCTACAATATTTTGATCGGCCTCGTTAAGTACTTAGGCACAATATTAAAAACCTCACTAAAAACCTTATGTGCAAAATCATTTTGACAGCAAGTTTAAAATTATGATCCTTATATTTATTGCAGCTTACGTAGGACGTAATTGCTTACATCTGAAGTATATGAGTAGCCTTGTGAACCGAAACGGAATGCAGGGAAAATGCAATAATAAATTATCGTGCTTCGCTTCAAACATATTCATACATAAACCGACAATTTTCAGATTAACTGCCACATAGCAGCTTGTTCCATTTTGCAATAAATGAGCATAAGCTTTCTTCATTGCCCACTCATTTGTTTTTCCTTTGTGTTTATAATCAAAGAAGTCAAATTATCTTTTCGGGCATTATTAAAGAAAACCACCGCAACGGTGAATATTAAGCACTTTTAATGAGAGCTAGAGCGTAGAAAATGAAAAATAAAATACCCCGAAGCAGCATAATTGGTCGGAGTCCATTCCAGACTGATATTACAGCTTGATTAATAACAGTAAATAAATCAGCAACCAAATCCTGGACGCACAAAAAAAACATAAAAACGACAATTTAGATTAAAACAATGCAATTCATCCCTTTGTATCGAGCGGTATCGAATGTACGTGTCAACATTCCATCATTTGCGCCAATTATTATTTTCCGAGTATGATGCCTGAACGTTAAAGATAATAGTGTTATTATTTTAACGGGTATTGTGATAAATTTTTCAGTAACAACGGAGTTTTTTGGGTAATTATGTTTTTTCCTGTAATTTCTTTAAGTACCTAAGTAAGAGTCTTTGCTCCCCTCATACTACATGGTAAAGTGACTTTTCAGACGCCTATAAGCTTAGTCGGCCTAGCTTGCGGACCAGTCTATGGAGCAAAATAAGCCGTGGGTTTTTTTTACAGTCAGCCACACGCTAAGATACCCCTTTTTGTTCGATAGGCGCCCGGCCGCGCGCGGTAAGAGCTGCCATGGGGTATCTGTGATTGTGGCCGACCGTAAAATGTAATGAGTGAAGGTGCCATTAGAAGCTGTGTTACCTACATTGTATTATTGAAATACCGATTGGATAAGCGAGAAACAGAATGAAAAAAAGGTAACTAATAGTCGTGGCAACAGCGATTTTGCACAAATGAAATAATTTGTATTTCTCACGGTGCTCCGAGAGAGTTTGATTTGTCAGTGCCCCGGGAAATCCCCGGTTATTTCACCTCGGCTTGTAACAAGGAAAAATTGCCTCCTCATGCCGCGCGTTTGGAGCAATTTCCACTGCGTGCGAGTACGAGCTAAGTCGCTAGGTAGCAATGTTTTGTGATATAAGTCAATTAGCAAAATTGACTTTCAACACAGAGGCCAAGATCGACCGATCTAAGAAACTTTCTTCTTATTGCTGTGCCAGCTCGTATCGGAGGTTGGCAATCATCTTGGCTATTTTCTTCTCTTTAGACTCTGCAGTCAAACCAATTCAATATAAATCATGAGATTAAATAGAACTGGGGTTGAAAGGTAATAAAGATAAAAACTGATAATTAGGAAAAAAATCCTCTATCATGAGTGTCTAAATCTTCGACGTCCTCGCCATACTTCGCGCTCCCAGAAGCGCGACAATTTGATCACGCTTGAGGTTGCTTGTAGGGGAAATAATTAAAAGCCATTTTGTATTTATAAACTTACCGGGATAGTCGGCATAGCTCAATTTATCGCTTCGTATCGTATTTTATCTTATAAATACAACAGTAACTTTTGAAATCTTTTGCATCTTTCCGCTTGATGTGTGAGGAGGACTTTACCTACGTATGTACTGACTCAGAAGAATCTCGGAGTTCAAATAAAGATTACTCAACTTGTCGTCTCGCGCCTGGAGATTTATGAGTCTTTATGAAAGTAGGTGTGCTCTTTTTGCAATGGTTGGGAAATTAGTCTTGGTTTGCACTATTTCGCTATAGTTGACTTTTAGTTGGTGTTTTTAACACGATTTAGGGAACCTACTTTTATATTTTATCCCCTGAGTAAATAATATTTTTGAACTTATTATTTTCTCTTTTTGTGTGGGATAAAATATGCCTGCTTTTTAAAATGTTACACTAACGACCAGCCCTGCCTTTGCATGGAAGGAAGTAACTAAAGAAGATATTTTATCTGCCTTTATGTTCAGTAAAACAGTTTCTATACATTATTACGAATATAACAAAAAAAAGACAAACCGTTTTAATGTCATTGTGATGATGATAAATTTTATTTATTAGATAATAATATTTATTTACATCTAAGTTCGACATTTTGCAACCAATTTTAATTTTATTGCATACCACGGTGATCTAGGTATACTATAAAGAAAATATCAATTATATTTTCCAATAAACTGAAAAATGTGAGCAATACTGATACGATGAAGCCAACCCAACGACGTCCAAGCAGTGTTACCATTTAATGTCCCGCCAAACAGCCCGGCCCGGTGCATTGTAGGCAAATATTATTTTTCCCGGGCAGTATAAATTCTTAGAGACGCCACCGTCAATTAAGTGGGTAAGTCAGTTTGTCGTCTGGGGTACTGACCGTCGTCCTAAGTAAGGGAAGTGATACGATAATGGTTTTTTTATCACTGAAAAGAAGCTGAAAAGAGACAAAAAATTCCGCAAAAATGTACTGCTAAGTAAATATTTGCGGTTTTTTTATTAAACGGTTTTTAAACGGTTTTATTTAGCTCACCCCGTTTGTTTATATTATTTATTCTTTATTCTTGGGTCAAATTTAGTAATTCAAATTTCACCCTCTTCCTGTCAACCGATTAATCTGAAATTTTGTATACACTTTGGATTTTGGTGACAATACAATTATGTTTATTCATTATCATTATAAATTCAAGATGGCCGCCGCTACAAAATGGCGGATAATTTATGTTTTATTAATCCCATCAATGTGGGTATCAAATGAAAGGGCTCAACAAGCAGAATACAATATACTATAAAAAATTGAAATCCAAGATGGCGGCCGCTACAAAATGGCGGATAACGTAGGTTTTATCAATCCCATCAATATGGGTATCAAATGAAAGGGCTCAACAAGCAGAATACAATACACTATAAAAAATTGAAATACAAGATGGTGGCCGCTACAAAATGGCGGATAACGTAGGTTTTATCGATCCCATCAATATGGGTATCAAATGAAAGTGCTCAACCAGTATAATACAATGTACTATATGAATTAAACAGAATGCGAAATAAAAACTAAAAACTAGAAAATAAAAATAGGTAAAAAAACTTTTTAAGTTAAACGGTTTTATGTTATGTTTAAGATAAATGTACTAAAAACCAAAAAATAATAAAATAGATACAGTCGTGGGAATTATAAACATGTGCATAGACTAGACTAAAATAAAACCGTGGGGCACCTTAACTGCCTAATTATAGTGTAACATTACAAAACAAACATTTTAATCAACGATTGTAGACAATTGACGTGCCCCACGGTTTTATTTTAGTCTAGTCTATGCATATGTTTATAATTCCCACGACTGTATCTTTTTTATTATTTTTTGGTTTTTAGTACATTTATCTTAAACATTGCAATGTATGTTTAACATAAAACCGTTTAAGTTAAAAAGTTTTTTTACCTATTTTTCTTTTGTTTTTTTTTCATCATGTAAAAAATGGTCAAAGAGGCCATTTAGACCTACTTTCCCGGCGGCATGACACGTTTTATCGTTACATCGAGTTTTCAAGTAGGTATAATGTCATCCTGCTGGGGAAGCACAACTTCGAGATAAAAGTTTTATCCCACTATCGGGTAACGGCGTCTCGCTTCACGCGGTGAAATAAAGCAAGATGGCGATAGCCGATAATGGGATACAACTTTTATCGTGAAATTGTGCTCCCCTAGCTGATTTACGTAGCTAAATGTAACATCGCCTTGCGACTTCACGGCGACTTTCATGCGCTGCGGCCATAACGTAGCTTGGCGTAGAACACCACACTCACTTTCGCTCCCCTAGACCCTGTCGTGTGGAGCCAGCTTTATTAAATACCCTCCCTACATTTTGGGCCGGTTGATAACTATTGGCCGCCACCGGTGCCCTAGTAAGCGGCTGGTCTAAAGTTGCTGTGTAATTCTTCTAATTTGATCCCTTTACTCCTCCGTGGAGTCTGGGGCCGAAACAAGGGCTTTCCTTTATATCTATACATGGCCAATTGACCAGGGAGGGCAGCTCTGACCAAATTGAGAGGTTGGCCCTCAAACATTGCTGGACAAACCTACTCCATGTAAAAACATGTTCCAGGCACTGCAGCGTCCGAGTGGTCATTTTAGTCTGAGTGGTAGTGCCACTAGACGCCTAACTAACAGGTGCAAAGGCCTAGATGTTGCTTCTTTATATCTTACCTAGGACGACGGCTTTATGAATTCGGGCACTTAGCGCCGGTCGTTCGTGGTTGTTATCTTAGTTCTTCAGACTGTGTTATTATTTATTTAGGCTCCGCCCTCTGTTATGAAGAATTTTATTAAACTGTTCGAGAAGAGTATGGTTTCTTAGGTCTTTCAGAGTACTTTTCCACGAACTATATTGTGGTATGACAATAAAACCTTGTAAGAAAACCTTTCTAGGAAAGATTGAGTTAAATAAACGATTATACTTACTTACTGTAGACTTGCTTATCTCGAAAAGCTTGAAACCACCTGCTTATAATAAAAATGTGAAGAAATAACTATATTATCGCAAATTTAAGTTTTGTAGGTTCGTATTTTATCTGCACTACGAACAACCTATCCAAAAGTTTGCTTTTGATAACCTTCAGTCTTCCTCTACATAAATTTAATTCATTGCTACCTGAAAATACACGAAAATTTAAATCATGTTCATTAACAGGGCTTTCAAAACTCTTTCACGCCACTGGATTAACTGATTGAATTATGATGCTAAAACTAGCACTCAAAGAATTAATGTTCCATCGCTATTTTAGTCCAAATATATCGTTTTATTTTTACATTTCCTTGTTAAGAAAGTCCGTAAAAAAAAAAATTTTTTTTGCTTAAAAGCTTACTAACTTTCGTGGGTTTCCCGTGAAATAACAAGCCGTTAATCACCAGTAGTAAAGATCAGTTGCTTTTTGTTTCAAACCAACAAACCTCAACCTCTGATTTTAACAGTTAGCTACGGCAAACCGTATAACAATCTTAGGCTGGTATTAATAGTCCTCTGAGATCACCTACTTGAGATCGGTCTCAAGTAGGTTAACTCAGAAAACAAAAATCACCGACTTGAGACATTGGCTTATTAATAAACCTATCTTAGGCGCGAACTTGAGTCCTCGATTTGAGTAAAGAATGAACTATTTGAACGAATGATACCATTTAAAGTTCAAAATGTGGTCAAAAAGCTTAAACCCAACTCAAAAGTACTAGGCGCCCATACATTATAAAGAGACTATTCGAAAAGGCACAACCTGAGTTTGGCCTCCTTTTGGTCCAAAAATTGTCCATGGTCCGGTGTTATTCAGTTGTCCACTTGTCATTTCTATAATAGTCCAGGATTCCACAAACATAAAAGTGATGTTACAAGATATAACACGAACTCTACTCCAAATAGGTACTCGATTATAATAACTAGTGGTTCACCCCGAACTGTGAACTCAGGATGACTAACTTTTTGCTAACCCCATATCCACTCTTCGTCCGATTTGGATTTGGATGTTAGAATTTTAAAATTCTTTTAATTCCATTAAGCCGCCTTTTTATTTTTATGACGACACAATCATTCATACATACAAACATACAAACATACTTCGATCGCTCGTTCAATATGACGACACAATTTTGTAGCGGCACCCTGGTCTAGACAAAAAGGAACAGATCTGACTCGCTTCAGCCATTTTTATTCAGCATTGTTATTCGTTACTTTGGCAACAGAGAGCTTGATCTTGAGTGAGTAACTCAGCATATTAATAAAGCAGCGCTTACTTGAGACCGATCTCAAGTCCTCGACTTGAGTCAAGAATGAACTATTTCAACGACTTGAGTAAAGAATGTACTAGGCTACCATACATTAGAAAGAGGCTAGCCACAACCTCAGTTTGACCTTCAAAGAGGTTCGTAAGGTGAACAACTTTTTTCACTGTTTTCAGAACTGTCGAATAAAAGAAAAAACTTTTTCTATTGTCAAACATCAGTCAAACTACGAAAATAATTATTATAAAAATGTCTCGTAAATTCTTGTGATTTTCAGTATATTGAACGTTTTAGTCGGTTATGGATAATAAGTGGCGCCAGAGAGGTTATTTTCAATATTTTGGCCGAAAAATATCATGCCGGAAACTTCCAACAGAGAGCTTCAGTTCATTCGAGCTTCCGTTATTCGAGCTTCCGTTTTTCGAGCTTCAGTACCTAGCGGACCCAGTTGGATGACCTCTACAAACGAGTTGCTGACAAGACAGGTATTTATTCACTATAATTGTATAAAATATACATAGTTCACTATACAAGTTACAGATATCGTCTAGTTTACGATATAAGTTACAGATATCGTCAGTTAGGTCTTTAAAATACCCCATCATCAACGTTTTTTGCGCATTTAATATAACTTTAGAGGTTATGTTTACGTAGAGAAAGTAGTAATTAGCCAAGCGAATTTATAATAAATTATAGAGCGACTGCAAACCTAACGTTTGATCGCTGCGCACATCATTCTACTACATTAATGTTTTATTTTGATTACAGGAAAATCAGAAAGTACCTACTGTCCGACGCATAATCGACAAAGTTAGGGCGTTATGATAGGAGGGATATAAACCAAGGCAATTCTAAAACACCAGCTTTGGTCCCGAAACCTGGAATAATGTGTGGAGAATGAACACATAAAATGAGGGGAAGAATACTCGACTCAGCGCAAATTCATGTCAGGTGTAGAAATTTTTGATGATGATTAGGAAACAATATTGTATTAATAAATATGTTACAACTCTCCCAGGCTTGTTTATTTTCCAATTAGAAAAAAAAAATGATAATTATGTAACATTAATTAAGGCCTTCCCTATTCAGATTTATCTTCAAGTATCAACTTAATTTACTAAATACCTACTACTCGTCTGAATGATACCACACCCTCAAGTTTTCCCTACTATATCCGTTTTATATTTTATGCATGCCTAGTAACCTCTATGGTCCAACTGGGCTTTGAAAAAAACTAGGTACGAGTAAAGAGGTTTGAATTGTATGTTGTGCTGCCATCTACATGATATGTATCATACTACATGAAGCTTTCTGTCACCAATCGCCATATAAGAGATTCCGGATGTTTATGCACGCCTAATACCTTCAGACCATTGACATGACGTCATTCACGTTACAGCACTCAAATTCTATTGTACACACGACAGCACGTCAAAGTGTACACTTTTGTTGTAAAGTCGCCCGTAACGTAAGCGAGTAGAGTGCTAGCGTGTAAAGGTCGACGTGTTGTCGTGTGTACGTGCGTTTCACGAAATAATTCCCTTGGATTGTACAAAAATAGTCCCTATTACATCGTAATAAGAGTTTCGTCAAGGGAACTCTTTCGTGAAACTCAATAGAGCCCGGATTTTCAGTAAGGAAAGAGTTGAAATATACTTTCTTTTTTTTATTAGTGTGTGGTGTAGTTTCTTACAAGATTATGGGAGCCTGCAAATAGTAGTTTTTCTTTGAAATTAAAACTTAATTTTGACAACACTTCTGTATTTGGCCAAGTACAAGCTCGTAGCTTCTGATTCTACCATGCCTTTATAGGTATTTGAGTTTTAGATGGTGACGCGGTGGTGGCATAATGGGTAGAACAATGGACTCGGAATCGACGGATCCTGGTTCGAGTCCCGATGAGGGCATGTACCCTACCCATGACATTAATCTATTTCAAAGTCGCATACATACCACTCCCTGACTGTGAAGGAAAACATCGTGAGGAAACCGGAGCGTCTGAGGCTATATACCAAACTAAACTCAAACTTAGTACCATTTTTTTTTTTTTTAAACCTCAGCTCTTCGGAGTTCTTTCTTGGTAATATGACTGTGGGGCTCTGAACTGCTGGAGTTTTGCAGCTCGAAGAACTCGGGCTGGTAGAAACACTTTTCTGGCTAGTCATAGCGATGTGGTAGAGGTGCCGGTCGAATGACGACGACAAATTATTTCACACCACAAGGTCCCTTTCCACGTAACTTCCGATGTCGACGATGGTCCTAAGTATATTGTTAAGCTGCAACTTCTTGCGGTAGGTTCGCTTTGGATGCGCGCTGACTAAACATCATTTTTGTATATTAATTATCAAAGAAAATAACTCCCCTTCTTGCTTTGCGTAGTCGGGTAATGAAAAACACGAACTTGAGTCGGCTATCGCCTGCACTTGGAAATCGCAAGTCTGGTCTCAAGTAGGTGAACTCACGTAAGATTGTGTCTATTAATAAGCCAGCGACTCCGGTCTCAAGTAAGTGATCTTACAGCTTCTTAACATTTTATGCATGCCTAGTACTCTAAACCACGTTGTATTGAAATTGAGACGTCACGGACTGTCAAAAGATGAATGACTCACTCAATTTCGAGCTCAAGTCGGCTCTATTAATATGGCGTCGACTCAAGTAAGTCGACTCACTCAAGCAAGTCGGCTAATGTCAATGTCAATCTCAAGATCGTGTCTATTAATAAGCAGACAGCTACTCAAGTTTGACATTACCCAAGGCTTGACATTTACCTCCTTGAGATCGATCTCAAGTAGGTGAACTCAGGCGACTATTAATACCACCCTTAACTTCTTTCACGTCACAGAGGAACAGTGGTTTCATATGTTTTCTTGCAAAGATATAGGTAGCCGACATACGTAGGTATAGCTGTAAAATACGATATATTTCGCTGTAATTTATGATTCTAGATAGAACAAAGCCGTGAATTTCAACTACCATATTAATAAAATATATAAATAGATGAATGAAAATTAAATACCAAGTTTTTGCATTAATACAGTGCGCTTATTTGCGGTCAGTGTAGTATCGATGTTATGTTGACTGTTCGCATAAAGTTTGTTCGGCAATCCATTTAAAATTGCAATCAGTATCGATATTTCCAGGCCAATTGATATGGGTGGAACATGTAGCAGCATTTATCGGCAATTTGTTTGTGAGCTGTAGTCATGTGAGCCAACATTTAATTTGAGCAATTAAAAAAAACATCCAAGTGCGAGTGAGACTCGCGCACCGAACGTTCCGTACCACCATTCGTGGATAAAAGAAAATGGTTGGACGGACCCCAAATGCATTAAAAACTAAATCCTTTGCATCTCCGTAATGAGATGATTTATACAGCGTCCAGTAGCACCTTCACTCACACACACTAGATAGGTGAAGAGACCACTTGGCGCTGCAGTGCCTGGGACATTGTTTTAGATGGAGTAGGCTTGCCCAGCACCTATACCATCCTGACAGCTAAGTAGGCCTAGCCCACAGAAGACAAGTCAATACATGTGGATCCAACTTAGCCGCGGGTAAATGCATTAGTTCAACTAGCATACAAGTGGTTCGCCCCGAACTATGAACTCGCGACCTTGTAGCTCAGCAACCCCTCGACCGATTTGGCTCATGTTCTAATCTCATTTAATTAATTTCATGACGATTCGATCAACCGTACTCAATTTATCGTCGAACAAACATTCATAGGTACATACATACATACATGCATACATACAAACGCCGGATTGTTCCAATGGACTCAGAGAACTTCTCTCGCTTCGCTCGCTCGTTTAATTATTTGATGTTGTACTATAAAATAAGCCCTATAATTAAACCAAATTTGATGCTATGTAGGTATTACCATTTTTATGGTAGAGCAACATTCAAAGTTGGCAGTTGGCATCAATATAGTGATTTAAGTAATTTAAAAACACGTTTTGTATGCCCTTAATATTTTTTAATGCACATTCAAAGAACATTCCAAGTGGCTTCCTACTATGGTTCCAAAGATTAAAGGTAGGAAATATGGTCAGACAGCGCAGGCAGAATAATAGAGTTACTTCGCGTAGGGAATCCTAAAACTGTAAAGAATTATAGGTACGCATTCGCGTGTAATATAGAAGCATAGTAGGTACGTATTCGCGTGTAGTAACGTGTTCGCGTGTAATATTATAACTTTACTGCAACAATCTATGTCAGAATTAATAATTGGTGAATTAAGACTTCTCATTTTCCTTCACTGTTCTATACCAACAACCAGTGTATCTAGTTTAAATGCTTCATCGATAATGATCAAAGAAACCTGCATAAACTTAACATTTTATGCAATAATTGCACCTAATGCAAGCAATTGCATCAGAACTTTGCTACACCAGTAGCGAGTGATTTTCACAAATTGATATCACTATCTACTACAAATTCATAAATGAACGCCATTTAGATAATAAAGTCAGTTATTGGTACGGATAGCGACAAGCTTAGATAGGTAGGCATAACCCCATGGAAGCTCTTATCGCGCGCTGTATAAGAGCGCAAATAGAACAAAATGCGTTATCGTAGTTTGTCACTGGGAACCTGGGATAACATAATAAGGTACAGTGTACACACGACAGCACGTCAGAGTGTACACTTTTGTTGTCAAGTCGCCCGTAACGTAACCGAGTAGAGTGCTAGCGTGTAGGACAAAACCAACGCCGTAAAATAATGTAAAGTGTAGCAAGTAAGGCATCAAATTATAAAACTGGTATTAAGTACATGTGCCATAAAAATATTGCATCAAACATTATTTTACGTCCCCGCATCAACGGCGGAAGTTCATTGCCTTGTATAAAACTTTATATCGGTACTGTCAGGTACAAAATATACCTATACAGCAATAAATCAATCGAAATTATGACTAACCTATAGCAAATACCTATTCTACAATTGTTTATTCAAATAGTGCTTGGATATTGATGCATATAGGAAAAACTGCATCATAATAGAATTTATCGATGCAAGTAATTTTGAATAATATTTTAGGTAAATGAAATGATCCTGTTGACAAAATGAGAGGATAATTTTAAATAACTAATAATAGTTTTTTGCATCAAATATGAAAACTCAAGTTACCTATTATGATTGACAATTAAGTAAAATAATTTGATACGGTTAAGTCGTTGATTTATTCCTTTCAGTAATTTATTGTCTTTCATAATTACTTGAGTTGAGTTTCGTATTCGCATTGTCATCAGCATCATTTCACATAAAATGTTATTCAAAATCACTTTTCTTCAAGTAAAGATAAAACAGAACAGTTAAGTATGTACGTTATTCTAGTTGGTTTAATTGGGCAACAGCTCCAAATTATTCTTAATTTTTTTAGAATAAATTAAGATAATACTCACTGGAGACATGGATACACAAAAAAATTACGATGATATTTTAGCTACACAAAATAAAAAAATGCTGTATTTTTAATTTCCCTCCAAGTTACTTTCAACGCTAAAAAACAAAATTGAGTAGAGTTGAGCGTACAAGAGGTGTACATAGAGGCAATAAAGTGAGTTATTTACAAACTTTCATGTTTGAAGTCTGATGAAAATGTAACGAAAAGTTCGCCGTGAGAAAAATTTGTAACATCCTGGCTGCTTCTAAGTATCCCGTGACTCAACCAGGTTTAAAACATACTAACATACTTGGAATAATTCAAAAATGGATCGTAACCTATTACGTATCATCCAATTTCACTAATAGATCTCATTTAACCTAATGACAACCAAGAATAAGAAAGTCTATAATAAGAGGTTTCAACGTAATAATAATTTGACAATGGACAGCGTTAGCGTTATCGAACACCCGCGAAACTTTTTTTTTATAGGTATGCCTGTCTGAAAAGCCCCCAATTTGTAACAAAAAAAATAAAAATGAAAAATTTTATAACTTTCACTCTCAGTTACCAAACATCTATCGTACTAAAAAGGTAGCTTAAAATTAGTAAACAATGTAACATGTAGTTCTCCATCAAGTATATAATATTATTATTATAATACCGGGTTGTGGCTTCACCCGGACGGTGGTTGCATACTGCAAGTTTGTTAGCCCCAGGGGTACCTTTTATCATGTAACTTTGGTAACATGTGCAATAATGTACGCTGCTAGTTATGCAGGGCTTAATCTAAATTGATTAGTATGATTACTATGCATGTTTTAGATTGTTGTTGTATTTAAATTACTTCACTAGTAGTTGCACATGATGACTCTTGATTGAATGATTTAATTAAGTACTTATTATTGTAATCTTAAAGACATCTCAAATATTTACTGGACTATAGAGTTCAGGTCTTTGAGCTGACTTGCGTGGGGGACGTTTCTATCACGTAGATGCCCATCTGCCAGTTTTAATCCAATGTGCCATTTACAAATCTGAGGTATAATCTGTGTGCCTATTCTGAAAAAAAAACCGCACATTTGGTAGTCTTCAAAACGGGTTTATGTGTGGGAAATTTTATCTTATCAAAAAAACAATCTTGAAAAGATGTTTATTTATATTTTTTCAGTAAATAAACGGTTTTAAGGATTTTTTTTTACATAATAAGGACACTGATCGATTTATATTTACCATCATTATATTGAAAACATAACTATGGAATCTTTTAACGGCTCACGATATTCACACAAATATCTACTTCTGATTGCGGTGGTTTTTGTATTGCAAAATCATATTCCGACATTGATAAAATTATAAGAATCATTTAGGAGCCACCCAGATCTTTGTTTGAGCAGCTATCTTCATTGATTTAAGTATATTGCTATCACTACGCTATGAAGAGATCGGTCAATATTAATTTGCTAGACTCGCTAAGCTCGCCGGGGCTCGGCATTTAACTGTTTGCTCAGAGTTTAGTGTCCGTCTTTTTTAATGAGACTTCTAAATAATGTGATTTGTGAGTGAAAATACGCGTAGAATTGATTACTTATTAAATTAAGATGGACGGGATCTAGTTCATTTCAGACTACAAATAGATCGAACTAAATAAAATTATTGTTGTGCCTCTATTTTTTATTTAATTTATTTTATCGTCTGGTAAATCTTGCAAATTACAATTTAAATATAAGAAAACATAAAAGAGTAAATTTCAAAATACGAGTGTTACAAAAGATCCAAACTCTTTTTAAAGATCAAATCCCATATATTTTTTAGCTCAATGAAAACAACATTAAAAAAAAAACTTTTTCCCGCTATAGTATTCGCATTTAAAAAAATAACGGAGTGTTAAAGATAAAAAAAATTGGTTGCGATCCCTATCACCGGGTGCTACTTACCCTGTAATAAAAATAGGTAAAAAAACTTTTTAAGTTAAACGGTTTTATGTTAAACATACATTGCAATGTTTAAGATAAATGTACTAAAAACCAAAAAATAATAAAATAGATACAGTCGTGGGAATTATAAACATATGCATAGACTAGACTAAAATAAAACCGTGGGGCACGTCAATTGTCTACAATCTTTGATTAAAATGTTTGTTTTGTAATGTTACTCTATAATTAGGCAGTTGACGTGCCCCACGGTTTTATTTTAGTCTAGTCTATGCATATGTTTATAATTCCCACGACTGTATCTATTTTATTATTTTTTGGTTTTTAGTACATTTATCTTAAACATTGCAATGTATGTTTAACATAAAACCGTTTAACTTAAAAAGTTTTTTTACCTATTTTTATTTTCTAGTTTTTAGTTTTTATTTCGCATTCTGTTTAATTCATATAGTACATTGTATTATACTGGTTGAGCACTTTCATTTGATACCCATATTGATGGGATCGATAAAACCTACGTTATCCGCCATTTTGTAGCGGCCGCCATCTTGTATTTAAATTTTTTATAGTATATTGTATTTTGCTTGTTGAGCCCTTTCATTTGATACCCATATTGATGGGATTGATAAAACCTACGTTATCCGCCATTTTGTAGCGGCCGCCATCTTGGATTTCAATTTTTTATAGTATATTGTATTCTGCTTGTTGAGCCCTTTCATTTGATACCCATATTGATGGGATTAATAAAACATAAATTATCCGCCATTTTGTAGCGGCGGCCATCTTGAATTTATAATAATAATGAATAAACATAATTGTATTGTCACCAAAATCCAAAGTGTATACAAAATTTCAGATTAATCGGTTGACAGGAAGAGGGTGAAATTTGAATTACTAAATTTGACCCAAGAATAATAAATAAAACAAACGGGGTGAGCTAAATAAAACCGTTTAAATAAAAATAAAATAAAATAAAACAAACGGGGTGAGCTAAATAAAACCGTTTAAAAAAGAGTCAGGATCTTTAGTAACACGTCACATTATTACTCGTATTTTGAAATATACTCAAAAGAGTAAACTTATGTGTACTTATAAACTTATGTGTTCTTATATTTAAATTGTAATATGCAAGATTTACCAGACGATAAAATAAATTAAATAACAAATAGAGGTTGTAAAATAAGAAAGCATTGTATCCACTTTTTACAGAAATGTCATCCTTTTGACCTTAAGGGTAATTCCTCCAAAAAGGGTGGAGGACCTTTTGTAACATTTTGTCTAGATTTTTTTCTAAACGACAGTGCGTTTCACAAAATAATTCCCCTGGGTTGAACAAAAACAGTCCCTATTACATTGTAATAAGAGTTTCGTCAAGGGAACTCTTTCGTGAAACGCACTATTAGGTTCGAGGTACGTTTTATCTTTTTTATCTAGACTCTGTATTTAATTGCCATTCGTGTCATAATTATCTAAAAGATGTCGAATAAAAAAAAGTTATGTAATATGTAGAGAACCATTGTGTCAAATACTGTAAGCCGAGCAGCTACCTTTGTTTCACATTGTTAGAAACTAACCATGTCTGACTGTGTGCTACTGGATCGAGCATATCATTGCATGGAATTCCGTAGATTGCTATTTATACAGGGTGTTAAAAGACCGCCAACAGACCCGAAAGCCACGCATACTAGACACCAAAACAAAGTACTTTTTCATCTCCCATGCTCGGAAAGTACCCTGTTACTTTAAACATGCGATCGTAGAAGATCCTTTTTTAAACCGCTTTGTATTTTTGTGCGCTTCGAAATTTGAACTCAACGCCCTAATAAATAAAAAAAAGGAACTCCTTCAACTTGTAGCATTGCCTAGCAACGGGTTGTTGATTTTATGACACTTCAAGAAGACACGATTTGTAATCAACAACCCGTTGCTAGGCAATGCCACATACTCCTTTGTGAAGAAGCAAAAAAGAAGGAAACTCATTTCACTAACCTCTATGGTAGGTACCTAACTACCTATGTCTATTGTTTGTCACGCTTGGCTAACAAAATCATTTCCTCGCTTCTGTGAGATGAAAAGTTTTGTGTTTCGCACGAATGCAATATTATTTGCGTTTCGTGCTTCTGAATACCTCGCTACGCTCAGGTTTCTTTTTTTGAACCACTCGCTACGCTCGTGGCTCAATTTTAGAAACCTTCGCTAGCTCGGCATTCAATACAAGCACTCGCCGCAAACAATAATTTTGCATTCTTGCATAACAAATAACTATTTCGATAAATTATTGCTGGGAAATGATTTTCGTTTTTTAGGTTATAATTTTGAAAAATATTTTATCATGCACTGGACGTGTAACACACAGAAGTCATATTGCGCGAGCGTAGGTATAAGTTTATGTTACTTAAGCTTGAAGTCCCGATGTTTAGAATACATTGCGGGTTGCAATTTTAACGTCGTTTTTTGTAAGAAATATTCATATTTTTGATATGGCTTCTTGAGAAGGTATGTTCAAAACTAGATACTGAATACATTTCTGCAAAAAAAAAGTTTTGAAAAGTCCGACTTTGAACCTCATTATCTCGGAAACCGTTGATTTCCCAGACATAGTTCCTTGGGCAAAAATATTCCTCATGATGAGGACAATACGTGGTTTCCCGCTTTGTTGGCGGTCTTTTAACACCCTGTATTCATGCTAGTGCAAATGTCACTGAGAATAGTGAATGAGCTTTTCTTTTTTATTTGCAGTGTTAGTTTTTTTTTTAAATCAATTTTGTAGTGAAAAATCAATCAAAAATCCAACCAAACGTTTTCGGAAACTTTGAACCTACAAAATGTGTGTCAAATAATCTGAAATTTGACACCGACACAAAATAGTTATTTGTTATGCAAGAATGCAAAATTATTGTTTGCGGCGAGTGCTTGTATTGAAAACCGAGCTAGCGAAGGTTTCTAAAATTGAGCCACGAGCGTAGCGAGTGGTTCAAAAAAAGAAACCTGAGCGTAGCGAGGTATTCAGAAGCACGAGACGCAAATAATATTGTATTCGTGCGAAACACAAAACTTTTCATCTCACAGAAGCGAGGAAATGACTTTGTTAGCCAAGCGGGACAAACTCTATAGACAACTACTTACAGGCAAAACAGGTGAGTCAAATAAGTTGCTTTTAAAAGCATATTTTACTGTAGTTACGGCTGCCGCACTAAAGTTTTGAGCTTCGTTGGTATTAAAACCATTCGTTTTATTAATAATTTCCTGAAGTTTATTTATCCAGACACAAAAATAATGTAAATAAAAGAATGTTTTTTTTTCCGGGTGCATTCTGAACTTATACCATATAAATTAAAAATTTGTAGGAGATAAAAAATGAAATTAGTAATATCGTTTGAAAAAATGTATTTAACAAACCAAAACATAATTATCTATTTGATAAAACAGAAGCGCAGCATTTTTTTTATTTACTGGTATTTAAAAATAAATATGTGTACAAAATATTGAAAAGACTATAAGAAGAAACCGCGTTTCTGAATGTTCTATTCCGTGACTTTACCTTTTTAAAAGATGCTTATGCACCATTTACATTCACAGTTTTGTATAGAGAATGGGCACGAACAATCGCTTTCGCTGAAATACGCGTTTAAACGAACTATGAATGAGGTTTTATTTTCCATCGGGATCTGGCATCTACTTAAACGGCCAGTGTTTTTTCTTTTTCAAAACCATAGGGCGCGGGAAAGACTGTCCCGGCATCGCGTTCAAATTTCGAAGCGCACAAAAGTTCAGATAGTTTAAATCCGGCCTTTACACGATCGTAAGTTACTAGTAACAACAAACTTTCCGAGCGTGGGAGATGAAATAGTATATTTCATTACAAGTGTGGAAAGGCTGTCATTGCAACGAGTTCCGACAAATGGCTACCCGAGCCGAGGCGCAGCCGAAGGCGAGGGTTGACAGTCGGAACAAGTTGCAATGACGGTTCCGCACGTGTACTGAACGACTATTTTTAATACAGTTGCGAAAAAATGAAGCAATTTAATAAAATAATAAAAACACAATAAACTCAACTAACTTGACATTTTTGACTTTTCCGGTAAAATGTTCTCCGAAGCATTTTGTGCAATTATACTGAGTTCCGGTGGTGTTCATTTAAAAAAACTAAGGTCGAAATTACTCATTTTGTGCAAATAACAACTAAACTCGCGAAGAAAATTTCTGAAAAATCAAAATGGCGCCAACCGTAGAATATAAGCAGAGTTTTTTTTTTTTCTTCACCCATTCTGGTAGGCAAAGGCAACTATGCCCATACAGCCAAGTCTTCAGTAGAAGTTTTTTATTGATATGAAATGAAAATGAAATTTAATGAGATGAAATGAAATGAAACCTAACCAAACTCATTCAATCAAATCATTAAATCTGATATTGAAACAAATTAGTAGCTTCTTTTTAGAAATATACGTATTTGCATGAATCATAAAAACTTTTTTTGTAAAAACTTCATGGTTGGTTTTACTTTTTAATAGACATTATTTTGACAGTTGGGAAAGAGAACGCACTAGTGCGGGAAAGGTAAAAAAAAAGCACGCGTGTGTAATAGCCCACATCCCGAACGCTATACGTCCCTGCAATACGCCACTTTTTGAGCAACTGTATTAAAAAGGTTGTTTTGATATTTTTAATTTAGGTAAAGTTACCTACAAAGTAGCCATGACGGAGGGATGTTATGATTGTTGCATTTGGTATAAGCAAAACAGTTTTGCGTCTAGAATATTTTGCTTGAACTAATAACTCCGTTTTATGCTAATAGTGCTTTCCAGTTGCTTAGCATAAAAATATTTTTATGGCTCCAGAACTATAACTGGGTAGAATAATTAACTGTACTTACCTCTTCAAGGAAAAAGTCCAATTAAAGTTAATTGTTTAGCTAGAGCACATCAAATAAATAACTCAATATGAATAGTTTTCTAAATAATCGTGAGGAAACCCGCGGCTCAGTTGGCTCCACACGTATTGACCTGTCTTTCCTGTGGGCTTGGTCGACTAAGCTGTCAGGATGGTATAGGTGCTGGGCAAGCCTACTCCATCTAAAACAATGTCCCAGGCACTGCAGCGCCGAGTGGTCTCTTCACCCATCTAGTGTGAGTGAAGGTGCCACTGGACGCTGTATAAATCATCTCATTACGTAGATGCAAAAGGCCTTAGTTTTTTTTTTTCTAAATAATGTGCCCGTTTCGATTAGAACCCTGTGCTTAAGCTTACTTTTGCTTACCTTTCGTTTTGTAGTAAACGTTTTGGCGTCCAGCAAAATTAAAAGGAAAAGCATATCAATAAAAAAATCACACAGGCCCGCCAGGTCGGATCACACAACGCTCCAGTGCTCCACTCCAGGCGCACGCTAATTCGCGCAAAACTGGATCGGGTAAGATATAACTGGTTTTAACCGGATGCGAGCAGATATTTGCTGTTCGAGCCGCCTCTCTACAGAGATTAGTGCGATGAATTTTCGAAATATGTTTATGTACGCCGGATTGCGGATTGAGCTCGTATCTACTCTAATCGAGTGATTTTGCTTCATCTTGTTAGTTAGATTAGTGAACTATAACTGTGTAGGTTATATTATAACACCTATTATTTTAACTTTTAATTTATAATTAAACTAAGAAAGAATGAGCTGTATTCAAGGATCTAGGATAACTTATCTTTTTGAAAGATATTCTAAAATACCTTCGCAAAAAGTCCATCGAGCTCACCAACGTTGGCATCAAAGATCAAAATTTTACAAGCAACTGTTCCATCAGAATGAAAACATTATTCGTCTAACTGATTGCCGGCATCGCCTTAGATTACGCTTTTGCTCCGGAACCCCGTAATAACCAAAGACCGAAACAAGGAAAAACTCATCTCGAGACTATGATGTCCCTCTTTTAAATGCGCCACCTTTAGTACCGACAACAAAAGCGGACGGCTTCGAATAAAAATTCTTATCACGAATGACAATGGGCATGCTCCGTGTCTTTGGAGACAATGCAATCTCCTTCGACCTTTTTTCCCTTCGAGTCTGTAGATAAAGAGGACTCCCGGGTAATGTGTAGATAACACCCACCCAATGTATTAAGTTGGAGTGGGGTGCGGAATTAGCCAATTGATTTTGTCACCCTTATTCGGTTTAATGATGATTAGGTTTTGACCCAGATAGGGTTTTTATAATGGTCGTCAAATAGATACCTAAAGTATAAGGAGCAGAAGATAAAGAAAGGGAAAAAAGTATTTTGCATTAAATTAATATTTTACTGGATGGGAAAACTCGACGTCTAAATGCCCAATTTCTGCAAGAACGATAAAATTTAACATGTGATTAATCAAAGAATCGTTCAAAATAGCGGCAAGTGATTGGCTAAAATTTGATGGAAATGAGATTAATATGTCTCTTGCATTTTGACCTTGCAGGAACTGGGCGTAAAATTCTTACTATTACCCGAAAACCTTTAGTTAGATTTTAGGCCCAAAATCTATCAGATACTCTTGTGACTAATAAAAGTATTGAAAGATTATACTCATCTAAAATGCATAAAACTTGAGCTAAAGGCAAGCTTACTATTCTATCTATACATATCCCAGGTGCTGCAGCGTTTAAATTGTCACTTCTGTAATTTGATGTGAGTAAAAGTGACACTCGGAAAATGAACTGTTCGCAGGTTGTGTATTTTCTATAACACATTCAAAAGCCTGTCTTTATTTTCATGACCGAAACCTTTCGTTGTTGGGGGAAACTGATCGGGTGTAATAAATGAAAAATATTGCAAATAAGCAAATTTATTATTTTGAGAAACTTTACACATATCTTGCCTAACATTTACGATATGTCGAGAAGTCTTTGAAGAATCACCAAAATACTCTTAGTTCAGTGCAGTAAACATAAAACACGTTAAACAATATAGTTTAGCTCATTTATACAAATATAATCATTTTGAAATAAAATAGAAATATTTATCGATGAAATGCAAAAATGTCCACTCTATTATTTAAAATATTCTTGAGCAATAAAAAGTTAAGTTTTTTTCTTAATGAACGTATTCGTTTTTCCAATAATACTACATTACAATATTAAACTTCATTCACAAATATTCTTCCACATTATATAATTTTATTTACAGTTGTTATTTACAAACTTTCATTGTTATTTACTCTAGGCAAGTAATAATTACAATTTTATTTATTGTAAGAATCATAATTATGGTGTATTAATTAAATTAGGTTATGTACACAGATATAAATGTGCCACTTACAGTTAGATAAATTTCATAGCATCACAGTAAATTTCATATTTAAAATATACATTGAGTCTTAATAAACTATACAATATCAGAGACTACATACTTTAAACTTAATAAAAAGAAAAATAATTTCTTAGGTAAAAATATTGTTATAAGGTTAACAAATCAAAAGCTCAATAGGTAGAGCGCCTGCACGGTATGCAAGAGGTCGCTGGTACAAGTCCCGAGCGATATTTTTTACCTTTTAATTTTTTTATAATTTTCCCAAGCACGGTTATTTCTTTAGAAGAAACAAAAAGTTCTTAGGTGATATATTATTTTATCTATTTTACCAAAATAATACGTAATATTTGAAGACTAACAGTTGTGTGTGCAATATTTTTCATTTCAGATATGTCTAACATTAGGTATTGTATTCATTTTTGATATGTGAAAACTGATTTTTTGTTTCTTACTATAAACAGTTCAACTATATTTTTCTAAAATTCTTTTTACTATTTGTCACGTCCAGCAACTTTTATTGTCTATTTATTTTGAACTAAATGAAAAGTGTATAATATTATTATTTAACGTTAGTTATATACCAATTTATAAATCAAACCGTAGACCCTGTTATTATTCTTTTCATTTGGGTGTAGGTAATTATATCTGTGTTCAGATATAATTTGAATTTGAATTTCTTTATTTTGAAATAGGTCAGTCTAAAATTGATGGTAATTTTGATATACAAAGTGCTGTTGAAATCAACTTAAAATACCATTATTAATTCTATTTCATTTACCGATTACCAGCCTTCAAACAACCAAACTACTTACGCACCAATGAAAAACAATACGCTCTCTCGAAGAAGTGAATCATACAGGAATACTTTTGAACCCCTGGACAAACATTAATATGTGGCTACGAAGGACAATATGTATAGTAAATTATTTTATCAATATTTGTTTTTATTTATTTAACGAAGCTTTTGTGTATTTTATTGTGAACAATCCATAATTTATTGAAATAAAAAACTTGTTTAATTATTAACCATTATGTTTAGTCCCAAGAAGAAAAATAATCATGGGCACCACCATGGTTGCAAGATCTGTACAGAAGTAGCTTTGACCGTCGCAAAAAAGGTACCGCAATAGAGTCAATTGGAATCAAGCGAGTTATTACAATATTTAATTTTAAAGGTCATAAAATCAGAGTTTGAAATGCTGCGCATAAAATTTTGACCAGGGGTCCAAATGTGACAGTGTAGATTAGATACATGTAACAGACAGACTAGACTAGACACAGCTCTCTCTCGCGTTCGCCAAGAGCGGCGTCCGTGTCGTGACGACCTCTCGGCGGCGTGACAGAGTACCGCTCGTTACGGAGCGACGGTCGTCCGCTAGCGTACCGATACTCTGTCGAGGAAAACCACAAATGAAACCAGTTTTTAGGATAAATAAGTGCGCTCGCGGGAAGCGCTCACAGCCTAGTTGTACTAGCCGTTCTTAAGACGACGTACGTCTCACAACTAGCGCCGCCAATGGAAAAAAAAATATATCTTTTTTTTGGATGCGTTTTTAGCAAAAAATGCTCCTGCGATTCCTCAACGCGAGGCTTAACTATTTTTGGGACCTAAGGTTTGGATTCCAGGATTGGATTTCCTACGAATGCAATCGATTCTCGCCAAAAGTGGCCACTTTTGGCGAGAATCGATTGCATTCTTAAGTTCTAGGATCTGGAACCCAAACCTTAGGTCCTAAAAATAGTTAAGCCTCGCGTTGAGGAATCGCAGGAGCGTTTTTTGCTATAAACGCATCCAAAAAAAAGATATATTTTTTTTTCCATTGGCGGCGCTAGTTGTGAGACGCATTTCACCTTAATCGATTGGCAACGTTAAGCAACAACGGCCGCGGTCAGTCCATGGATGGGTGACCGCTAGTGGCAATAATATCTGAGCGCTTCCGTGCTTTGGAAGGCACGTTAAACCGTTGATCTCGGTTGTTGTTGATTAATAACAATCGTTAAGCCATTTCAGAGACCCTTTGGGCGGCCTAAAAACTCTGACACCAGGGGTGGCCACTACCTCATACGATTACCTACCTAGGCGGGTAAATAAGTTATTTTTTAATTGAACTTGCTTTGAGTTTTTTTGCAGTTATAATTATTGGGTCTAAAATGCAAGTGGTATGCGGCAAGAGCTCGTCAAAAACCATATTGAGCGGACATTTTGAGTTACAATGACGCATGTTTTCGTAGGCACTATAAGCATAGCATATTATTATAACGTCTCGCCTATACGAGTGACAGCGATGCTGACGTCCGACCGAAGATGAAAACACACCCCCGCGCATGGCTCCCATACCGCAGGAGCCTACTGAGGTGAGCGCTACGCCTGTAGTACCGCTTCGTAGAACATTACAATCCTCTACGAAGGAGCTACGCCTAAAATGTAGTACTGCTACGTCGTAGCACGGCTACGCAGGAGTCTATCACTACTTAACTGCAGGAAGTACTTAGTTTGTGCGTGGGAATATTTTCTTCTCTCAATTTTTTTACCGACAAGGAAACTGTAAGATGTATGGAGAAATTTTCCATGAGAAAAATGTAGAGAAGCATCGATATACCGCCATCCTATGAACTCGATTTTTAAATTTCAAATTTGGAACGACGGCAGCCATTTTTAACTTTTTTGTTTACCGGCCGATTTGGCTCAGATTTGGAATGAACACGTCTTATAATTTCTACCTTCTAGCTCAACTTTATTTCTTACTGGTGACTTTCTCATATTAATTTTCGAAGAGGCGGGAAGATGGCCGATAGAAACAGAGCTGGTGCGGTCGGTTGTGCAGACCAGCAGCAGCCCGATGGTCGGACGATATCGTTGAGTCGGCGAAGGGTGCGAATGGCGATGGACCGTGAGAGATGGCGCGAGGGGGAAAAGACATTTACTCAACAGTATGCAGATGTCGGCTGATGATAATGATCATGACAATAACTAGTTACTTACTTATACCGCCATCCTATGAATTAGATTGTTAAATTTCAAATTTGGAACGACGGCCACCATTTTTAACTTTTTTGTTTACCGGCCGATTTAGCTCAGATTTGGAATGAACACGTCTTATAATTTCTACCTTCTAGCTCAACTTTATTTCTTACTGGTGACTTTCTCATATTAATTATCGAAGAGGCGGGAAGATGGCCGATAGAAACAGAGCTGGTGCGGTCGGTTGTGCAGACCAGCAGCAGCCCGATGGTCGGACGATATCGTTGAGTCGGCGAAGAGTGCGAATGGCGATGAACCGTGAGAGATGGCGCGAGGGGGAAAAGACATTTACTCAACAGTATGCAGATGTCGGCTGATGATAATGATCATGACAATAACTAGTTACTTACTTATACCGCCATCCTATGAATTAGATTGTTAAATTTCAAATTTGGAACGACGGCCACCATTTTTAACTTTTTTGTTTACCGGCCGATTTAGCTCAGATTTGGAATGAACACGTCTTATAATTTCTACCTTCCAGCTCAACTTTATTTCTTACTGGTGACTTTCTCATATTAATTATCGAAGAGGCGGGAAGATGGCCGATAGAAACAGAGCTGGTGCGGTCGGTTGTGCAGACCAGCAGCAGCCCGATGGTCGGACGATATCGTTGAGTCGGCGAAGAGTGCGAATGGCGATGAACCGTGAGAGATGGCGCGAGGGGAAAAAGACATTTACTCAACAGTATGCAGATGTCGGCTGATGATAATGATCATGACAATAACTACAGGGTGCACTCTAAGTAGATAGCGAAACTTTAAGTAGGCTATCTACTGATCAATATAAACAACTTGTAGTAGGTGGCGAAAAAAATGGAGCGAAAAAAATATCAGCTGTTTCATACATTTGGCGCAGTACTGGGTCGACCTTTTGTATGGAACAGCTGATATTTTTTTCACTGCATTTTTTTCGCCACCTAGTACAAGTTGTTTGTATTGATCAGTAGACAGCCTACTTAAAGTTCCGCTATCGACTTAGAGTGCACCCTGTAGTTACTTACTTGAGCATCAGAAGCAGGTGTGTTAGGCGTATGCGGCGTGTTAGACCGCGCCTCGTGGAGGCTGTTTGCGCTGCGAGACGACCCGACCGGCGGCGACACCACAGACCCGTAGGGTGGAGGCTCCGGAGGACGCTCTAGGTCTCTCGTGCAGTTAAAATCTGTGAACCGGATGTTGGTCTTTAACACTTGCAAATTTGGAATAGGACTGGAAGGCGAACGCTCAGGTTAGAGACTGGGGAATATCCGAGCTGGCTGGAGTAATTTCTTTAGGAATAAGTCCGCTCTTGTACAAATTCTCTCAATCACGTTATTTAAGCCTATGTTTTTTCTGCGTGCAATAAAGTGTAACAAACAGAAGACATTATAAAGATTTTTATAAGGTTAAAAGTTTACTCGTGACAGGATTAGAACCCGCAACCTCTTACATTCCGTGCAGGCGCTCTACCAATAGAGCTACCGAGCCAAGTAACAATGAGGTTAACAGTTCAGTTTGCGGGTTCTAGTCCTGTCCCGAGCGAATTTTGTAACCTTACAAAAGGCTTTATCATGTAGGAGTTAGTTACTTTCCACATGTTTTCCTGATGAATAAGTAAACTTTGCCGGGACTTACAAGCTGCTTATGAGTTATTACGCAGGTAATAAAAGTCTAATCTCCTAGATTATGGGTACTTACCTTTTCCCAATGGTATCACGTCGGGGTTCTTGTCATCCGGTTGTACAGGAGAATGGTTGTTGCTTTGTATCGATGCCTTGTAACCTTTCACGTTCTGTAGGGGAGCTGTGGACAAAAATCATTAATTAGCTAGAGGTTACTATACCACTGGATAAATTATCTCAATTTAATATTTAATCATAAGAATAAACGGGACGTAAACTAAGTACTATAAAGTTAAAAAAAAACATTGTTCGAGAGAGGACAGGTGTTTAACCCTTGTTTAACCCTTCGTAATGCCATGATACCACATCAAATTGAATTATATGGCTTCGGAATTGAGTCCAAAACCAATGAAAATGTTATAGTTTTTTAAGAGCAAACGAGTCATGCATCTGTGAATGTGATCACCTTGTATTTGTGGTGTTGAAGTCATAATAAAATGTTACAAGTAAATGAAATGTCGAATCAAAGCAGCCCACGCACGGCAAGCCAATTAAATTTACTTTAGAAGGGATAATTGCACGATAATACTCCTCTAATTGATATCAATAAAACATTGAAAACAATTCAAAATAATTATCCTACTTGCGCCACAATCGCGGCACAGTCTGATGGCACTTGAGTATAAGCAATCAAGCACTATAAAGCAATAGTACTCGTACCAGCACTGCAGACAAGCCTACTCCACCTGAACATTCCCCAGGCACTGCAGTCATCCGAGTGGTCACTTCACTCGTCTTGTATGTATGAGTAAAGGTGCCACTGGACGCTGTATAAATTTATAATCTCATCACCTACACATGCAAAGCTTAATTTTTGTAGAGAAATTCCGTCAGACTGTACAATGTTTCTGTTGTAAAGGTGTAAAGTAAAGTATACGCACACTACATGTTGCGATGGAGTAAGCTCAAATAGCACCTTTATGGATTAGAATAATACAGGGTATTTTTTTGGTTAGTGACACCACTCAGAAAAGATTACTCTTTTTTATAAAAAATATATTAAAGCAATAAAAAATGTCACCAAGTCAATATACTTGTCGGAATCTGGTGACTGCGGTGACCTGTCTTTCTCGCCGCTCGTCTATTAAGAACTGCGGCCGAATGTATCCGATGCTTGCCGATCTCGATCTCGCTTTCACGCACTTTGTGTATGCTGGATAAGGTAGCGGGAGCTAGATGCGTGAGGGAGCCATGTATAGTTGATATCTCTAGGATATAACACGGACACACTTGACCTCGGTGTCATATCATATCTGGCTCCTGAGTTACCCAAGGCTATTTATTATAGAACAATAACATAAACGTTCTATCCAACAGGTTGAAGGGCAAATCAGCAAGGGCAGCGGCGAATTCACCGGCCTCAAGCAAGATCCCAGCTTCCCAGCTGCAGAGCAAGCCACTGACTCCGTCTGCGCTGAGCAATCCTTCGTTGGTGAAGTCATGGGCAAAAACTAATGCCAATGCCATTACGCGTTGCTTCTAGTATAGCAACATTTACTAAAATAATTCACCGTGACACCAAAAACAATTTGTAAATCGTTTGACTTAGATCCCAGACTGGTAGTAATGGTAGTTATTATGAGATCGATTTCGGCTGTGTCGAAATAACGTCGATTATGTCCATATTATCACGCGATAGTCGGCACGCTATTTGCGAGTTAATGTAAAGAATCCTGGCACTGGTCGGTATAAAAAACGAACGTTTTAAAATAAAAAGTTTAGCTGAATAAGTATTGTTTTCATGTTCAAATTAATATTAAATTTTATTCAAGTTGATTGCCCACTTCACTACTTCCAGTATTCATTCGGTTATGAAAGATAATTATAATTGAAATATCATTTCAGGACCTGTAAATAAACTTTGGTCAATTAGATCCGCTAGCATACGGGCATTTATACTTAACTAATTTTGAACAGTACCGATACGTATTATTTAGGAATGTGTAGTCTTTTTACATCTAAAAATGCCGGTAGCAGAAATGTCGCGCCATTTGTGTCACTTAAAACGACGAAAAATATAATAATTCTCTATGCAGCCGGCAGAGTGAAGGCCCCATTTTCAACGTTCCGTTTCGTAATAAAGCCAAAAATTCTGGGCACGCGACAGAATCTGCTACGATTTCCGCCTGAACTTTCCTGCATGAGAATTTTCGATTTTATTCCGTAGCATACAGCAACAGCATTTTTTTGTCAGTATTTTGTTAACGATAAAATGAAAATATTTTCGTACCGAAATAGATGATCCAGTACACTCACGTTTAGCCAGTGCTTTTTTTTCTGAATCGAGATCGGAATACAAAGCGAATCTATTGTAATTGATAAGTATAGTCAGAGTCGATAACGTCGGAAATCGCAAGTTATATCTACCAAGGTAAAAGCCGAAAAAATATTTTAGTTTTAAAATAATATTCGCCGCCTAAATACATCCGCCAGTGAAAAAACAATCATAATTATCTTCTTTTCGGATGCGTTTTTTGCCAAAAACGAGCCTTTAAATGGGAATTTCGGGAAACTGTTGGAAATTCGCTCAGGTGTGACGATAAAAACAACTATAATTATGTATAACGGCAGGTGTTTTGCCTGGCATACCAAACTTCACTTAAAACTTTTCAAATCATTCTACCTCACAGTAGTATGCAATCTCAAGGGTATACAGTTTCCATTAGCTTTGCACAAGCTCTATAATAATAATACAACAGTTTTCCCTTGGAACATGGCAGTTAGTACTCTGCGAGGTAAATTGTTTTGTCAGTTACGTTCTTTGTAACAAAGTCGTAAAAGCGAAATAGACTAAGTCGCCGATGGTCGTGCTTTGGAGTAATAATCATTGGTTACACGCGAGATCTTGATCGTTTGAAAGGACGGAGACTGTAGTGTAACACTGATAAAGTAATAAATTAAACCTTCAAAATGATCTAAGATGAATACACCGTGGAATTTTAGTGGTTTTAAAGCCGAAGGTATTTTGTTGCACTCGTGATTCTGAGCCAAATTATAAAATTACCTTCCAAAACGCGCGAAAAAAAAAATCACTTCTCCATACAAATGGTGTCGATTGGCGATAGCCGTTTGTATTGGGAAGCGTTTTTTTTTTCGCTCGTTTTGAAGTAAAATTTTGGAATTTGGCTCAGAATCACGAGTGCAACTAAATACCTTCGGCTTTAAAACCACTAAAATTCCACGGTGTATAAAGATGCCAAAAAAGATGTTCAAAGTGTCACTAATTTTAAACTTAGGCCTTTGTATCTACTTTAATTTCTGCGAAATCTATACAAGGTGTTACAAAAGATGCTAACTCTTTTTACACGGTCATGGTACCTGATGATAGGGATCACAACCAAAATATTTATTTAGCTCTATGACGTTCCGTTGATTTTTAAATAATTAAAATGTAAGCGCTGTGACGGGAGAAAAGTATTTTTAAAATACTGTTTCCATAGACTTTCACTATGTTTTAAAAGTCTGAAGCGATTAAAATACAGCTAAGCAAACAACCGTATTTTTTTATTGGAGCTAAAACCAAAAACAAAAAAGTTTTCAAAATTATAAAATTTTGAGGTTATAAAAAAAAGTTGTGTTTTACAATTTTTTTTTGCAGATATGTCATTATGTTGACCAGCAGGTTACACCCTGTAAAAAGAGTTAGTATCTTTTGTAACACGTTGTATACTTTAAAATTTTAGAAGTAGATGTATGGGTGCCTTTATCGAGCTCGATAGTACGATAAGTCTATCTCCTTCTTGGTCTTTTTTACCCCATGGTGTCCTACTGCTAAGCGGAGGACTCCCATTTTTTCTTTCAACCCTCTCTATCCTCGGCCGCCTCTTGCCACCCCAGCAAAAAGGTTGTGAGGTCGTCCCGCCATCTCCGTCACGGTCTGCCGCGGTGCCGATATCCTTTTAAGCAGTTAAAAAGTGAGGAAAGGAGGCAAATATTTTGCGCCTGGAGGCCCAGAACTTACCTTCATATTGAATTGGTCGATGATGTCGTTTCTTCAGCAATAATCCTAGACAGGCTATTATGATGAGCGTCGCGCCCATACCGGCAATGCTCCCTAAGGCCCAGCTGAAGTCCCATCCACCGTAGTTTTTTGCTTCTGTGTGAAAAAAAAAAAACATTTGAAATGGACATACTCCGCTAGCTCGGCCATGTGTGAAGAAAGTACACGGGGAATGAAAATCTTTGCGTTTTAGGCATAAGCCTTATATAAACGAAAGCTACCAGACCTTATAAGACCCATATAACAGCGAATCCATTCTGCCGGATTTAGATAGTAGTCCGAGATCCTATAAATATTTGATAAATTTAGGTATTTCGGGTCTAAGCCGTCCAGAGACCCAAAAAACTGATAAGTTGGCCTTAAAACCTAAGTACCGATTATTTGAGACAAGATTGACTATTTATAAAACAGAAGATTAAAAGCTGAAGCTTTCTCTAAGCTCAAGATTATCCCTAGAATATTTTGTTACTATACATAGTAACAAAACAGTACTTCGCTTTCTTTACTAGTGAATCTTCCAAACATAGAAACAAGAATGAGTCAAACGAAAATAATTAAGTTATTAGAAAGAAAAAAACCGCGTAATTTAGACGACTGACTTATTTAATTAATTGACTCATTGGAGGTGAAAGGATTGAGTGATAAAGATAAGAAAAATCTTACCTAGAGTTTTTCTATTTTATCATAGTTCTAGAAAGGATTAAGGGAAAAGATAAGAAAAATCTTAGATTTTTCATTTTATTATAGTTACATCTAGCCTAATACTCGTCCTGCTAGCTGTTAAAGGCCTTCTCGCAGATAGAGAGTGTTTGGGCTCAATCACCACGCATGCCCGCCGCGGATTTGAGTTAAATACCACATTAAAATGGCATAACTGAGAAATAACTTAAATGAAAAGGCACAACTTGTCAAATGTGCCTTTTCTACTAAGTAGTTTTTTTTTTTGTAGCGGAGTCATACCATACATACCTAAGTAAAGCGCGTTTCATTCATTTATGTCTAGAAGGTCAAGGATGGAAGTCATTTAATTTTTAGCGACCTCAAAAACATTTCAATCTCCACTTCAAATTGTTTTTTTAACTATTTGTGCTCTTTTTGTTTGTGACAGCAGAACAATACGGTAACGTGAGTGCGCTCAGAATATCTCGCGAGGAGCGTCTCAGACTCTGCGTTTTCCGTCGCTATGGAAAAGGTCTTACCCGTTTGCAAAGCCACCCTCGACAGCGTGTGTATCCTCAGAGTGACGGCTTCAGACCGCCCTCTTGCATTAGCCGCGTAGAACAACATCTTGAGGGCTCTGCCGGCGCCGAGGGCGCGCAAGCGCCATGTTGGATTCATCGCTGAGGCGTTAGCGACCAGCGTGCCAGACGCCCAGGCCTCCACAACGTAAATGGTGCGAAGGCCTCCGTCGTAACCTAAAAGAGGAAATTGAAATTTAAATGGGGTTAAAAGATTTTTGATGAGGTAAACAATCGGTAGGGGCAGGACTTGAACCCATAATTTCTGGCATACCGTGCCGCAATCTCTAAAAAATTGAGATAACAAGCCAGTAACTGTCGATGCGAATCGTATAACTTGTATCTCGTCATATGGACGGAGGGTGCCACCTGGTGTGAGAAGTTTGCATTATTGTATTCGAAACGGGTTGAATCGCGATTGGTTTTTAGGCAAATTAATTACCTTATTTATCCCGACGTTTCATTGTTTGCATTATCTCCACCGCCCAAATTAAATAGATTTATACAGCAGTCATGGACTAACTGGTGCTAATTGAACTAAAGACAAGGTGACTTCATGGGTACAGTCAGCTACACGCTAGTTTACCCTTCCTTTTGTTCGATTGACCCACTTATGCGGCGTGCAACAAGAATATCGTAGCGTATCGCTGTACGTACTTTATAATATTTAAATGATTTCCACTAATTGAAAATAAATAAGCTGAAAAAATATTTATTGGAAAAAATAATGATTACAAAGATGTCAAAACAAAACACCCACACACACACTCAATGCAATACGTTGAAAATTAAATTCGCTAACTAACTTAATGAGGCGAAATCGGCCTTATTTTACGCAGTTTGGTTTTCATTTACAAATAATTATTAATGATGAACATTTACCACACTAACACTCAATTACCAACAATGCAAATGTTATGATCAAGGCATAATATTTAATTTTATGGGCGCGGTGTCTTTATCGTTGTTAGATGGAAAGAAACTAGTGAAAAGATAGGTCGCAGGTTGTAGGTTCTTGGGTCAGGTCCTATATTGTAAGTGGCAGGGCACTTACCAGCAGAACATCTTAGTTCTACGGCGTCATCGGTGAGGTTGACCGCCTCACAGTTGAAAGGCGGATCGGGCCGCACCGCGGGCAGCAGTGTGTATCTGCAAGGCTCTATCTGCTGGCCCGCCAGGTTCGTGGCCCGACAAGAAAGAGATCCATATGAGGTCTCAGCGCTCGGTGTGTAGGTCAGGATGGAGCGGCCCGAGCTGTCGATGGTGAACTTTGCCTGTTGGAGAGATAATAAAGTAAGAATCAGCCTATGAGTAAAGCCAAGTGAAACTGGCGATAAGTCTTCCTTTTGACATGGAGTGGATCACCATCAGAAGCTGAGCTGATGCAATGTCTTGCCGCTATCTGTATAAGCATTGAACTTTTGACTTGCACCAATAAACTTTTATTAGTCTGCCCACCTGATTTGTACAGTATCAACTGCACGTCCACTCACATTGGATCCAAGATGAAGTGTCTATCATGTATCGTTTCATCGTTACCATTGTTTCGGTTTAGATCGAGTTTTCCAACCATATTTTCTCATACAAAAAAGCTACAATCGGAAAACGGAAAAGCAAATTGATTTTAAATATCTACAAAAAACATTTTGTTTTTTCGAAAGCACTATCTCGTGCTAGGGAAACATTTGAAGGTATATTATAAGGTCAAAAACATCGCTCGGGACAGGCCTTGAACCCGCAACCTTTAGTATACTGTGCAGGTAATCTCTCCAAAACATGTTTGATGAGTATGTAATATTCATTTAAGAGTTGTATACTTACAGGTTCCAAGTCTATCGTCCCAATGGAGTTGTTGAGGGTCCACAGGAAGTTCTTGGGCGGCGGGAACGCCACTACCTCGCAGACCACCTTCACAGCCTCGTTAAGGGCTGCACCGACCAGTACCGGGGCCGGACTTGTACAGACCGGTTTGTCTGTTGGGAACAATATTATGGGTAAGAATTTATTGTTAATGCAGTCAGCATCCCTATTATTTATTAGTTACTGCTCAGAAAAAGCATCTTATACCATATCTTAAGGCGCGGTGCATAGTGAATAGCCCGCGCGCCAAGAAAAATGCACAAAATCGAGTCCTGTATCAAATACACTAAACAAATCGAAAATTTTCACATATCAAACCCTAGAATTAGGTGAGACCTATCTAACACAGCCAGTTTTGTGTTGAGATTCGTAAACGTTTTGAAGATATTTTTAATGAAAAAAAATAGGCGGCGCACTTTTTTTCAAACAATATATCCTGCAATCTGTTATGGATATCAACAAAAAACTGGCTGTTTTAGATACCTCTCACCTAATTCTAGGATTTGATATGTGAACATTTTCGATTTTTTTAGTGTATTTGATACAGGAATCGATTTTGTGCATTTTTTTTGCGCGCGGGCTAATTCACTATGCCCAGCGCCTTAAGTGAAAACCTTTAATTCCCTCATAAATTATCTATTAAGGCGCGGTGCATAGTGAATAGCCCGCAGGCCAAGAAAAATGCACAAAATCGAATCCTGTATCAAATACACTAAACAAATCGAAAATTTTCACATATCAAACCCCAGAATTAGGTGAGACCTATCTAACACAGCCAGTTTTGTGTTGAGATTCGTAAACATTTTGAAGATATTTTGGATGAAAAAAAATAGGCGGCGCACTTTTTTTCAGACAAAATATCTTGCAATCTGTAAGTTATGGATATCAACATAAAACTGTCTGTTTTAGATAGCTCTCACCTAATTCTAGGGTTTGATAAGTGGACATTTTCGATTTTTTTGTGCATTTGATACAGGAATCGATTTTGTGCATTTTTCTTTGCGCGCGGGCTAATTTACTATGCCCAGCGCCTTAACTAGTTAATAAGAACTGTAAATAGCTTGGTTTCCTGAATAAACAAAATAAAATCAAAATAGAGACAAAACTTTTGCCTTTACACGCAAACTTGTAAGCACAGGCTTTGTAAGGCACCACACAGAAGAGACGTGGGACAAAGACGCGACGCAGACGTGACGTTTTGTATTGACCTGACGTTTTGCTTTGTCCACGCCCACAGCCTTCTTTATCCACGCCCCGTCTCTTCTGTGTGTCTTGCGTCGCGTCGCTTCTAAAGTCTAATTCTTTATTCAGGATAGTAAACTGACAGATGCTAACTGTCACTTTGCAAAATAATGTTGCCATATTTATTGTAATAGTGATGCATTCCACTCGTTGTGCGATTCAGCTCAGTCACAAAAAAAAAGCGAAATACGAAATTCCGCATGGTAGCCCGTGCGTCAGGAATTCCGGACGGAAAAAAAAACGTTAGGAACGCAATATTTCCATAATCATTTCAAAAACACAATTTTTAACGTATTTAACACTCCTCAAAAAAGTGGACCAAAAAGACACTTTCTCATTACTAATTAATAAGTTTTTAGTTAATTTCATATAATAAGCTTTTCATCAATCGACCTATAAATCGATTATATCGATTACGCAATTCGATTCAAGTCAAACTTTTTGTCACCACACTATTTATTTTTCACCAGAGACTGGTCACACCGAAAACGTCAGTGTACTATCTTGAATGAGGAATTAGACTATACATTTTGTATGACAGTGACATAAAAGTGACGGACGTGGCGACGACGACGCGTTTTCGTCCCATATCTCTTCTGTGTGTCTGCGGTTGTCTATCGCGCCGTCAACGTCAACGAGACGTGACGTGACGTGGACTTCAGTGGTAAGTGATGTACCGCTAATTTGGCGCCGTCATCTTGTTCTCGGTAACGGTGTAGTGGAAAAACGCCCTAATAGTACAATCAGCTACACGCTAGGATACCTTATGCCGCGCGCGGTAAGAGCTGTCATGGGGTATCTGTGACTGTAGCCGACCGTACATTATGAACGAACGAAACTGATTGAATATCATATCACGGTTCATAACCTAATTAGGTATTCAATGGTCGTCTGATCTTGGAAAGGAAAAGAGTATTGTAGTCGCGCGATGACTTGCGACTTTCTATGAGGATACTCTTAAGAGAATCTCGATCATTTCCTTCTAAACACAGTCCAATCTGCGAATAGTATTTTGTAGGATAACATCATGTAGTAGATTTTTTGTTTTATAAACTGTAAGTAACTACAAAAACTAAATTTACCGCACGATCTCATATTAAAGCTTGTTAACCATGAAACTGATGTGGTTCATATTATTGTTCTGTAAGTGACAGTAGTAAATTGTTTGAAATGGAAGTCTAAATTAAAATCTGCTCAGTGATTACGAAGCCACAAAGCAATTTATTTCAACCTAAAATAAGTCGAATGATAACTCCATTATCTTTCATAAGTATAATAGATTTAGAAACTTGACCTTAGGTATTAAAATTAATTGAAACTTAGCTTCTTAGAACTTGCCCGAATTCTATTATGTTTAGTCAATTAGCCAAGAGAATATTTTGTTGTGGTACATCAAGAATTATTTTCCAAATAAGATTGCGGTCTAATTGTTGTTTTTAGGGTTCCGAAACTCAAAAGGAAAAACGGAACCATTATATAGGATCACTTTGTTGTCCATTTATCTGTCTGTCTGTCTGTCTGTCAAGACCCTTTTCTCAAGAATGCGTGGAGGTATCAGGAAGAAATTTATATCAAAAGACTCAGGTATGTAGTCCTTTGACGCAAAAAAAAAAAAACAATCTTCTAAGTTAACGGAATCAAATGATACGGCCGTTTATCCAGCATACTTCCGCATATTTCGACCCTCGCAAGGGAATCAAAACCTATAGTATACTTCTCGTTGATCTAGAATCATGAAATTTGGCAATAAACCTCCTTTGGACAGTCGGGTAAAAAACAATGAATTACGAATAATTACAATACAAATTACAGAATAAATCCGAAAACTGCAAAACTTTAATCACGTTGCATAAAAAGCGTTGCATATTTTATTTTTCTTTCATTTAAATGCATAGAATGGTGGTACAGAACCCTCGGTGCGCGAGTCCCACTCGCACTTAGCCGGTTTTTTCATTCTTCATTTAAGTGCAACGTAATGACTGCCTCTTTTTTAGGGTTGCGTACGCGAAGAAAGCCAAACGGGACCCTATTACTAAGTCTCCTCCGTCCGTATGTCCGTCTGTCTGTTTGTCTGTCCGTCGGTCACCAGGCTGTATCTCATGAACCGTGATAGTTAGACAGTTGATTTTCACAGATGATGTATTTCTGTTGTTGCTATAACAACAAATACTAAAAACAGAATAAAATATTTTTTTATACAAAAATATGTTTTTTTGCCGTTTCTATAGAAGTATATAATTCGTACGAAACCTTTCCTGCGCGAGTCCGACTAGCACTTGGGCAGTTTTTTTCTATACCTAAAACTCATCCGGGCTTTGATCAATCGGTACATCCGGGTAAAGGACCTTGGCATAGGACTAAACACCAAAAATTGTGTTGTAGTTCCAAAGATAATCAATTGGGTGAAAGACTATTAGTTTTTATAGAGTATTAATAAGCTATTAAAACAATATCGATTTTTCAACTACCGAAATTGCCAAGAATTGCAATTTTCAATTAATTTTACAACCGACCAAGCAACTACCCATTTTCTTTTGTCTGGGGGGCAATGTGTAACGTCCAACTATTGAAGGAAACATGTTAGACAATTGGCCACGGTCCTCGGGGAAACAATGTAAATTCCAGACTTGTTGATATTCAATTACATAACGCTCGCTACACAACCTTCTTTGCATATTATCGATTGTTTGTTTTACATTAGGATATTGGACGCCACCTGACACCGTTTTCACTTCATTTGATTCCAGAATTCAACCGGAATTTGCATATTTCAACAAAGCCTCGAAAATTATTAGTTTCGGCGAGTCTTTAATAGGAAAATTGATGAAGGTAGTATATTAGACTTCAAAGTGTCAAGCCATAAAATTGATTAATGGATTTCTCAGAGTAATTAAATTAACTTTGAGTTAGCTATGAACATTCATATTATCAACTGCAGCTCCACCAGCGAGTGTGAAAATGAAACCTTTGCATTCTGTACCTAAATACTTGCTGGCATGCGCCATTACTTATTTCTCTTGCGAAATAAGAAAAAAAAAAACAATACTTGCTACACCTAATTGTTCATAATGTTAGGTACATACATGATAATTTTAGAGTCTAACTCTAAAGGCTGATTAACACTATGATTGACTTCTGTCACTATGAGTTATGACTAATGACTTCAAATTCGACGCAAATCAGTGTTAACCCCGTATAAAATTATAGTTATGGAGCGCGACTCGACAAACTTTAAATCAATTTACATAGGTTCAGTTTCTAGTCAGCAATATTTTGAGTCAGTAACTTATTTATCAATCAGCCTTCATTTTATCTACACCCTCAAAACAAGCGTTGCATTGAGCAGCATGACTCATCGCCACCAACAGACAACATGGTCAGCAGAAAATTATATCCAGTCAATATTCGCACTTATATTATATCTAGTGTTTCGCCCCGAACTAAAAACTCGCGACCCCATATCTCAGCAACCCCTCGATCGATTTGGCTCATGGCTCATGTTCGAATTTAAAAATTATCTTTGACTCATTTAACCGCCTACCAAATTTCATTACGATCGTCGAACGAACATTGATACAAACATACATACATACAAACATACAAACGCCGGATTGTTCAAGTAGACTTGGAGAACTTCTCTCGCTTCGCTCGCTCGTTCAATAACATGCATTAAGAGTTTGCCTAGGTACAGTTGCGATATTAAGAGTACAGTCGAGAGCAGCTCGATCACAGGGCAGGGAGCATACATCAATTTATTCAGCGAGTCAACGTCGAGCGAACGCCTTTACACCTGACCGACACGGCAAATGGAATTGTGCCCTGTCTCTCATGTGCCAACGACCAGAGCTGGACTAAGTAAGAAGGAGGGTTAGGCTTCATAGATTTCATGTCATTATTTCAGCAACATTAAAAGGTAAGAGGTACACATCCCACTTACGCCATTAGCACACCAACGCATTCGTATGCGAAAGCGAAACAGCGAAAAATCTGTCAGTTGTATGGCAGCAATTCGCATAATTATGCTATGTGTCACTCATTTTACAGCGAGATCAGATAGTTGCGTCCTTGTCGGTACTGTTTCGCAGTCGTATGCGAAATAGTCATTACACACTAGACGCAGGAGTTAACTAGAAGCGTTTCACGTCGCGACGCGTCACGAAACGTTTCTGTCCGAGCGGACAGAATTTCGCAAAATGGAAGCCGAAAATATCGAAATATTATTAAATTTAATTCGGAATTATCCTGCGTTATACAGGGTGGCCCAAACAAAGACGTCAAGCGAGAAAATCTAAATAGCTGACACCGAGGGCTACCCGAATCACCCCCATGTATGTGCAGCCATTTTTTGTTGTTTAGAAGTTATGAGGCTTTAAAAGTTTTTTTGAAAAAAAATATAATACCTCGAATTAGATTTTATTTTGTAACTTTTTTTTCTTTCGTCTTTTCAGCTATTTTTTTTATTCTTTAGAGTCTCAGATAAATTATCTATCACCAAAAAAATAATGATTAGCTATGGACTTTTAGAAGATACCGCAATTTTGATCCAAAGTCCAAAAATGTTGTTTTCGAGAAAACATCACTGAAATAGTTAGTATGGGGAAAAAAATAAGTAGAGGTCTTCAGACCTTTTTTACTTCTTAAAAAGTCCTTCAGCATAGCTACCACGAGTGCTAATATTGTCGGTCCTGGGTCTGCCGGACGTCTGGTCAAAATATGGTATTGTAATGTTGGTTAAACTGCCTCACTTATTGATGTAGAATGCATTCTAATTCTTTAGTAGTAAGGTTGTTTATCCAACTTGTCACTTTCAGTGACGTGTTTCCTAGATTAACTAGTTTGATTTAGTAACCTTAATGTAAGCTAATAGGTATTATTTTACATTGAATAGCGCTTTTGGATTTAAGTCACAGACTTGCAGTGAACAAATGGACAAGCTATTTGCGAGTACTTATAGTAAATCTGACAGCTCCTGAATTTATGAATCTTGGTGGTCGGTATTGATTAAAATGAGCTCTATAACATTACCATTGTATATCGCACATAGAAGCACTTTTGTATTTTTAGCACGTTTAAACTTAAATTGGAACTTATTAGCATTGCGTTTTCTATACATTTTAAATGACACGTAAACATAATCTAATTTCAATCGATATACAACGTGTTACAAAACATCCTAACTCTTTTTACAGGGTGTAACCTCGTGGTCAACATGATGTCGAATCTGTAAAAAACGTTGAAAAAAAAACATTTTTATATTACAACCTCAATATTGAAAAAAAAACAATACTTTTTTATTTTTGGTATTAGCTCAAATTTTAAAATATGTTTGTATGTAGGTGCATTTACATAGCTTTGAGTTGTTGAAACATTGTAAAAGTCAATTTAAACAATATTAAAAAAATACTTTTCTCCCGCCACATCGTTCACATTTTATTAATTTAAAAATTAACGGAACATCATAGAGCAAAAAAAAAATTAGGTTGTGATCCCTATCACCGGGTGCTATTACCCTGTAAAAAGAGTTAGGTACTTTTGCAACACCTTGTATAAACTATACAACCCCATATCTCGGCAACCCCTCGATCGATTTGGCTCATGTTCAAACTTAAAAATTATTTTAATTTCATTTACCCGCCTACCAAATTTCATAACGATCCGACTAAATTTACTCAAGTTATCGTCAAACGAACATTCATACATATATACATACAAACATACATACATACATACAAACATACAAACGCCGGATTGTTCAAGTAGACTCGGAGAACTTCGCTCGCTTCGCTCGCTCGTTCAATCAATACTTCAATCCATTGACTTGTGTTCTTCAATTCCGGAGAAATCAACAAAGTAACACGCCATCACCCCTCAGCCTGTCCAATGGTTACTTGGAAAATTGGTCAATGATTTTGCAACTTCCGGTGAGCAGCGTACCTACGACATATTATGATGCCGCTACACATAGGTCCGGCATGGTACGCGAGCCAAACACTCACGCTTGTCCTGATACCAAGGAGGTATGTTATGTTGTAATACTTTTTAACAAAAACTCTATATCAGTCTGCAAGCTTAGCATAAGGACGGCAATGCACGTCCGATTTTTCCATCCGATTGTCTGATCAGACTACATTTCTATGGACAGGCAATACACGACCGATCCGATAGTCGGATCGTACGTCCAACTCGGAAACAGCGTACGATTTTATGGCTGATCCGATTGTCTGAAGGCGCGGTCTGCATACTTCTGCATAGAGACACAATACACGTCCGATTTTTTCGTCCGATTTGCCATTTTGGCTCTACAAGGTGTTACCAAATATCCTAACTCTTTTTACAGGGCAATAGCACCTGGTGATAGGGATCACAACCAAAATTACCAATACCAAAAACAAAAAAGGTATAACCCGTGTCATTAAAGAAAACATTTAGGATGGACTTCAAAACACTCGCCCTCTCGCTCTAATTAATGCAGTCAAAGCGAGGCAACGCTAGGTTTTTAACTCCGTCCTAAATGTTTTCTTTAATGACACGGGTTACATGCTAAATTTTCAATTATGAGGTTATAAAATAAAGGTCGATTTTTTCAACTTTTTTTAATAGAATTCACATCCTGTTGAGTAGGCCTGACCAGTAGGTTACACCCTGTAAAAAGAGTTAGGATGTTTTGTAACTCGTTGTATATCGTTCGTGACACTGAACGTACACATGCACGGAATATTCAAATAATACTTATGCCTTTGAATTTAAAGTAATGATATGATTTATATAGCGTCAAGTAGCACCTTCACTCACACTAGATGCATGTAGTGACCACTCGGACTATGCAGTGCCTGGGACATTGTTACGATGTAGTAGGCTTGCCAAGCACCTACTTATACCATCCTGCCTGACATATTAGTCAGAGCCAACGAATCCGCAGGTTTTGTCACGATGGTAAGCGAGTACCAACAGGGTGCACTCTACGTCGATAGCGGAACTTTAAGTAGGCTGTCTACTGATCAATATAAACAACTTGTACTAGGTGGTGAAAAAAATGGAGCTAAAAAAATATCAGCTGTTCCATCAGTAGACAGCCTACTTAAAGTTCCGCTATCGACTTAGGGTGCACCCTGTAGTATTGATACTACAAATTCACAAATTTACGTAGGTAATTTTGAAAATAGTCCGTCATAGGTATCTCAGTTTAAAGTCCAGTCAATTGCTAACTATGCTACCGCCGCTTATTCAATAAGTAACAGTTTCATCCTTCAGCTCCGTATGCAACCATCGGGATGATAGCTCGAGAACGACTGAGGTCAGAAAAAGTCGGACGAAAAAATCGTACGTGTATTGCCGTCCATCCGATCCGATTGTCTGATCACTTTTGACCGACCCAGCCACGGTTCATAAAACTACAAATCCTCATAAATAGGTTTCGGTTCTTAAGAAAACTTTTTTTCAGAACTTCTTTTTTGCGTAACGAAAAATTATTGATCTGTACTTTATGTCAATGTCAATGATAGGAAAATGGAAATTCTGACTCTCATAAGAGAAGAAAAACGACATAATATATATTATTTGGAAGATTTTCCTACACTTTATCCCGCGACCTAAAGTTATAGCATGGAAAAACGTGGCTGACCTTAGGCCTACTCCACAAAGACTGGAAGTCTTTGCGAGATACAGAAAAACTGGAAAAAAAGAACGACGGTAAGTACCTACTTACTTCCTAGTGAGAAACTAAGTACCTACCTACAGGTGGAATCATAGGTACAGTCAGCCACACGCTCGGATACCTACTCCTTTTTGTTTATTGGCGCCCTTAAGCCGCGCGCGGTAAGGGTATCTTAGACTGTGGCCGACGGTAAATCCTGTTCAAAGGTACTGGTTTAAAGGTACTCTTATTAGGTACACTCGAGTGAGTGAGTGTTTCGTGACCTAAGCTGTCGGTAAAAGGGCCACTATAACAAAAATAGTAGTCTGGAGATGGTGCTGATGTTGGCTCAATAATTATTTTCGTTTCATGCCTGTCCCTTGCTATGCTTTGGTTCATCCTTCGCTTGCTCGGTTTTCTATACAATCACTTGCACCTAATAATAGTTTTACAGCCTTGCATAACGAATAACTACTTACCTACTGTTTCAGAAAAAAAGAGAATAGAAGACGGACGGTCTCCGGTGGGGTCACATCCTGCATATTTTATGAAGAAGATAAAATTATATTTAAAATTATTGGTGTAGTGTAGGCTCACCAAACCTAGGGTTGCCAGCCCCGGAGTCGAAGGTAATAACAATACCACAATAAAACCTTCCTCCACTACCACCACCTCTACCACCAAGTGTTCTCTCTCTCTCTCTCTCTCTCTCTCTCACCGCCACCAACCTTTAAAACCTTTAAAACCACCAACCTTAAAAAAATATTAATTTGGTATACTTACCTATAAAATGCTGTGGATTACGATGCTGGTTGTACAATTAATTAACACAACGTATGTATTTAATATTTAAGGCTGGAAGATAGTAGTGTTACGGGAAATTCAAAATTTTCACAGTTTTTTACATTTTGTAGCTAAACTGAGCTATTTTTGTTCAGCGATTTTTCATTCGCGAGAATAAAACCGTATTCTTTTCATTATTGTAAACAACAGAACAACAATAATTCAGCCGATTATGTGTTCTGGTCTACGACAAGTTTTTTGGGCACTACCACTGCTTCGTAGACCAGAACACATAATCGGCTGAATTATTATTGTTCTGTTGTTTACAATAATGAAAATAATACGGTTTTATTCTCGCGAACGAAAAATCGCTGAACAAAAATAGTTCAGTTTAGCTACAAAATGTAAAAGTCTGTGAAAATTTTGAATTTCCCGCCACCTTGCTATCGTCTACCCTTAATCTTTAAATTTAACACTCCTTTGTACTGCTGTTTGTTTTCCTTAATAAATAAAATAAAATAGTCAATCAGACGAGATAACTCAAAAATAATGAATCATCATTCGACGACGAAAAAATACTATTAAAAAAACCGGCCAAGTGCAACTGGCACTCGCGCACCGAGGGTTTCGTACCATCATTCTCTGCATTTAATTGGAAGAAAAAAAAACATCCATCGCGCTCTAGCGTTGATATTTGTAACTAATATAGAGGGCGCTAGTTTCTATGTCATGTTACATTTCTAGAGACCCCATTTTTTGTAGTATCTTTTGATTCTGTTCTGTGACTTAGAAGCTTGATTTTTTTAAGGCTCAAAGAGACTGCAGACCTGAGTATTTTGATATCAATTTTAACCTGATACCTCCACGCGTTCTTGAGAGAAAGGTCTTTACCGACAGACAGACCGACCACAAAGTAATCCTATAATGGTTCCGTTTTTACTTTTTAGGTCCGGAACCCTAAAAACGGTTGGGAAACAAGAACACTTTGTTGGCCTGACAAGAACTATATATCATCATTGCTAACACGTGATAGAAAGAAGGGCTTTGTTGGCCTGACAAGAACTATATATCATCATTGCTAACACGTGATAGAAAGAAGGGTAGAAGGTAAGAGAGGTAGAAGAAGGCCACGGCGAAGGTATTTTGATCAAATTTAAGAGAAGGCTGTGGTCTAGACGTACCAGGCTGCGAAGGAACAGGCCTGTAACTGAAGTTCATGGAGAATGATGCACCGACAAGAGGATAACTCTTAAATACGTTTATAATGATGATGACAAGCCCTATATAAAAAGAGAACTGCGAAAAATAAACCTGGAAATATTGCTCTTAGAGTAGCAGGGGGCGAGACCCGAACAGAACGCTTGGATGGCCTCCATCAGCAGAATCAGTAAAATTGTTCAATTTACCAACAGTGGAAAATGAAGTCAACGAAAACAGAGACGTTTAGTTTTAGAAAAACCAGTAGAAAGTGAAATAGTGATTAGCTTATTATTATTATTAGCTCTATTCCTAAAAATAGTTAAGAATAAAGTTCGTTTTGTGCAACAAATCACCTAATTTTTTTTTTGTGCAGCAGCACTTTCTCGCTTAGTTTAGTGGATCCGTTACACTAATCTACACTTCTACACTAATATTGTAAAAAGGAAAAGTTTGTAAGTGCGTTGTTGTTGTTGTTGTTTTGTTGTGGTTCTAACTTCTCAACATAAGACCTTATTAGGTATCTATGAAGAAATAAAAGCATATTTTAAGTACAGATTCCTTTAATTTATAATACTTAGAATAGGTACCTACAAAGTCACGAACCGTTTTAGAAATCAAAAATACTGGAATCATGTTTTTCTCCAGGTTATCCAACGTGGTTTATAAGATTGGAATAATCAGCCACTGTCGAAGGCCGTTTCCACTGTCGCCCAAAATAATCGCGTCTGGAAATGGCCTCCATCCATTCTCCCATTGCGTGTACAATGAGAAAAACTATCATGCACAGAGCCTGGCCAGCGAGCACGTGCATTGACCTTGACGGACCAATTTCAGGATGCAGTACTTAGTTGCAGGTCGCAGCGGCATCCAGTCGTTTGTTTCCTCATTGGAGTCTCCATTGAGTTCTGTCACTGCGGTATCACATCACGGCACTATCAAGTCATCGGAGGGTTGTGTGGCTCATGCGGGTGCTTTTGGATATCTTTATTCATTTGGTAATTTAAGCTACAAGCCATAAAATATCTTTGTAGCTTAATGACTTGCTTGACATTATTTGTAAGAGCCAGAGTAGATTATGCTTGTGTTTTTAGCCCCGCTTCTTGGCAGGGTTAGGTTTCCTTGTCTTCTCCCTCTATATTTAGCTGGATTTGTGCCATATATTCATGCCCACAGCACTGCACTAAAGGCGCATTGTATGATCGACTCAATGGATTTGTTTGAGGTTGGATAATTATTATCTGCGTAAACTTGAACCTGAGTAACCATCTGCCGAGAAGTACTACGGCTGTAAATACATAATTTAGTTTGGTTTCATTTCCAAAAGATTTTCCAGGTTTTCTCTTGAGTGAAAGTGAGTGACGCGTGACTTATGTCAATTCTGGCAAGTATATGGTCAAGTTGGCAGCACACTTTCATTTGTTTTCACGTCGCGTGGTCGTCTGCCGGACGTCTGCCGGACGTCTGTCCAAACGCACTCCTGGTAGACCCTCAGGACTTTTTATTGATTTCAAAAACTTTCCCAATGCCTCATTCTTCAGAATAATACAAAAAACCTGTCACTTTATGGGACTTTTATTTAAGTAATTTGCGATCAAAGTCGAAAAACTGGAGTTGGAAGAAATTGTATTTCAATCGATTTTCATTTATTTTGGTCGATTCGGACAAAAAACATTGCGGATCGGCTTAATATCATCTGTCAGTAGTATCTGCATTATAAATTCAGGAAAAAATAAAAAATAAAAGTAATTTAATTTTCAGACTTTTTTTTATTTTTTTCTTCATGTTTTGTAGGTAAATTCGATACTAAAATAATTTTAAATACAAATAATAAAAAAAAGAACAAAAAAAAACAAAATATTTATTGGTATTTTTTTTATTTTTTCGTTAATTTCCTATGCAGACCGTGCTGACAGGCAATATTAAGCCTACCTGCAATGTTTTTTGTCCGAATCAACCAAAATAAATGAAAATCGATTGAAATAAACTTTCTTCCAACTCCAGTTTTTCGACTTTGATCACAAATTACTTGAATAAAAGTCCGATAAAGTGACAAGTTTTTTGTATTATTCTGAAGAATGAGGCTTTGGGAAAGTTTTTGAAATCAATAAAAAGTCCTTCAGACCTCTACTTATTTTTTCCCCATACTAACTATTTCAGTGATGTTTTCTTGAAAACAACATTTTTGGACTTTGGATCAAAATTCCGGTATCTTCTAAAAGTCCAAAGCTGATCATTATATTTTTGGTGATAGATAATTTATCTGAGATTCTAAAGAATAAAAAATTTAGCTGAAAAGACGAAAGAAAAAAAAGTTGCAAAATAAAATCGAATGATAGGTTTTTTTTTTTTAAAAAACCTTAAAAGCCTCATAACTTCTAAACGACAAAAAATGGCTGAACATACATGGGGGTGATTCGGGTAGCCTTCGGTGTCAGCTATCTAGATTTTCTCGCTTGACGTCTATGTTTGGGCCACCCTGTATGCTGGGGGACACGTGGATTACAAAAATTGGTACAAAAAAGAGTTGGCATGGAGAACATTTCAAGAAAAGATGATGTCCTCACCCACAAGCCACGAAAGATGTGATGATATTTCGTTGCAAAAAAACTTGGTGTACTAACGTTCCGCAGATATTTAGCAACCGCAACAGTTTCGCACGGATTCGCCGCCGCATATGAATGAACGCATTCGCTAATTATTTAAAGCTGGGCTAATGTCTTCTCTCAAAAATATATTATTATTATTATCAGAGTATTTCGCGGAATGTGATAATAATTTGTAATGTAGGCATTTTTGTGTTGAAAACACACAAACAAGTTAGTGAATGAATTTTAACTATGGTCGTTCTACTGATCAATTTACACCTTATATGTAACCATAAAATGGCTAAACATAAACTACTACTCCATACACCTTGTTGCAACTATGAAACACTATGTTACTATGAAACAGCATTGAATGTTTGGGATATAAACGTTGTACACGTATGCTTGTACCTATCAATCAAGCGCCATAGTCTTTCGTGTTAGACGCACTGAAGACTTTTAAATAGTCACGGTAATATAATAATTTAACTGGTTACGTCCCTGTCTGGAATACATATAACATGCAAATAGAGTAGGCGACTGACTCTCACTCGATATGAGGATACGGTCTGATGATTTCAAAATACGTATCGATTCGGTTTGCAGCTTTGACATTGCTATTATGACCAATTTGCACTTAGCTTTTAGTGCATTTCCTCAAAGCCAGTCTGACTATAATCTTACAATAGTTGGCAATGTCCACTCTGTCCAGTGCCCAGTTTAACAAAAACTTACTAAAAATATATGACAGGTAGACACAATTAATTTGGGGGAAAATAAAAAATAAATACGATTTGGAATAATTATCATGTACCTTCTAGTCTAGAACAATATTAATTTCATTTTTACTTTCGAAACAGAAGTGCCAAGTAGGACTATGTTTTAGGCCAATTTTTGAAAAAAATTCAAACCACATTATGTTTGATAAAATTAACCCACCTCTCGGACTAAAAACTAAACGATGATTGAAACTAAAAAAAAAAGACTAAAAAAACTTGAACTTTTTGTGAGAACGTAGGACGTGGGAAAAGTGAACTCTCTAACGCTGTCTGCAGTGCGTGGCATAAAACACGATACATTTAAGGTTGGACGATAGCAGCGTGGCGGGAAATTAAAAATCTTCACAGTTTTTTACATTTTGTAGCTAAACTGAGCAATTTTTGTTCAGCAATTTTTCATTAACAAAAGTTCCTCTCGGCTTGTTCTCTTGATACACCCTGTAGCGTTGGGTGCGCTCAGCCTGCTATGACTCCTACTATCTATTGTGTCAAGTGGCACCTCCACTAAGACACTATAGTCGCCAATAAAAGTTTTTAGTGGCCCGATACCAAACTAAATACTTACAAATGACTTGCAAGTTGACGGGCGGGGACTTTCCGTCGCCCTCAACGTTCGACGCGGTGCAGATGTATCTCCCGGCTTGTTCCCTCGATACACCCTGTAGCGCTAGGTGCGCTGAGCCCGCTATGACTCCAGCCCGCTGGTTGTGCGTCATTACTTGACCCTGGAGAAACGAAAAAGATTGGTTAGTGAGTAAATTTTAAGTGTGAGGCTTTGTCCTAATTGGTCAAAAAAAAACTAAGGCCTTTGCATCTACGTAATGAGATGATTTATACAGCGTCCAGTGGCACCTTCACTCACACTAGATGGGTGAACAGACCACTGGGCGTTGCAGTGCCTGGGACATTGTTTTAGATGGAGTAGGCTTAATTGGTCAATAGTCGTACAATCAGGTCATTGTGATGCGATTTCGTCGCACGATGGCTATGATCGAGATTAAATACCTACACAATACCGTCCATGGCAGCTTCCTCCAGCACCACCAGTAATTAGGATAGGGCCTAAGTATGTTATTTCTTTGGTGCATCTTTGTAAAACTTTGAGTGCAAGATGTTGGGCTAAGATGGTGGCTAAAGAATTCTCGTCACCTAGTCGGTTTAGTATTATTGTCACCTTTTAATATATAGAGATAAAATTATACAAAAGCGCAAGGAAAGGCAACAAAGAGCATGGCAATAAATTAATGACATTGACCATTTCATCTGCAACGATGAACACATTAGGTTTGATAATAATTTCTGTCTGACAGACGATGCCACTTCGGCTTAACAGCTTCACTGCCAGTTAATTTATTGCATATATTTACTGTCTTTACAGATCATCTAATTCGACAGATTATCTTCCACTAGGCAAATTAACTAACAAAATACATAGTTAAATTAGAAAAATGCCTGAATGAATATTATCCACTTTACAGCTGGCACTCGGCTTGACGTGTTTGCACTGTTTGAATGTTGGCACTGAGCTTAAAATAATAATTGAGACTATAATTATTTAAATGGCTTTCTCCAGGTCATTAGAAACTTTACTGGCGATGACTTTCAGAGGCAGATTTTTATATTGTGCTCATGAATTTTGTAATTTTATTTCCGTAATGAACCTTATATAGGTACTGAATATACTGAACATACTTACATTATGCTCCCAGACAACTTTATAAGCTGGCGGGTTTGCGCGAACCACACAGTCGAAGTAAACGTCGTCTCCCTCTTCTATGTCGTTAGGGTTCATTTTTGAACCCAACTGTAGGACTACTATTGGAACATCTGGTAAAAGAAAATTCATTTTTAAAACACACCTCTTAGCTTCATTATATTTTATTCAGCCACTTCATTCACTGGTCCTACATACGCCGCTCCGCTACATACACAATGTATTTTGATATCTGGCAACTTGAATTTGTATGCCTAGAAATACACTGGGCATGTAACATACGCTACGCCTTCCTACTACGTCGCATCGTATAATGTCTCATAGGTAGCAAATGTGGGACCAGTGTCTATCTAGCAAGATACATCCAGTATGTATGTACCTAAGAGCGCTAAGCCCTATATACTGAGTGTGTTACAAATTAATAATTAAATTAATTAAGTCAATTACTCACAATGTAAATTAAGCGTCATAGTGGTCTCTATAGTGGAATGTTCCAGCACTATGTGTGAGGCTCGGCAGGTCAACACGCGCCGGTCGTGCTCCATACGTGGCGTCCACCGCAAGATGGATATCGTCTCATTGCCGTCTGTTGAGTTCTGCGAGAGAAATAACTGGTTCAAGCAGGTACTAAGTTACAACTACTTGACAACCGAGAAAATAATGCTTCAAACAATTTTTAACTGTCATGGTGTTTTAAGGTAATTCTACGGCAGAGATGCATTATGCAATTCCCGAGGCGTTTTTTATTTAAGGGTTTTCAGATAATTTGATGTTCTCGCATTACTTTAGAATACATTAGTAACAATTTTATTGTTACATGATTATAAAATTGTTACTAATGTGTTCTAAAGTAATGTGAGAACATCAAATTATCTAAAAACCCTTAAATAAAAAATGCCACGGGAATTGCTCTGCCGTAGACTTACCCTTTAGATCATTCGTAGTGACGTACAAATGGGAAAAGGGTGGATTGTCGGTTTGTGTTTTTTACTCAAAAGAGAAATTATTTCAAAACTGAGAATAATTTATTAAACGAAAAGTAAAATGTGTAGATACGTAAGTAACTAAACTAATCTATATATATCTATATATATAAAAGGCTTAGGTTGACTGACTCATCACGCTACAGCCCAAACGGCTGAACCTATAAGTATGAAATTTGGACAAAAGTTGCGTTATATGGTGGAGGGTTCATTTAAGAAGCGATTTTTTTTTATTTAACCCTTAAGTGGGTCAAAATAGGGCTGAAAGTGTGTATGGGAAAACATTTTTTTTTGGTCTTTTGTTCTTAAATCTTGATTTTTTGTACTTTTTTTTTTAAAATTGTTTGACACCTATTTCAGATTTTTTCTCATTTCTATGTTCTTAAGGGTTAAAATGGGTGCCAAAATTTTTCGATTTTTTTCACCAGTTACGATCGATGCTGGAACAAAACCGCTAATGCCAAAACAATGAAAATTTGACAATAGTTGTAATTTGTGGACACGCTACGGGTTAAGATAGATTTACTTCAAGTTTAACCCTTAAGGCGGTAAAAATGGGGTCCAAAATTTGTATGAAAAAAAAAATTTTTTTGTCCGGATTTACTTGCAACTAAGAATTCGTATATTAAATCAAAAATAATTAAACACCTGTTTTAGCTTTTTTCTAATTTAAGCAGTTTAAGGGTTAAACGAGGTTGAAATGTATGAATATTTTTCGTGATGTAGTGTCAACGTCGGGCCCAAACCGTTTAAGCCACAACTATGAAATTGAAACTGCAGTAGCGTTTTGTAGCAAAACTACCCACCATGAAGAAAAAAATATAATTTTAACCCTTCAAATGCCCAAACTGGGGTTCAAAGTTTGTATGAAATAAAATTTTTTTTTGGTCCGATTAACTTGAAACTTAGTATTTGTATATTAAATAAGAAACAATTAAACACGTGTTTCAGCGTTTTTCAAAATTCTGCCCACTAAAGGGTTAAAAGGGGTAGAAAAGTTTGAAGATTTTTCCTGATTTAGTATCAATGCCAGGCCTAAACCATTAAAGCTACAATTATGAAATTGAAACTGCAGTAGTGTTTTGTGGCAAAACTACCTACCATGAAGAAAAAAATATAATTTTAACCCTTCAAATGCCCAAACCAGGGTTCAAAGTTTGTATGAAATAAAATTTATTTTTGGTCCGATTAACTTGAAACTTAGTATTTGTATATTAAATAAGAAACAATTAAACACGTGTTTCAGCGTTTTTCAAAATTCTGTCCATAAAAGGGTTAAAAGGGGTAGAAAAGTTTGAAGATTTTTCCTGATGTAGTATCAATGCCAGGCCTAAACCATTAAAGCTACAATTATGAAATTGAAACTGCAGTAGTGTTTTGTGGCAAAACTACCTACCATGAAAAAAAGAATATAATTTTAACCCTTCAAATGCCCAAACCGGGGTTCAAAGTTTGTATGAAATAAAATATTTTTTTTGTCCGATTTACTTGAAACTAAGTATTTGTATACTAAATCAGAAATAATTAAACACGTGTTTCAGCATTTTTCTCATTTCAGCGAATGAAGGGTTAAAATGGGTGGAAACGTTGAAGATTTTTCTCTGATATAGTAGCAATGCTGGGTCCAAACCATTTAAGTTACAACTTTGAAATTTGAACTACTGTTGCGTTTTATAGCAAAACTACCAACCATGACGAAAACAGTAACAATGTTAACCCTTGAAATGCCCAAACCGGGGTTAAAAGTTTGTATGAAATACATTTTTTTTGTCTGATATACCTACTTGAAACTAAGTATTCGTATGCTAAATCAGAAATAATCAAACACATGTTTCAGCATTTTTCTCATTTCAGCGAATGAAGGGTTAAAATGGGTGGAAACGTTGAATATTTTTCCCTGATATAGTAGCAATGCTGGGCCCAACCCATTCAAGTTACAACTTTGAAAAACTACAGTTGCGTTTTATAGCAAAACTACCAACCATGAAGAAAAAAGTAATAATGTTAACTCTAAAACGGCCAAAACGGTGTTCAAAATTTGTATGAAATTATCATTTTATTGGATTCAGATTAACTTGAAACTAAGTAGTCGTGTATTAAATCAGAAATAATAATTAAACACATGTTTCAGCATCAAAATGGGTGGAAACATTTTAAGAGTTTTCCTGATTTAGTATCAATAACAATGCCGGAACCATTAAAGCTACAACTATTCAATGAACATTTAACTACAGTTGCGTTTTATAGCAAATCTACTAAGCATGAAGAAAACAATAATAATGATAAACCTAAAACGGCCAAAAAGGTTCAAAGTATGTTTTTTTTTTGTTGGATTCATTTGATCTTTACCAATTTGGTCACACACATACACAACACATACACTTCCACGCTGAAACTGCACGACGGATTTGGATGACTTTTGGAATAGAGATACGAGTAGCTTACAAAAATACACACCCATGACTCTATTCATGCTAATTTGATAATGGTGAAAGATGTACCCAGGCAACTTCTTATAAGTCTTCGCGGACGAAGTCGCGGGCGAAAAGCTAGTAATAATATAAAAGGCTTAGGTTGACTGACTCATCACGCTACAGCCCAAACGGCTGAACCTATAAGTATGAAATTTGGACAAAAGTTGCGTTATATGGTGGAGGGTTCATTTAAGAAGCGATTTTTTTTTATTTAACCCTTAAGTGGGTCAAAATAGGGCTGAAAGTGTGTATGGGAAAAAATTTTTTTTTGGTCTTTTGTTCTTAAATCTTGATTTTTTGTACTTTTTTTTTTAAATGACTTGACACCTATTTCAGATTTTTTCTCATTTCTATGTTCTTAAGGGTTAAAATGGGTGCCAAAGTTTTTCGATTTTTTTCACCAGTTACGATCGATGCTGGAACAAAACCGCTAATGCCAAAACAATGAAAATTTGACAATAGTTGTAATTTGTGGACACGCTACGGGTTAAGACAGATTTACTTCAAGTTTAACCCTTAAGGCGGTAAAAATGGGGTCCAAAGTTTGTATGAAAAAAAAAATTTTTTTGTCCGTATTTACTTGCAACTAAGAATTCGTATATTAAATCAAAAATAATTTAACACCTGTTTTAGCTTTTTTCTAATTTTAGCAGTTTAAGGGTTAAACGAGGTTGAAATGTATGAATATTTTTCGTGATGTAGTGTCAACGTCGGGCCCAAACCGTTTAAGATACAACTATGAAATTGAAACTGCAGTAGCGTTTTGTAGCAAAACTACCCACCATGAAGAAAAAAATATAATTTTAACCCTTCAAATGCCCAAACCGGGGTTCAAAGTTTGTATGAAATAAAAAAATTGTTTGGTCCGCTTAAGTTGAAACTTAGTATTTGTATATTAAATAAGAAACAATTAAACACGTGTTTCAGCGTTTTTCAAAATTCTGCCCACTAAAGGGTTAAAAGGGGTAGAAAAGTTTGAAGATTTTTTCTGATTTAGTATCAATGCCAGGCCTAAACCATTAAAGCTACAATTATGGAATTGAAACTGCAGTAGTGTTTTGTGGCAAAACTACCTACCATGAAGAAAAAAATATAATTTTAACCCTTCAAATGCCCAAACCAGGGTTCAAAGTTTGTATGAAATAAAATTTTTTTTTGGTTAGATTTACTTGAAATTAAGTATTAGTATACTAAATCAGAAAAAATTAAACACGTGTTTCAGCGTTTTTCTCATTTCAGCCAATGAAGGGTTAAAATGGGTGGAAACGTTGAAGTTTTTTTCCTGATGTAGTAGCAATGCTGGGCCCAAACCATTGAAGCTACAACTTTTAAATTGAATGTGCAGTTGCATTTCATAGCACTACTACCCACCATCAAGAAAAAAATATAATTTTAACCCTTCAAATGCCCAAACCGGGGTTCAAAGTTTGTATGAAATAAAATTTTTTTTTGGTCCGATTTACTTGAAACTAAGTATTTGTATACTAAATCAGAAATTTCTCATTTCAGCGAATGAAGGGTTAAAATGGGTGGAAACGTTGAATATTTTTCCCTGATGTAGTAGCAATGCTGGGCCCAACCCATTTAAGTTACAAATTTGAAAAACTACAGTTGCGTTTTATAGCAAAACTACCAACCATGAAGAAAAAAGTAATAATGTTAACTCTAAAACGGCCAAAAAGGGGTTCAAAATTTGTATGAAATTATCATTTTATTGGGTCAGATTACCTTGAAACTAAGTAGTCGTGTATTAAATCAGAAATAATAATAAAACACATGTTTCAGCATCAAAAAGGGTGGAAATATTTTAAGAGTTTTCCTGATGTAGTATCAATAACAATAACGGAACCATTAAAGCTACAACTATTCAATGAACATTTAACGTTGCGTTTTATAGCAAATCTACTAAGCATGAAGAAAACAATAAAAATGATACACCTAAAACGGCCAAAAAGGTTCAAAGTATGTTTTTTTTTTGTTGGATTCATTTGATCTTTACCAATTTGATCACACACATACACTTCCACGCTGAATCTGCACGACGGATTTGGATGACATTTGGAATAGAGATAGCTTACAAAAATACACACCCATGACTCTATTCATGCTAATTTGATAATGGTGAAAGATGTACCCAGGCAACTTATTATAAGTCTTCGCGGACGAAGTCGCGGGCGAAAAGCTAGTAAGAAATAAAAAGAAACTATTTAAGATCTAACTTCGAGTAGTTAAACTTTTAAGACCAAGGACCTAAAAGCCAGGGCGGAAAATATTGGATAAATAGGGCGTTCGTTTGTGTAGTAGTATTTCGCACTCACGAGAGAAATGCTTTCAGAACCATTTACCAACCTAAGCTAAGATTGAAATTGAAGTTTAGCTTTAACTTTTAAAACATTGGAATTAAAATAAGGGGGCGAAATTAAGGCTTTGTCGCCAAAGACAATCCTAAAGATAGAAACTTGCCCTAGGGTTCAAGTTCTTGGATAAAAATCGCCACTCCCTATGATTGAATAACCAATAATCTCATTGGTAAATCTCACTATTAGCTCTAAAAACACACATACCTTTTGCAAGTCGACGCTTGTTAGTTGTTTTCCGTCCATCCACCAGGTAATGACGGCCGGCGGTCTAGCACCGATGGCTCGGCACGCCACCTCCGCTTCTACGCCCACTGACAGCGGCTGCTCCCTTGCTAGGATCTCTACTAGGAGCGGCCGCACTGCGAACAAGGATGAGATTGTAATTTTCTGTAGGATGAGGTACTGCTACATCTACGTATTGCTTTAGTTCATTTAGCTCGTTTAGCTATAGCGCAGGCATAACTTATCTATCACACACAACATAAGAGTTGCAATTAAACATAAATAGAATAGCGTATCGATGATTGTACGTAGTTCTTTTTTTTAGGTTGACCGATGTTTATGAAGTAGGTAACAGTTTATAAAAACACAAAAAAAAAATTAAAACTTAAGCTTTCGTGAGCACTGGACATTTTTCTTTAAAATCACGGTTTTACTCAATTGTAATTAAATTACCTATGTAAAAAATAATGCACTTTTGGTATGTGGTCTTATGTGATTTTTGTCGGTTCTTAGCGTATTTAACGATTTTGGGCTGCTGCACAAGAATGTACGCACGAATACAATGTCATTCTATAATATTTAGTCCCATACACGATGCATTAGCAAAGTATAACGTCAAGCTCCAGCTATTCAACGATATTACCTTTATTATGCCCGCCATTATCCGGAGTTAAGTACAAAATCGTCTATCGCAAATAGGTTTTCAAAGCCAGGCGTGAAAAGTATTATAAAACTTCACAAAGAAACACCGTAAACGGTATAATGGATACCATTAAAATAGCATCGGCGGTCTAATGGCACTAAAGTATATGCTGAAGTGAAAGGTTTGCCATTGTTCGTGTATGTACAGTCAGTGACAAAATGTTTAAATGAGTTGCATCTTTCAGCTAGATTGACAACTCTTGAATCAAAAGCATTTGGTCGTGGCACTTTAATCAGGCTCATGAACAAAAAAAATAAAACTGAAAACGCGACTGCCTAAAAATGACGAAAAAAATCTGTTTAGTAACAAAGAAAACCCAACTGCATCACAGTAGTAGCAGGCGGGTCCATTATGTTTGAACCTGAGTTTAATAATTTGGGTTGGTCCCACCTGCTAAGGCTTGCATTGGGTTTTATTTGTTATTTAACAGTATTTTTTGTTTTTAATACGCACTCGGGCTTTACGTTTATTTAATAACTAGTTGTGCCCGCGACTTCGTATGCGTTTTTACACATTTGACATTTAATTTAAATTCGACTGTGGAGGTAAACTCAAAAGGAAGGTTTTTTTTAACCCCCGACCAACAAAGAGGGGTGTCATAAGTGTGATAGCTTTGTGTGTGTGTCTGTTTATGTGTTTATGAGGGTGTGCCTGTCTGTGTGTCTGTCTGTGTGTGTGTGCCCTAATGTAAACAATACATTTATGATAAAATATGTTTTGTTTAGATTAGGTATCGCCCGTGTAAGATACCAGGAAGCTTAGCATAAGAATTGCCTGGGAAGTATGGGGGTTTATATGTATCTCCCTCGACGTAGAGTGGGATAGATAAAGTTATAAGCCCATAGATAAGGTCTTACCCATTCTCATGCTAAGCCAGCAAGCAAAGCATAAGGTTGGGTTAGAGCGTATCTACCGCAAATAACTCTGTCTATCCCGCTCTACGGCAAACAAAATATATTTTTTTAATATCAAGTTGGGCTCAGTAGAGTAAATATTTTAAAAAAGGCACAAAAAAAATTTCAATCTCGCGTGGTTTCAAACCCAGAACATTTCGACCGCGACGCAACAGTACTACATTTCTAACATCGATAAACTTTGTCCGACCTCCACCGAAAACCACTCACAATTCCCTCCAGCAAGCATCATAAGGCTGGGTTAGAGCGTATCTAGGCTCTGTCCATCCCGCTCTACGTCAAACAAAAGAGTGAGATACCTATTGTTTTAAACCCATAGATACGCTCTAACCCGGCCTTATGCTACGCTTGTAGAACTAACATTTTCCGCCAAAATAAAATAAAAACAAATGCCGATTTTTCATTTATACAATATGCGCCCCAAATGCCAAAAGTCGTAGCGTGCTATTATACAGAGTGTTAAAAGACCGTCAACAAAGCGGGAGACCACGTATACGTATAGTCCTCATCATAACGAAAATTTTTGCCCAAGGAACTATGCCTGGGAAATCAACGGTTACGGAGATAATACGGTCGGACTTTTTTTTTTTTTCAGAAATTTGTTCAGTATCTCCTTCTTAACATACCTTCTCAAGAAGCCATATCAAAATTATGGATATTTCTTACAAAAAATCAAGTTAAAATTGCAACCCGCAATGTAGGTTTTCGAAAGAATGTGGTTCAAAGTCGGAGTTTTTTTTTTTTTTGCAGAAATATGTTCAGTATTACGTTCTTAACATACCTTCTCAAGAAGCCATATCCAAATAATGAATATTTCTTACAAAAAACGAAGTTAAAATTGCAACCCGCAATGTATTCTAAACATCGGATAGCCTAAGTTACTCCCAGAAACGTGAATTACGACCATGTTAAGTTTGGTTGAAAACTATTCAGCGGTTTTCACGTTTATCGTGTTCATACAGACAGACAGACAGACAGACAGACAGACAGACAGACAGACAGACAGACAGACAGACAGACAGACAGACATAAACCGTTTTTTTTGCATTTTTGGATTTAGTATAGTTTACTTAGTAACCCCTGCTAGTTTTTTTCTAAAAATATTCAATGTACAGAATTGACTTCGCTAGAGTTTTATTATAAGTATAGATTAACTTTGTTAAATAAAACAAATTCGTTGTGAATGACTTTATCATTAAAATAATATTATCTATATATACACCTAGCCCCAAGCCATCGAAAGCAGTTAGGAAACAATAGTTAAAATATTATGAATGTTTGGCAATAAGCACTATTAATTCTTTTACTTTCACTTTCATCATCTACCGTTGTTTGTACACAGAAATTATATATTATTTACTTTTCCCCATAATGGCATTAGCAGCTATACCTCTCCGTATAATGGAAGCATAATTTCCTATTTGCACGCTTGGCAATCGCAGGCAGACAGGACAACGCTTTTGTGCAAATAAAAACTAATGGTCGGTGCGGTGGGTCGACACAAAAGAAAGCTTAAGCCGTGTCATATCTAAGATAAGCCGCGGTGAGTCGGTTTTGGACCGAAACGCTTCATATTGTTTGTCCCTCTGTCCATTTTCATAAAGATACATGGTGTTTAAAGACCGTCGCCATACTAAGAAGGTAGGTATGTATAAAAGTTCTGATTTATTTTTAAGTTTTATCACGTAATGGACATAATTAATATCAATTATTAAAATCACTTATCCCGTTTTACTACTTCCCAATAAGTTAAAATAGGTTAAAACTAGTACCCATAGCGCTTTTAAGGGATTTTGAAACTTTAACTGTGAGCAAAATTATTGAAAAACCTACACTATCTAGCAATTTGTTTAATTTATAACCTCAAGTTTTGCGAAGATTTGGTTTGCACGCAAGCCACTCCCCGGTTTTTACAGGATCTTTTTTTATTATTTTTTACTGAGTCTATTAATTTGGTTGCAATGTAATGTAGTTATTAAGGTCAAAGACCAAAGGCAGAGTTGGGACAAAAAAACTTGCGAGTAGACGGCAGTGAACCACATCATCTGATCTAGGTTAATCGCCAGGGATTTGCGTGGATTCCGTTTTGCAATAACCGCTGGATGAAAAACCGAAAAAACCTTGTCCGTAGTACGTGAAAAAATCCGGATGAATCACAGAATAAATTCGTTCTTTTCTGTCCCCTCGTAGCTTGCGCTACGCCTTCGTATCGCGTCGTAGCGCGTTACTACGAGTAAAAATTTGCGGGTCGTAGAAGGCTTACGAAATATTATTAAAAAAATATATGTTTATGCATTGGACTTTTCTGTGGCGAAGGCGCGAGTATAGCATCTCTTTTATGACTACCCAAGACTTCTGAATGAGGTCGAAACTAGTCGAAACCAACACGAAATATGCAGGATAGCCGGCCAAAGTTTCAGCTGTAACTTGGGACTTAAGTTAGAACATTGGCGTTAGAATCGATGATAATATGTCAACATAATTTGGCTGAATCAAATATGAAACCATAATGGAATAGTGTTTATTAATTAAACAGCTAGCAACATGAATAGACCCTGTCGAGATCCATCGCTACCTTTTGACCTCCCGTTTTTAATTCTCCATGCATCCGCGCATCAACCTCAAACCCCACTCTCGTAACTCATAATAATAAACACGTACAAGGGATTAGAGTCGTGATCCCGTTCTCCCGCTGATACGCGCGACGCGGTCGGTAGACGAATGCCTGCTCATTACTGAGTGACACTGAGAAAATGGCGCTGATGTCTAGCGGTGACCTAACAATGTCACTATGGCGATAATATGTCGCTGAAGTTTGGCTTGCCGAGATTGATAAGATAGCACGATATGTATTACTGAAGTGTGGTAACATCTGCTAAAGACTTATATGTTTTAGTGGTTCGCCCCGAAATGTGAACACGCGACCCCGGCAACCATTTGACCGATTTGCCTTATGTTTGAACTTTAAAAATATGTTTGTCTCATTTATCAACTTTTCAAGTTTCATGACGATCCGATCAACGAAACTCAAGTTATTGTCGAACAAACATTCATACATACATACAAACGCTGGGTTGTTCAAGTGGACTCGGAGAACTTAGCTCGCTTCACTCGATAGTTAAAATATTGACTACAGCATTATCACTAATTTGGTAGTGCAACATTACGTTCTATGATAATTTAAAATTTTCATACATAATAATATAATGTAAGTTGACTTTATATTCAACAGTTAATCAATAAGTTTAGTAATCTTTCCTAAACCTAATTAATCAAAACACAAATAAATTATAGTTTTGTCATTAATTAATTAAGTGTGACCGTCAAATTAATCTAAAATGTGCAGTCAATTAAAGTAGCGTGGCGGGAAAGCTCAAATTTTCACGGTTTTTTTTTTTAATTTCGTAGCTAAACTGAGCAATTTTTGTTATGCGATTTTTCACGACAGTAAAATATGATTCCTCTCATTATTTTAAACAACAGAACAATAATAATTAAGCTGCCCATCAGTGGGCTTTACTTATGGCCTGAGTAGATGGATATACTAAGTAGGTTAAAATTATATTAAACAATCAGCGCCATCTACCTAAAATATACAGAACTAACTAACTTTCCCCTTATTTACGCTTAAAACTTACAATGCAGCTGAATCTGCACATTGACCCGCACGGGAGGCACCAGTGGCGTGTTGTCCGCAGTGCATGTATACACTGCTTCTAAGAAGTCTCTAGTAAGCTTGGATATCCTCAGCTCCAATTCACTTGTTCTAGACTCGTCGTCGATGGGCGCAAGAGTCGCTATCACCTTGTCGTCTCGCCACCATCGCAGGCGGGGCATTGGTTTGCCTGAAAATAAGTAACACTATGAATTGCTGCAAATATCACGAGTATTTTTGATAATTTCACCAGAAGTTCCCAACTTTAAATGCCAAAACACACTAAGCTTATCTTGCCTTACTTAATGCGTAAGATCGTCATCATCATTACGTATAACTAAGAGTTATCCTCTTGTCGGTGTATCATTCTCTAAGCACTTCGATCACAGGCTAGTTCCTTCGCAGATGAAATCCACCGAGAAGGCCACGGAGAAGCTACTTTGAACAAATAAAAGTGCGTGAGATACGCGACTCGAAATACGGTCAAGTGTGGCTGTGGTCGCGTAGCATAGTAAAGATACGCGTGAGACTTCTAGCCCTATTCTAATCTAAGGCCTTTGCATCTACGTAATGAGATGATTTATACAGCGTCCAGTGGCACCTTCACTCACGCTAGATGGGTGAAGAGACCACTCGGCGCTGCAGTGCCTGGGTCATTGTTTGTCATAGCCCTATTACGCTCGACATAACTACTATAGCACGCGTGCTCAGGGCATACAAGGTGTTACAATAGTACCTAACTCTTTTTACACCGTAATAGCACCCGGTGCCGGACCAAAAATTTTTTTTGCTCTATTACGTTCCGTTGATTTTTAAATTAATAAAATGTGAACGCTGTGGCGGGAGAAAAGTATTTTTTAAATATTGTTTTCATTGACTTTCACAATGTTTTAACAACTTAAAGCTATGCAAATGCACCTACACACACAAACATATTTCTAAATTTGAGCTAATACCAAAAACAAAAAAGTTATCTTTTTTTTTCAATTTTGAGGTTATAAAATAAAAATTGCTTTTTAAACTTTTTTTTTACAGATTTGACATCCTGTTGACCACTAGGTTATACACCCTGTAAAAAGAGTTAGGATGTTTTGTAACACGTTGTATATGTGGCAAAAAGTATAAACATAGCGCAATGAAAAATGAGTCGCGCAAGATACGTTAAGGTGGGATGATAGCAACGTGGCGGGAAATTCAAAATATTCACAGTTTTTTACATTTTGTAGCTAAACTGAGCTATTTTTGTTCAGAGATTTTTCGTTCGCGGAAACAACAAAGTATGCTTTTCATCATTGTAAACAACAGAACAACAATAATTCAGCCGATTATGTGTTCTGGTCTACGAAGCAGTGGCACTGCCCAAAAAACTGGTCGTAGACCAGAACACATAATCGGCTGAATTATTGTTGTTCTAATGTTTACAATAATGAAAAGAATACTTTTTTATTTCCGCGAACGAAAAATCGCTGAACAAAAATACCTAGCTCATTTTAGCTACAAAATGTAAAAAACTGTGAAAATTTTGAATTTCCCGCCACGTTGCTATCGTCTACCCTTAAGTGTGTTTTGGTACTTGAGAACCCCGTAACAGGTATTTTTACAAGATTTACCTCCACTTACAACACAGGATAGCTTGAGACTTGTATCTTCTCTATAGGGGCCGGCTATGCTGAATAGCTCCTTATCATTTTGATCGAAGATTTTGGGCTTTTCCGGCAATTCTGAAAAAAAGGACTCTGTTAGTAAAATAAAGGTTATTTAAGGTTAATAAAGGTATTCGTATGTATTTCTCAGAAGACTTCATTTATGTCAAGGTAAAGATTTCTAAATATTCTATGAATTTCTTCTAGGAATATCACGGTAGAGAAACCTACAGAAAACTACGCTCTGCTTGCAAGTGACGCTTTCTAGGAATCCACGTTGACTACACAAACATCGGTTTTGTTACAAACTTACTTTGCTAATTGCCATTTACAATGAAACGATTACGTTGCGCTACCGTAAATAACCTTTTAGTTACGTAACCAAAAACAGTCATAATAATATATCATGGACTATCTTAAAAAAATACTAATGTGATAACAGCAGCTACGTAATGAGATTACACAGCGACCAGTGGCACCTTCACTCACACAAGACGAGTGAAGTGATTACTCGGACACTGCAGTCCCTGGGATATTTCAGTTGGAGTAGGCTTGCCCAGTACCTATCTATATGATCCTGATAGCTTAAAAAACTTTTAAAAAAACTCGCTAACTAGCCTTATAACTATAACACCGAACATAAGAACGATACTCGAGTCAAATAATTTGTCAGACAAATTAGTTCAGGTTCAAAGCGCTGCGATGTAAATTCTATTGCCCCTGCAGCGACAATGAATCCTAAAACTTCACTTCAATTATTTCTTCAGCACAATAGACGGGTTGCAGGTTGTATTCCATTGAAACGCTCGCAATGCAATGTCTCAGCGCAACATTTGCAGCCGTAGATTCGCTTTAAATTTATAGCTTACTATTTGAAATTTGCAACTGAATACGGGAATTCATTTCGCCCGTACCTCTGAGGAGTGCTTCTTAAATATACATTCAGCCATTTCAGCTCATTGGATAACATGGAGTCGTTATTTTCCAAACATATGGAACGTTCAGTTCTGCTGCTTTTTAGGTGCTCATATTATTATGGTTCGCCCCGAACTGTGAACTCTCGACCGATTTATCTCATGTTCGAACTTAAAAAATAATTTTGTCTCATTTACCCGCCTACCAAATTTCATGACGATCCGATCAGCGATACTCAAGTTATCATCGAACAAATATTCATACCTACATACCTACATACATGCATACAAACAAATAAACGCCGATTGTTCCAGTAGAATCGGAGAACTTTTTTCGCCTCGCTCGCTCGTTTAAATTGTGTTTGCTACACCAACACTCTTTTTTTTCAGACATCGCATCAGACATGGCATGGCATCAGACAAAATTCGCTGAGACGTGAAACAACAGCAATAGAATAAAGTATCGTATGGAGATTTGGCTGTAAAGGCCATTCTTGAAGATAAACGGCGATCACGCTCGCCTATCCCAGGTCTAAAATACAAAGCTTCCCCCATAAAGCCCAACACACCTGAACGGCCAGAGCGAAAATATCAATATTTCAGCGAAAACACAACGAAGCAACTTGGCCGTCGTGTGACAGTGCCTCGGTCCGACTCCGCAGAATATTCACAACAGCCGGTCCACCCAGACAGCTCACCAACCATAACGTTATAACAAAAAAATTCCGAACGAATTTCGGACGGAAAAAAATCGCATCAGGAAAAAAATATTTCGTATGCGGCCGGCCTTAGGCCTTTGCATGTACGAAATTACATCTTTTAAATAACTTCCAGTCGAATGGATGAAGTGACCACCTTGGGCGTTGCAGTGCCTGAGACATTGTTTTTAGATAGAGGAGGCTTGCCCAGCTATACAATTATGTGACCTCCCTCGTTCAATAATTTATTTATTTTTGTTATGTATGACAGATATTTTACAGATAAAAAATACCTAATTGGAAACGTTACTCTAGAATCGTGGCTTCCAGTTTAAATAGCGTGTTTGCAGCATGCAATGACATTCTTTCGCATGATAGTAGAAAAATAATTAGTAGCGAGTACTTGTGCGATGTCTAGACAAGAATGGCATAAAGTTAACCATCTCTTATTAGATTTTGTGCTCAAACCGACTCTGACCGTTTAGAAATTTATGGTTCACATTTCGGACGGCAGCCAAATACCTCATAAGTGTCGGTTTATTGAGCGCAAATATCTGCCGTGTGTTTGGTACGGTCAGCGACACTGAGGTATGTTGGTAGTCCCATGGTAGTTCTTATCACGCTCAGCATAAGTATGTCAATGCGATAGAAAAGGTATCCTACCATGTCCCTTACTGTACATTGAAGGCTTGAAAGAATTGACACAATATAATTATGAATTTATGGACTGTACTTTATCAAAAACCACTGCTCCAGAGATCCTGTTTGTGCGAAATAAACAGCGAATTGAAATGAGATTACGAGTCTTTTTATGTTATATTCTAAATTACGTTCTACACTATTGACATGGCTAGGACTGATGAACTGCCCTGATTTTATTTTTGCAGTTATTAGATAAACACTGCGTCACTTTACTTTCAATATTATGTACACAATGCTTATTTTGTTCTTGACATACTTACCTATAAATTCGCGTCCGGAACAATTACGAACTAATTGTCCCCAATTTGTGGTGCTGGTTTCACAGCAATATGCAAGATGCGTAATTGTGGTTTCTTGTTAGTGATTGTAACGTGAAACTGACAATTAGGGACAAGACCCCTAAAGATAGAATCGGCGCAGTGAAATTATAATATGCACCGTCCTTTGCTATAAAAATTGCCCATTTGTGGGGAATCACGAGGACGTCAAGATTTCGCCGGGCCGAAAGTAATTTGTGTCCGGGACATCACTTGGAACCTTTTATTTTAACAATATACGATCCGAGAGAAAAAAAAAGTTTAATGTTGGGTAACTCAATTACAGTGGGGGCCTCGTACTTTTGCCTCGTCCAGCCCTCGTCGCTGGCATCATTTTGAGTTTGATACAATATACTGGGTGTAGCATTTAAATACGATTTCGACAACATTACCAAGTAATTTATTAGCTAAAACTTTTTGGGCATACTATTTAGACAGCCGCTCTGGAAATTTTTGGTGTATTTTATACTGCAAATTAAGTTGTTTTTATGCCCTGTAATGATTTATACCGCGCAAAGTGGTGCTTCTTTTACTAATAGGTTTTTTAGCGCCTGATTTTTTTTCCCCGCCTAGACCAACCTAAAGATGAAACCTAGATAAAACATAAGGTCAAAAAGGAAGGATAGGCATAGGATTTGGTCCATTGTTTTGTTTTGGGAAGAGTCTTAAAATGTAGAACAAAAAAGTAATCTGACCCATTCTTGAAATTCTACGTTGCTGAACAAAAATAGTGAAGCATTTTATTAATTTTTCGAGATTGCAACGCTACTAAAAAAGAACAATGTCTCTATTTTCTGCCAATGAAAACAGTTCTTCAACGCGTGTTGTGGAGCAATATGTTTTTATATTCAAATATGACTATTTGTGGTCTCGAATGTATTTCTTTATAACTAATCTAGTTTTATTGTTCTTAGACTAAGGCCTTTTCATCCACGTAATGAGATGATTTATACAGCGTCCAGTAGCACCTTCACTCACACTAGATGGGTGAAGAGACCACTCGGCGCTGCAGTGTCTGGGACATTGTTTTAGATGGAGTAGGCTTGCCCAGCATCTATACCATCCTAATAGCTCAGTCGGCCTAGCCCACAGGAAAGACAAGTCAATACGTGTGGAGCCAACTAAGCCGCGGGTTTCCTCACGATGTTTTCCTTCACAGTTAGCGAGTGATATTGCTACTACAAATTCACAAATATACGTAACTTTGAAATTAAACATAGTCATAGATACATGCCCGCACTGGGAATCGAACCGGGTACCTCTTGCTTCAGAGTCCACTGTTCTACCCACTAGACCAGCACCGCTTCTTAGACTAAACGGGAACAAACCCAGGCCCTACCGTGCGTGGTATTTTATCGCGGTAAATTTCATCTCAACGTTGCGGGTGGGACGCTTTTACGTCCTCTTTTTTTAAAACTTGTACCTAAGCTCGATATTCGCAAAGTGCTTCTCTATGTCTGTTTGATGTTTAATAATGAATTCCTGATGGTAGCTGCTGAGATTGCTACATTGAGTTCTTAGTATTGAATTGATATAGTACAGTCAACGGCACGCTTTCTTTTTAAAATCGCCCGTAACGTAACTGAATAGAATGCACGCGTGTAAGGGTCGACGTATTGTTGACTGTTCGAAATTGAATTGATGATGGTGTTCCACGATGGTGGCAGATGAGTATTTTGCTGTGACCAAGAAACAAAGCAATATACAAATCAGTTTTTAGGTAAAGGTCTGTTCCCCTTGCCCATAGCAGTTTTACTTTTAGCCTTCAAGTGTCTATTAAACTAAGGACATTTTTTGCGATATTTGCTGAGATTGGTGCTTGCATCATGGACTATTTTAATTCTCATGCTAATCCAGAAAAATATAAATTTCGTCAAAATAAAATGTATGAAAAGTTAAACTTTTGTGTTGAGACAAAATCACTCTTTACCGCCATTCGTGGCTCCTAAAGAAACCTCCCAACTGTAGCTTCCTCCATTTTGCCCGAAGCTTTTATGCGACCGTAGATTAACCTCAATGCTGGAGTAAGTCTTATAACTTTCCCAAGACACGGCTACTAGCCTGACAATTTACAAAGTTCCTACTTTTCAAGTAGGTCAGATGTTTCAATATTTAAAGGTTCTTTTGTGGATATCGAACTTTTCGTTCAAAGTTTTAAGTGACGCAAGTGTGTTTTATACGGGTTCACTACAACTTTCCGAAAAATATTTTACCTATGACGACATAGGTATCTACCTCACAGTAGACCTTAAGTTCAAATCATACAATGTTTGATAACTATTAGACTATGACCATTTCAGTTTGGCGCTAGACTCCGTGGATAATGCAAACTATTTGCCAACAAAGGTTTTCATGGTCCATTCTCTATACTACACCAAGGCTGCTCAACCTTTTTAATAGTCGGGCCAAAATGTGGATTCAGAGACGTTCACGATGGGCCACTGACAATACCTATTTCAGTGACTCTCAGGACATGCGAAATTGTGCGAATTTAAAAACTTACTTTCGTGGGCCATTTAAAATTCTTTCGCGAGCCACAGCGTGGCCCGCGGGCCTGGGGTTGAGCACCCTTGCTCTACATAATACGCTTATTATAGAAAATATTGAATGTTTTTTTTATTAATTCTTACATTCATTTGTTCGTTCGTTCATTGATTTATTCATTCAATCATTCCTTCTTTCAAACATTCAAAGGGGAGAGAAAGTCCTCACCAATAACATCCAGCAGAATCTTGTGGTTCCTCGTGGGCGACACTTTGAAGTCGACTCGGCAGCGGTAGAGCGCGCGGTCGCCCGCCTTCACGTCGCTGATCCTTAGAGAAGACGGCGCCGTGGAGTGCCACCGTGCCCTTCCCGTCATCAGCTTGTCCACCCAGTGGGCTGAAGAGCCTTCTCGACCGTCGTAGCTGAGGAGGGAAAATATATGTCGTAGAAAAAATTATACATAGTTATTAGGTAGTTCAGGGGTGCACAATATTGATGCACTCGGAAGCGAGAGGCCCAAGTATGATTCCCAGTTGTGGCAACTCGTCAGTGTCAATCTAGGATATCCCATGGTAGCTCTTGGCAAGTTTCCAAGGCGTAATTATCTTAGAGAGTTTATTTTCAAAGGTGTCAATTCACGTACATTTGTGAATGTAAATACCTTCGTTTGTGAATAATGTAGTAATAGCACCAACACGCTTTGTCCAATTTTTTACTATTTCTCTCTCTTTCTCTCTCTCTCTCTCTCTCTGAGAGAAAGCCTTTGCGAAAATTATTTTACGTGTTCGTCTTGTTTATTTTCCATTATATCACAAACCACTATTCTCTTGTGAATGAAGCCAATTAGTACTTTTTAACCGACTGTAAAAAGTAAAAGAGGAGGTTCTCAATCCGACACGTATTTTTTATGTTGAAGATCGAATGTTGAAGTTTAAAATGGTGAAGATATAATGAAGAACTTCGGAGAACGGAACTTCTCAACGCAGATCACTCAGAATCAATGTACTGTATGTAACCGTGTGCCTTTTCACCAGTTTACTTGTCGATTTAAAATTGACAAAGAAAACCTTTTATTTCAAATGTAGTAAGCTGTTATTGTCATTTTGATCTCAGGTCTTTTAAATAACTCCTATATAAGTAAGGACATCGCGTATACACTACTTCATACTTCATGAATAAAATATAAAGAAATGTAATATTGGCCTTCCGTCAAAAGGAAGAGCCTACTTATGCTTGTTACTCGGTTAGAGTAGTTTCAGCTCTTCCCTGTACGTACCTACATAGATCTCTTTTGGACATACAACACCATGATTTAATAGAGACAGTGCTAAATATATTTTTTTGCCGATACTGTTTTTGCCATTTTGTATTTCGTAAATGGTTAAACTTACTTATACGGTGTAACCGACCGATATAATTACAAGTCCGTTTACGAAATACAAAATGCGCATATTCCGCAACTAGGGAAGTGAACAGTTAGTTGGCGCTCTACAATCCTTCATCGCGGATCGTATGGTTCTCAACATTTGTGCGTAAATGAACTTTGGATGTACGGAACCCTCTCCACGCGAGTTTAACTCGCACTTGTCCGGTTTTTGTAACACGAAATTAACCAGGAAAAAACTGTTTTTGTTCTTCTCCACCAAATAAATAACTAGTGGTTCGCCCCGAACTATGAACTCGCGAGTGTGTAACTTTTTGCTAACCCCAATTGCGCAGGCGCGCGCGCATTGGATATAAACTTTACAACCCAATATCTCGGCAACCCCTCGACCGATTTGGCTCATGTTCGAACTTTTTTTTTTTTTTTATTTAATTTACCCGCCTACCAAATTTTATGATGATCCGACCAAATTTACTCTAGTTATCGTCGAACGAACATACATACAAACATACAAACGCCGGATTGTTCCAGTAGACTCGGAGAACTTCGCTCGCTCGTTCAACAAGTAGGCTTTAGCTTATACACTGCTGGGTACAGAGCTTATCTCAGAAAGAGATAACAAATATTCAGGGTAAAACAATCTTGAGTAGAGGCTGATAATGCGTTCAAACAAAGGCTACATACTTTGGCTTTGCATATTATAAAATCAGGCTCAAATAAACATTTTTTGTGTACTCGTGTTATCAAAGAAAAATATGCTGGTGATTAGGGGTTTACCGTTCGTTTCAAATTATTCACGTGACTCTGAGCAATAAATAACGCTCACTAAATAGTCATAACATGCAAACAGTTTTCAGAATTCCTAGGGTCACTGAAGTAGGTACCTTATGTTTGAATTGAGGTAGTTAGGTGAATTACCATGAACCATATTTATTTTTATTGACGACTGTATACAGGGTAATTTTTAAACAGCTTTATTCCTAAAACACGTTAACTTCTAAATGTAATTATTTCCAATAACTTTTGTTCTACGACTTTTCAAAAAGCTCAATACTTTTTATTGATTGAACGTTATTACTAACACACCAGCACTGCCTGTACCGGCGCGCTTTCATACCCCTCCACTCTCTATCACCTTTCCAGCCTCTCCTGCTCCTAATTATTATTGTTACTCTACGCCAAAAAAAAATGTATGTATGGGAAAAAAATCCTTTCACCAAAGTCATACAACAAAAGTTGTTGGAAATCACATTTAAAAGTTGGGGTGTGTAATAAAAAAAAGCTATTTAAAAATTGCCCTGCATAGATAGATAGATAGATAGAATATTCTTTATTGTACACAAAAACGAATTATATACAGAGAATTTTCTTAAAACTAATTAGTATACAATGGGCGGTCTTATTGCTAAAAGCAATCTCTGCCAGACAACCTTTGGATGGAGATAGAGGATATAATAAAATACATGGTAGTCAATATTATAGTTAAGTTATTTTTTGGACGAAGCATAATGTGAATTTTAATGTAATCTTGAATTTTGGATGCATGATTTTGTTGAATTCTGTAGACTATTACTTGGTCTTACGTACTTACGGAACTTACTTCATTTCACATGTATTTACTCAAATTGAAGTTCTGGAATAATCAAAATTGCCAAATTTAACAAATTCTCATTTTTGTTCTGATAATCCTCATGTTGATATTAAGATTACTATTTATTAGAGAACCAAAGCACAGAGAGAGAGAGAGAGAGAGAGAGAGAGAGAGAGAGAGAGAGAGAGAGAGAGATAGAAAGAAAGAGAGAGTTTAAGCTGATTGACCACCTTAAGACAAAACATAACATTATTACCAAAGCAGCCGGCATGCGGCACCTCTAGTGGAGAATTCTCGGACAAAGCCATCGATCAAACATGATTCATAGAGCTGAAATCGAATTAGAAAGCTAGGATATTTATCATAATCGGTCATCTGATACGTGCCGAAAATACTAGGTTACCACTCACTTAGATTCGATAAAGGGAAAAGGAATCCGATATCCGTTTTTCAGGTTGGGAAGTGGTTTCAGTTCCTATTGATCTAAAATGTGTACTGTGTAAGTAAATTGTTTACTTTGCACTAACGCAGATACTTATAGCTACTTTCTAAGGTACCCAACACCTATCACTAATCATAAGATATCAGTCTGTATGTCATGAGTACCTATCCAGATTGATTATAGGTTGCAGTTTATTTATTGACAGTTATTCTGATTCTCTGACATTGTGACTTTTCGATAGAAATAAATATAAAGAATACCATCGACAGTGATTTGTCATGGTATGTAGAGCCGCTTTTCCCTCTTATGTCCTAGTTGCTATCATATTATTTATTGTAACTACGGGTATTTTCATTTTCTTGTCGAAGAACATGAGAGTTATAAGCCCAACTGTCTGTCTGTTTCCTAAACTTATTTTTCTTCTTCATGTGGAAAGCGTCAATCATCACAAAGACGTCACGCACCCAGAATACATTATCGGAAAACAACATTGAATTTGACTCCCATCTCGAGAAAGCTAAAAACGCTAAGCGACTTTTGCTGCCAGAATTACCCATCAATAAAAGTGGAGAAACATTTTTGTGAGTTGAATAAATAAAAATGCCCGATAAAGGCAAGGTCGTGATGGCAATAAGAATTTCTTCTAATAAATACCGTTTATTAAAAAGGAAATTATACCTTCGTTAAGTTTTTCTCTTGGGAGATATTCGGAATCTATTGGTGTGATTTCAGGGGGCTTTAGGCATAAAATACCAGAGAGAAATCAGCATCGGCACCTCCAATGTAAGTAGCCTATGTTTATGTCATCGCTTTCGCAATATAATTTCTCTGCGTTACACTTCCATTACTTGATAAAATATTTTCCACAAATATAACCTAAACAACCAAATCCCAGCAATAATTTATGGAAAAAGTAAATAGGTACTTTTTTTTGTGTCTAGTATGCGTATCTACCTTTCGGATCTGTTGGCGGTCTTTTAACACCCTGTATAGTTTGCAAAAAAAATATTTTCACTGTCTAGAATACCCTCCAAAAGTGGACCCCATGTTTAAAATTAATTTATTTTCATTACACGTTCCTGTTTGGGTCACTTACTTACATAATATTATGTGTACTAAACTTCAACTTGATCGGTCCAGTAGCTTTGGAGCAAATCAGCTGTGACAGACGGACAGACAGATGCAAGAGTGATCCTATAATGTTTCCTTTTTTTTTTCCTTTTGAGGAACGGAAGCCTAAAAATAAGAAAAGTTCGTACGCATGATTGGGTGAACGCAATCCTGATCACCATGATATCATTAAAAACTTCTCAAGTAGACACACAATTACTTTCACGCTAGGGAGGTAAGTCAAAGATCTTCAGTCTCATTTCGTAGGTACTTTTGCAATTTAGACATTCCAACTCTAATTCCAAAACCCTTCCGCAGGGACGTTCGGTAGCTAGTTACTGGAGCGAGATCTAATCAAATACTTTAACAAGGCCCGGGGCATTGTGCCCTCGGTAATTTCGCCAACATGTCTGGCACACATTGGCCATGCATAACAGATGTTAGTCTGAGCGATTTATAAAATATGCAAACTGTGCTCGGGGGCTCTCTCGCGATCGCAAATCTGCAATAGTGAGCAAAATGTGGCTTCGCGAACTATACTATATTGAGAGGTTCAAATGTGAAAAACTCTTACTTGATCCCGCAATCTTTGGCGTAACGTGCTAAAGCTATCATAACTTTACTATGAAAAAACTATTACCACGTATTCTAGCTCTGCATTTTTTTCCTAATTTTCTTTGTCAACATCTCAGTAACGTATCGAATGCTACGGTCACGTTTTACTAAACGGTAAAAAAAAATGTCCTAAACACATGTATGAAAATGACTGTATCAAGTGAGTAGCAGGTAAAGCAGCTAGATTTTTACTTAGGTAATTTTTATGATATTGAAATTAGTGCATGGGCTGTACCGGTAAGATGGGCGAGTCGATAGAGACTTAACATTTTTGTGATATGATCTCTATCACCGGGCGCTATTACCTTGTAAAATAGGACCTTTTGTATAATCTGTGCGCGATGAGAATGGGATGGAACCTTGTCAAAGTCAATCGAAAATATACTTTTCATCTCCCATGCTCGGAAAGTTTGCTGTTACTAGCAACTTACAACCGTGTAAAACCCGAATTTAACCAATCTGCATTTTTGTGCACTTCGAAAACGCCCTTGTTCTGCGCGCCCCATGGTGTAGAAATAGAAAAAACACTGGCCGTTTCACTAGATGCCATATAAGTTCATAAAAGCTTCAGAAAGAAGAGCCTCGTTTAGACGCGACTCTCCACGAAAGTGCCCATTTTCTATAAAAAAACTGTGAATGCAAATGAGGCATAGGCATCTAAAGTCATGGAATAGAACATTCAGAAACGCGGTTTCTTCTTACAGTCTTTTAAATATTTTGTACACTATATTTATTTTTAATAACAGTAAATTAAAAAAATGCTCCGCTTCTGTTTAATAAAATAAATAATTATGGGTTGGTTTATTAAATACATTTTTTCAAACGATATAATTGAATTTATTTTTTATCTCTAGAAATGTTTCATTTATATGGTAAAAGTTCAGAATGCACCCGGAAAAAAAAAACATTCTTTTATTTACATTATTTTTGTGTCTGGATAAATTTTACTTTGACAAAGTAGCTTCGACGCGAGTTTACTTAGCGCGCGCGTCTCAGTTCCAAAGGTCGCTTCCCATTCTAATCGCGCGTGGTTCATTACATACTAGCTTTTGCCCGCGACTTCGTCCGCGCAGACTTATTTTTTTCTCGTGAGTTTTTCCGTTGTTTTAATGGTTATTCTGCTATTCGGGGCGGAGAGAAATCCAACAAATCAAAAATCATAAAAATTGGTCCACCCGTTATCGAGTTATAAATGGTGTAACTAACACGACTTTGTTTTATATTATTAAGATTATATTGGCAGTGAGTAGACGCTTCGGTTGCGATTTAGCCATGAATCTTGGTGGATAATACCGGCACCGGTTTATGAGGTCGTCGCTGGCACACCGGCGCCGCACGCGACTCATTTCAGTACCAGGGAATGTATAAAAATGTATAGGTATTGTTTTAAAATATACGTGGAACGTGATCGAAAGTAAGCAAACATTTTCCACCTTAACCGTTGTAAAGGATATTTAATAGCCCGTATCATTAAAGTTAAGATTTAGGGTGAACAGCAAAACCCACACTCTTTCGCTTTAAAAGTATATTATTATAATCAACGTGATATGATTATACTTTTTATTTTGTTTATTATGGTTGGGTAAAAACACCGCACATTTTTCCCACCTAATAGCTGGAGAGCTGGTGACCAATATACTTATTGTATCGTACAATGCTGGGAGTTGATAGGCTGATAAAGTAGAGTTCGCTTTTTTTTTTTTACTTTGAAAGTTGAAATGTTTGGGTTGAGTATCTTTTTTTTCGTTCAAGCTTCTAGGCTGGTGGTTTAGACTCCTTTGATCACAAAATCACTATTATGAGCTGAGCTCGTATTTTTTAACCTAGTTCTGTGGTGTGGCTGCAAGCATCCTAGGTTTTATTGCATTGATTAAGAAGATCCTTGATTTCCAAAGACATCGCTTTAATACGTAGCCTCAGACCAATGAAAGCTAAACTTAGAATGGATATTATTCATTTTTGAAAACAGTGCAAGGCAAATTCATTTTATACGCAAGTGCAAGTGATATCACCGGAAAAGCACAGCATTCATGAGGTGGGAAATATTACTTTGTCACACGGTTTGCTTTACAGACGCAATGGTGAAGTAGGAAGGATATTGCCGCCGCCAGCGTTTTCTGACACTTGTTTTGACACTTTAGATGAGTAAATGCTGCAATTCACTGACTAGCTATGCAAACCTAATATCTAAATTAACATGCTGCTGCGTTTGCTTGCTACACCGTTTATTCTCAAAAATAAACTGAAAGAAAAACTTCGCGGGGAAACTTGCGGAATTTTGGAATATTGGTGACTTCTTTCATCTAGTGTGAGTGCAGATACCATTAGACATTGTCATTACTATTTTCGGATTGTTTGCTTTAATTCAGATAGCAACTAGCAAGCTAAAAGCCTGCTTTGTGCTCGTCTAGTATAAGTTTCGAATCGATCTCAATGGTTCGATAGATTAGTGTCTATTCCACTCTTTCTGAATAAGATACTTAGTTAGAAAGGGTTTCTTTCTAACTCGTCTTTATAAATGAGCGCACAAAATACGCACGCAATAGGAATTTTATTGCAGTGTTTAACTATGTGTCCTTAATTAATCAATTTTTTTTACACTGTTCCCCAAACCAATTTTTACCCGCATTCCCAACTTTTGTGAATTTCAAAAATATTAACACACAAAAAAACCAGCCAAGTGCGAGTTGGACTCGCGCACGAAGGACTCCGTACCATTTTCTGCGTATCATTTATGCCCGACAAAAAAATCACGTTTGTTATTCATACAACAAACGTGATTTTTTTGTTAAGCCACCCCTGTCTAACTATCACAGTTCATGAGATACAACCCGGTGACAGACGGACAGACGGACAGCAGAATCTTGGTTATTACTTTGGGTACGGAACCCTGAAAAAGAACCTAGGTCCAACTACTCGGAGATCACAACCAAAACCAGGTCCATGTTAGGGTGCTTTGTGAAATAGGATGCAGCATCTTATTGTAAGCGAGCTACATCTCCGTAAATTTAGGTAGAAGTAATACCCCTGTGTTTACTAGTACTGGCTAAGCTCGGGGAATGTAACGTTGCACCGGCAACGGAGCTGGGGCCTGATTGTCTAATTTCAACCAACACGAAATACAATCGCTTTCAATTGGACGCTTGAAGATGTTGACAGATAGACCGCTTTTATTTGACACAATCTGCTAATTTGAAGTGACCGTGTTTGTTATGGTGACTTGTTTTTTGAAGGTTGAGTGAACGAAATGTTCGGTATCTTAATATCCTTCAATTTTTAAAGTTTAATTTTTACTTAATAACAAAATTAATCGGTCCAAACGACCCATACATTTTGTTAACGACTGTTATGTAAATGTAAATGAAAATGTGTTGTTGCAAGGAAATGGGATTCCCTTCACAATCTTTCGTTTAGTAAAAGACAGTTTCATTGCAAATTTTCGATTAAAATCATAATCTTCATTGATGGTGTGATTGATTTTGAAATTATACAATTAGACCCGGTCCCGTGTAGGCAAATTGACTTGCTTAAGCTAAGCTTGGAAGCTCTTACGTAACGTGTGGTCAATTTACGCCTGTATTATGGGACATCCTCATGGTAATTTACAATTGTAGTCTTGAGCATAGGTTCCCAACCTGCCCAATCTTTCTTTTATGCCGCATTTTCCTGCAGGGTCAAAATACATACAGGCCAATTTTTAAATAGCTTTTAATCTCAGACACCCCGACTTCTAAATGTGAATTCCAACAACTTTTGTTCTATGACTTTGGTGAAAGCGCAATCTTTTTATTTTTTATAATCTAGATGACGTCGGCCAAAAAGTTTGGGAATCTCTGGTCTAGGTAAAGGAACCGCAAGCTCCAGCAATGTGGCATTACGGTTGTTTGCCGTGGGATAACCGTTAGTTCTATTCAAACGAAGTCTCAAGTATTTACTGTAATTATGTTGTAGATTCATATGATAAGAAATGAACGGAAAGGCCGTTTTCATTGCACATAAGTGGAACTTTACGCTCACTTGACAAATATGATCACACTGTCATTGTTTTTGGCAAATAAAACAAATCGATGGGTCGATGACTTAAATACAGCTGGAGCAAGACTTGAAAGAGACCGACGTGGATGGATTGCGGTTGGCGTCACAAAATGGGCTAGATAGATAGATAATTACATTAATAACCATACCTGAATATGGGAAGGTCGTCCTTATATCAGACGACGAGCAGCAGCGCGTCAGGAGGCGAGGGTGGACGAGTGTCGCAGGGAAGTATCGCGACACCGCCCGAGACTGCTGACACTTTGACAGCATCTTGCGGTTGGCGTCACAGAGAGCCCTATTAATGCCCAAAATGAGGCATCATTCATGGGCTGGATAATGGATAGATAGATAATTACATTAATAACCATACCTGTATATAGGAAGATCGTCCTTATACCAGACGACGAGCAGCAGCGCGTCGGGAGGCGATGGTGAACGAGTGTCGCAGGGAAGTATCGCGACACCGCCCGAGACTGCTGACACTTTGATTGCGTCTAGCGGCTCGGCCGTCGTAGACGGCACTGGACCGTGGCTGAGACCTGTTGGCAAAGGAGAACATTTTTACAAATTGGGTAGCAACAAGGTATTAATTTTGGCGGGGAAGCCAAACGTAGTAAAGTTCTTTATATCAATTAGAAAGGCCTCTTATATCTAAGCGCCTTGAGTGTAGATACGTCTTGCAGACTCTTGCGGGTAGGTATCTTTTGGATTGATCGTAATTATAACGCGCGTTTTTGGGTAATTATTTAAATGTCCCGGATGATTTCAATTCGATCGAGGCGTCCTTTTTATTTTGACTAAAAAGCTACTAAGTAATACGGACTAATCTAACCATCAATTGGTTGGCATAGGATAAAAGTGCCTACACCCAGCAGCTAAGCTGTATCATCACTGTTGGAAAGTATTAGTGAAATCGGGCCAAAATGTCCATACTCCTTTGTAACGTAGGCTTTGGCTAGCGACTGACATCGGCTTGAGTTAGATCCCCGCCCGGTCGTGATCGCTTTTCGAGGAAAAAGAGCTGTAAATGTTACTACGCGGGACGTCCAATAGTCAGTGCTTTGAAAGCCTTTGAAATATTGGCTCGTTACTCGCCCCATCTACTCAGACTGTCTAAGACTTGGAATGTTAATCGGGCCATTTATCACCGCACGAGAGGTGTTCGACTTCCGTTGGATTGTTCGGTTCCTCCGCCCAGAAGGAAAACTGGTCCCGATGTCACCAGCGAAATTGAGTTTCGACCGTAGAACTAAAATCACTTTAAAAAAAATCTAATCATTATTTTCTCGATGAATCGCGATTTAGTATACCTACATCGTAACTGCCATCATGTCCTATAGAAATGGTAAAACTGTCAAACCTTTTCGCGATAAAATGGCCAAACAAACGTTGGGACATTTCAAATGGAGTGAACCTAACAATAGTATGGTAAATGTATGATAGGTAAAGATATGGTAATAGTTTTAGGCAAGCTTAGATACTGCATCTAAAACAATGCCGCAGGATCATGTCGAAAGAGTCCACGTCCATTCCCACTCTGCACTTCCAGGCTGCTGAAGCACTCTTTCTTTCAGGACCACTCATAAAGGTACCATCCGGCTAGCAGTTCTCCGGAAAATGCACATGTTTCGTATAAATCTGGAGCCGCACAGACAATATCGCATCTTTATGCCTGATGCTCTACAGTGCAGCTGGCCAGATCTTTTGTAGGCGGCTCTAAATAGCATCAATTCCTGGAGCGCCAAGTGTGACGCTTTTGACTCAAGAGAAGAAAAAGAAGAAGGCTGAATAGCTGCACATTGTTTGCACTGCACACTGCACACGGGTCGGTACTCTCAAAAATGATGCGGTTTGGGAACTCGTCCCAAAAGAAACTAGGACCAGTTTCTTTTGGGACGAGTTCCCAAACCGCATCATTTTTGAGCGTACCGACCCGCGCAGCTCGGATAACTCGCAACAATGTTGTTGGAAATTAAACTGGGAGTTAAAGGGGTTAAACGCATGAACATTGAAGATTCTTGTTTGAACGAGAATGGTCTGTTATAATTAGCGATTTTCTTGCGACCCTTAGAGAGAGGAGAATAGAGCTTATCAACAACACTGTAATAAAACTATAACAGAAGTTTGCATGTTGATCCCAACTAACTAATATTATAAATGCAAAAGTTACTAAACAGTAACTTTAAACACTCTGAAATGGCTGGACGGATTTGTGATGAAATTAGGAATCTAGATAGTTTAGACATCAAAATTAGTATTATTGAGCTTTTACACTGATTAGCAAAGAAAAGCACATAAAGAGTGATAATACTACAAAAAATATAGTTTTTTTTTTATAGTCCACGTTGACGAAGTTGTGAGCAAAAGCTAGCTCAGGTTAAATACCGAATAAAAAAACATCCTCATGGACATCTTTAAAGATACAAATGTATCGAAATGTACGAATGAACTCGTTGTATATGTAATATCCCGTGATTATGGCTAGGCATCCTGAAAAAAATAGCAACTCCGTATGGACATGTTAGTACAAAAACCATTAATACAATATTTTGATTCTTACTTGGCCAGTTTTCGAAAATATGATCTTAATAAACTACAAAGTTATATTTACTGTTTCAATTTGGATATACTTTGTTACACGAAATAATTTGACTTTGAGAATACTCAATTCCAGAAAGTTATTTCGTAAATTGGTTTACTTACAGAAAACAAATTTGAATTTAGTAAATAGAAACTTACTCGATAAACTAAAACTTTGAAAACCGAACTTTGAACAACGAGCGAAACATTTCAAAAACAACACTTGCTATTTCTTCCAAAAAGCTAATAAATAAAATTTAACTTTCAACGCTAAACTATTCGCTTTCTTCGAGCTAACCCCTTACATAGAATAAGGACTGCAGAACGACCACTCATCATAATTATCTAACACTTACTCTGAGTGTATGTTTTGGTAGGTATATTGTAAACTATCAACAATAACAAATCCACCACGCATGCCAACCGTGGCAACATAAAGATAATCCAGATACTACAGAAGATAATATTGATTTTTGCACAAACAGCAGCAGCATATTGTAGACATTTTATTTTTATGGCAATGTTACGAACTAAAATCTACACGTCCGCACATATTATGTCGAGTTAGTTCGCTACATTGCAATCAAGGTGTTGTCCGGGGAACTTAGTCTATAAAAGTTTGCATTAAATTTTGTACCATTTCAGCGCTGCCTGCGCGGCGCGTTTTCGTGACCCTCCACTCTTACCTGTCCAGCTTTACCGGCTCCTATTGGTTACTAAGCGCCAAAAATTGTGCGAAAAAAATTATTTTTCAGCATTTTTTTTTTTTTCGTGGAAAAAAACCGCATTCACTAAAGTTGTAACACAAAAGTTGTTGGAAATCACATTAAGATGTTGATATGTTTCAGGAAAAAATCTATTTAAAAATTACTCTGTATAGGTACAACATGTAGCTCATTTTATCTCCGCTCTCAGCGGCGGCGCGTGCAGCGGGGCGTTGTTTTAACTTTCGCACTGGGCTCTGACCGTGCAGTCTTTTAATGAGGCAGAGTTTACGTTTCAATGCATGCTGAATATAACGCAGCAAGCACAGTCTTTCCAAATCTGCGGCTTTACATTATTGACTGACACTTAATAAAGTGCGGTTAACCGCCTCGCGCGGCACTGGGATTAGATCTGTCCTCACACAGTTCGGTAATGAATGATATACTATCTCTGCTAGTGGTACTGAGCAGCTACCACGAGTGCTTACTGTCACTGTCACTGAAAGTGATAAGTTGGATAAACAACCTTACTTAGGATACATGACAGACGTCCGGCACAGCTTTTTCGCACTCGTGGTAGCTACTCTGATCGACGAGCTAAGAGGTATAGGTTTTGTTTACAATTTTACAGAACGAGCTTCGGCCGACATCGTTTCTCATTCCTGGCACATTGAAGATAGAATAAACTCATCTTTCAGGTTGAGAATAAGAAGAATAAGTATGTCAGCTGAAGGTCACCTTCGTGCCTATTCCCAGTTTGTTCCCATCTCAAGGCGAAGGCGTTCGGGATGCTAATCGTGCAATTTGTCACAATACGCTCCCGTCGGGGATTATTGCATCGAGCGCGCGAAAGTGGGGCGCGATAATCGCCTGCAGATGTTAACGATTGTTCGGTGTTGAGAATAATAATATTTACACTGAAGTACTGCCGGCTTTTCTGCCGAGGAAACAATAAGCGATGGGGAAGCAGGGGGGTTACCCTTGACGCTATTGCGATCAAATTGAAAAAGTTATAAAATTAATTTCTCTTTGAATTCGCATAGTAATGCTTTGATTTTAAATAACTTCTAATGTTTATTCAAAGGTAAGGCTGTTTTATTCAATAAAAACACAAAATGCGTCTTAATGAGTAAAATATTACATTTTATAAATTGCGCCATATTGCGGCCGCATTGGGAAAATGCGTCAAGGGTAGAGGGGCTGGGCCTTGAGCGGAGATTTTCGATTCAGATGGATCCTATCAAAAACATACATACGGGGTCAAGTTCTTTATAGGTACAGATTGTTTATCTCACGAAAGCCAATGAGCCATACTTGTGTGTGTAAATGTACGTATGCACATTGTCTTTGCGTGAGTAAGCTCGGAAGCGATCGGTTTCGCCGTTCACGCCAAAATTATCCATGAAAAACTATCAGCATAAAGTTACGCACACGTCCCAAAAAACTTTTCTCTGTAAGTATCTACTCAACTTGAAATGCAGCAGATATTGAGAGCATCTTCATCTTGCAGAAGAGAGCCATCCGATTTATCTATACACTAGGCAGTAGAGTGTCGTTATAACTTTTTAAAGAAATTGAGATCCTGACAGTTGCAAGTCAATATATCTACGCCAACATTATTTATGCCAAGAAATGTATTGCAGAGTTCGATACATTAGGTAGCCATCATAATATAAATACTAGGAATAAGCACAGGCCTACTATTCCAACTCTAAGACTTAAGAAGGCTAGGAGCTCATTTCTCGGAAACTGTATCCGCTTCTATAATTAGATCCCAGGAGATAACCTAAGTTTACCAGAGGCCCGATTAAGAAAATTTGTAAGGCACACGCTGTGCAAAAAGGCCTATTACAGAATAGATGACTATCTAAATGACAAAGAAGTCTGGCACTAAACCAGTTCAGCGAACGATCACCAATTCACCACACTTACTACCGTGTTATTTACCTACATTACAAAATGTATTATTTTGTAAACACGAGATCCTTGGAGTTTTTTTACCATGCTTCTTCTCTAAGAAAGATCAGACCTAGTGAACCTGAAGACAAAAAAAAAAGCTAGATACTTAGTGTTAGTATTAGTTGTATTATTGCTCTTTGGTATTAGATAGTAATAAGTATTTGATTTATAATTTTTGTTTACTTTTGATAATAATTTGACGTTCAATGTAAATATTTTATTTATGGCATATTGAATAAAAAAACCTTGACTTTGACTTTGAAGACCGTAAAGAAAAGAGAACTTATACATTGTACCTAAGGTGCCACCACGAAAACCTGCAAAGTTAGGTCGATTGAGAACTTGGCCTGCGCAAACTGTGCGCTGCAATAGGCAGCCGCAGAATAGGAAACCTGCCACATAGCTTGTACACAGGTTGCTCTGATGAACGAACGAACGTACCAATGAAAGGGCGACCAAACGAAGCAACTAAAAAACGCTGATATAATTATAATGGTCGTGGCAGTTTTCCAACGTTATAACTAGCTACGGTCGGCCACAGTCACAGTCACAGGAGGCTCTTACTGCGTGCGGCATAAGGGCGCAAATCGAACAAAAACGGGTATCGTTGCGTGTGGCCGACTGTACGTGTTAAAACCATAGCTTTCATTGACAAGCTTCAAAGCTAAGTTAAAGAACATTGATGGCTTTCATTGTGTGACGCCAGAGTCATAATGAGCTTTTTCTTACTTCAAAGGGCACCATAACCCTTCAAAGGGCACCAACTAGCAGTAGAAATCCCTATAAGAGTGAAAACTAATTTATTCGCAGTAGTTTCATCATTATGAAACTGTTAAGTTTGTGCAAAATTATACACTAGTTTTTGCCCGCGGCTTCATACGCGTGGACTAGAAAAAAAAACTTATGTAGTCATTTAGCTAAGGTCGCGTAATTTGATCAAGATTTCAGTCCTGTGGTCCATTTAAAAAATATCCACACAGACAACTACTGTAACTACCTACTTAGCTAAAGAAATAGTAGGTACCTACCGACTTACTAGTGTTAAAACTTGTATTCCGTCTGTAATAACTACATGATGATGATGATGAGGATGATCATGTGGTAGGTGGCCAATAACCACATAAACAATGTCTGAATCAAACTCGTCGAATGAGTAAGTATCGTCCTGTCTCTGCAGATTTCTCACAAAAGAGCGCGACAGAGCGATACGTAAGTATTTGCTTAGTAAAATTCTCAACTCAGAAACCGGGCCTCAGAACTGCATGAAAATCCAAGCCCAATGATTATGCCACCTAGTCTCGTGATTCAAACGGGCACGCGCGTTAGCTATAACTCTCTGCAGATGTTAACGATTGTTTGATGTCGCGAATAATAATATTTAGTGCCAAAGGAATAAAAGGCGAAACGCTATAGAAACGGTTTTAGTGTAAAAGCGTTTAGCATTTATTCCGTATTAAATTCTAGAACTTTGTTACCTTAATTTCGCAACGAAATGAAATGGTTAGTATAATTAATTTAGTGGAGACATAGATGGGGGCCTAGGGCAACTAATTTAAATGTCGTTATTTATTAAAAGCCAACTGATAAATTGTAGAAGCGTCGCGGTTCAAAATTAAATGTTGAACCTCAAACCAGAATCTCCGGGTTCAAATTCCCGCATGGACCTACCAGAGTAAATTTGGCGTAGCCCTAGAATGGGATTGGCCATATCATACGTATCTATCAAATGGGTCTACATAACAACTATACAGGGTGTTAAAAGACCGCCAACAGAGCGGGAAACCACGTATTGTCCTCATCATAAGGAACATTTTTGCCCAAGGAACTATGCCTGGGAAATCAACGGTTTCCGAGATAATGAGGTTCAAAGTCGGACTTTTCAAAACTTTTTTTTTGCAGAAATGTATTCAGTATCTAGTTTTTAACATATCTTCTCAAGAAGCCATATCAAAATTATGAATATTTCTTACAAAAAACGACGTTAAAATTTCAACCCGCAATGTATTCTAAACATCGGCACTTCAAACTTAAGTAACATAAACTTATACCTGCGCTTGCGTAATATGACTTCTTTGCGTTACAAGTCCATTGAGTTATAAAATATTTTTCAAAATTATAACCTAAAAACCAAAATCATTTCCCAGCAATAATTTATCAAAAAAGTACTTTGTTTTGGTGTCTAGTATGCGTGGCTTTCGGATCTGTTGGCGGTCTTTTAACACCCTGTATGTGTCCAAGTACGTATCTTTCTCACTCTTTTGGGATAGATACCTATGGCTTAATGCTGGCTGGCTCTAATGCAATGCAACATCTTTTACTTTATTTTCAGTGTGTCTCCAGTAATGAGCCTTTTTAGATTTATACACATTTTTACCCACAACAAGTGAATTTAATTAAACCTTACAGTTAGGTATTAGGTTAGGTTAGAAGTAACACAGTTGTTGTAGTGGGCCCGCTGAGTCAAGAGAAACAAGTGGTATAAAAACAAAATATAACGTCCATTACAGCAAAACAGAGTATAGTTAAATCAATACCTAAATAAAGTTGCTTCCGAACAAGCCAAGTAAAGACCCTCGATTATTTAGTTGTCTCGAGAAGCAACCGTGTTGGCAATAAGTCTGCTCGGTCGTAAACGTTTCTCTAAACTAAACAGTTGACTGAGAGAGACAATATCGAAAAAAAAAACACACACAAACACAAAATACTATCATCGTGCACGACAATTTTGGACATATTTGTAGGTAATATCTCATTTTATATAACGAAAAATATCTGTTTTGTAATCACGTTTATGAAAACGGCTTTAACAATTTCGATTAAAGTTGCAACATAGGGGTTTACGGGAGCGAAAAATCAATTTAGCTAGGTCTTATATCTTGAAAAATTCGTTTCTCTACTTTCACTTGAGCAGTCGGTAGCAGATAATTAAGTCCACTATATAGGTAAATAGAAAGCACAACTTCTTGCTGATTACTATTATTTTGATATTCAGCAGCTGACACCGTTTATCGCTTCGATCGTGGTTAAAAGTAAAGTCACTTCACAAAAGCAGTTGTAAAACTTTCCCCACTTTCCTCATTCACATTTTGGGAACAAAGCACACACTTAACTGATCATAAATTGATTAAAATCCAACTTCGCAGACACTCGCTAACAAACCCAGAGAGAGGGGGAACAAAACAGTATTTTATCGAAGCTTACACTGGAAGAACTCATTGGGAAGTCAAAAGTAAAATTCTTGCTCGCGTGCTGGGTCGTACGGAGAAGTTTTACTGGCAAACATTGGAAACAACTGTTCCCGGGGGAACGTGATGGCAATATATGTACGCCTATAAGTAGAGTAGAGACAGACGATCCTCTTCTGTCGATAGTACATCTGTTTCGAAACAGTTTTCGCTGTACGTGCTGGTTGGTAGAAAATGTTGTGCTGTTCTTTTAGGATTAGTGAAAATGTACTTTTGTTGACTGAACAGTAAGTTTGCAGTCGCTTAAAAAGAAATAAACGCCGTTCGTAGAGCTTAAAACTATGTAGATTTCTAGTAACATAAACTTAAAGAGAAGCAAATTACAGAGAAGACAATCACTCTACCTACCCTATTGAGGATAACACCTTAGATTTATAGATTGTGGGCATTCAACAACAGACTCACTTAAACTTTTACCTACCTAGTAGGATATCTTCCTTAACTATATAATTATATAATAGACATTGAAAATAATGATAACCATTGTCTAATTCTAAATATAGCATGTTTTTAGATATAAGTTACAATTTGCACACCACTGATAAAGCGGTTGATTACATTTAACGTTTTAGCTATTAAGACCCTTGCTACATGTAATCTGTAATGTTTTCGCAAATAAATATTTTGAACTTTGAACTTTCAACATACCTAATCCAACCTCAAAAGAGTTAGGCAGAGGCACAAATCCAGAGAAAATGAGAAAGTCTTCTGAATGTACACATGTATTGTCATATTTGGACACAATAAAGTATGCCTAAGGTTTTTAACGATGTTTTTGCAGGTAATCGTTCGTAGCCACTCCTAGTGTCGTGGTTGTGTTGTTGAGGATGACATCACCATACGTTAGTTCTGAAACTACTATAGTTAATTAAAACATTTAATTATCTCCGATATTTATTTTTTCAAATTAGCATATCTCATAAACAGCTGAACCGATTTTGATAAAACATAAATTTATGAATACTCGCTAGAAAATCAGTCTGCTTTCAAATTAAAAAAAACCGCATCCAAATCGGTTTACCCGTTTAAGAGCTACGGTGCCACAGACAGACACACACACACTCAGACACATAGCCGTCAAACTTATTTTGGGTCGGAGGTTAAAAACCTCTTTTGGTAGGTACAAGGCAAAACCAGAATTTCTGATACACCTTCGTGATAAAAATACACAATTCAAAATAGAAAGAAAAATATTTAATATCGTTTTATGTTCGCATGTTACACTTTAGGTACATTTTTACAACTCACAGTGTTGATATCGGCCTTTTTAGCAATATAAGGTACTTTTGTTATGGCATCCATAAAACCATAAACATAACACCGACATTTATGATTTTATACCTTAAATTCAACCATTTTTGAAAAATATGAACCGTGACAACCATTCAACAAACACCGCTGCTGGGCAACTATAATATTGAGTTGTTATGGAAGGAATTCTATTATATTACGCCCCTCTACCTCTAGACAATTTTTTTCAATATGAAGCTAACTATACGTACTCGTATATTCAATATTTCAGGAATTTCGATGCATTTTATTGGAAAAATTGCCTTGTCCGTGACTTTCGTACACTTTACCCATCTAGTGTGAGTGAAGGTGCTAATAGACTGTGTATAAATTTTATTATCTCATTACGAAGATGCGAAAAGGAGAAGGAACGAATTTTTCGACGATTTCTAATTGAACTTCTCAGCTCTTACGAAATGATACAAATATAAAATTCGTGCAATCAAAACTACAAGTCTTGTGAAGTATTTTTGTGAAGGAAAATATTACTTATTGGTGAAAGTTTTCTCGATGGTTAAAATGTTTAAAGTCACCTCTCAAATCGCCCTTTTTGGTCATATCATCGAATTGAAAACAGTTTTACGTTTTTATTTCATACGAAGCCCTAGTTTAACCCTAGGTTTATGAAGGTTTTTTTTCTCTAAATGTGTTCATCTTGATTTAAAGTGACAAAAACCGTAAAAACGAGCATAAATTCCAACAAGAGCTTCGTAATCGTAACCGCCACGCTGCGGCGAAACTTATAAAGAGTATAATATCGATGATCCTTCGTGAAAAAATCCCTCTTGCGTGATAATCTCGATTCGTACCTCACCTTTAGTTACAAAGTATGTAAAATTGAAGTATGATTTTTGCGAATTCATAGTGAAAGTATCTAATAAACTTGGTCAATCTTGACTACTTTTTATTTTTGCTAATGCACTAACCCTTGCTAGTGAATATTTTAAACATTTATAATAAGTTGAAAAAAATCAATCGGGACAGGACTTGAACCCGCAACCTGTATCTTGACTAAATAGCGTCCATGGTAGAGGTGGTGCCATGGTTCACGGCCCAAGAGAACACTCCTGGCGAACTTTTATTTACCCCCACAGTAATGACGGCGGAAGATGACAAGTCACACGAATCACGTGTACTTCCAAATGTTTCCCCTCGCATTCCACTTCGGTCACGTATCTACGTGAGAAAGAGGGGAAAATACCCCAAAGTATCTTGTCACGCGATACCGTGAAGCTTATACTTATAGTTAGAGAGGTGTTTGTAGCTGCAATTAGATGAAAAGTCACGAGTAAATTTTTTTTATAAAAAGATGTACCTACAACATTTTTTTCTGCGTAAAATAAAATGTATTCTGGTAGAAAGTCAAGGTTTAAATTAAATACGTTCAATATTATTTCTCCACACACAAATTCACACAATGCTTCGTCACACCATAAGTAGTGGTTTGCCCCGAACTATGAACTCGCGACCCCATATCTCAGCAACCCCTCGACCGATTTGGCTTAAAAATTCTCTTTACGTCATTTACCCGCCTACCAAATTTCATGACGATCCGACTAAATTTGAAATGAAACAATGAAACAATTTACTAAAGTTATCGTCGAACGAACATTCATACATACATACATACAAACATACATACATACAAACATACATACATACAAACATACATACATACAAACAAACATACATACGTATGTATGTATGTTTGTTTGTACATAAAAACGCCGGATTGTTCAAGTAGACTCGGAGAACTTCGCTCGCTCGTTAAAAAAATACAAATTAAAGAAAATCCAAGGATTTTACATTTTAGTGCTTAAAAGTAATAGTGGCTCTACCATGTTTTCATAACCTGTTTACGACACTTAATTACAACTTTTCAATTTTTGCACTTCACTAGGCTAGTCTAGTCTGAATGGAACTGCCCAGAGAACACAGCTATGAAAGGTTGTAAAAAAAAGTCTCAAAGGAGCAACGAATCGACGTAACTTTAAGCGCTTCTGAGCTGCTGAAAGTGACAAAACCTACGTTTAATCGGATAAACTCGACCACGAAACCTATAATTACAAAAAAGTAAGATGTAGCCTATACACACCCACAAGCTGGGGACAGCACTTCTCTCAGACAGAGAGAAAAAAGTTAACAAAAAGAAACTAAAAATGGAAATAAGCTTTCAAACACGGGAGAACCTCACAAAACGATTATTTATAGACGTGACAAAGAGTCGAAGAGAGAGGCGCACCTTGATATTAATAAACCAACTCTCTCGGCAAAGTGGCGGATTTTTTTTACCTTTTGAACCCTCTGAAACAGGATTCCGTAAAAAAAATGAGAACACGTGAAAACCTGAACAACGCCGCCACTCGATGAAAATTGGTCGACTATTCGTTTCATACTAAGCCAGTGAAAAGTAAACAATATTTTGCCTTGTTCTAGTTTCTAAGGAGAGTGTTATTATGCGCTCTGTTAAATTTATTAATCACAATCTTTTGCCCGCGACTTCGTCCGCGCAGCGTATGCGCTGCCTACTTTTTCCTGCTATTGATGTCCGCGCGGACGAAGTCGCAGTTTAATTTTTTTATGTTTTACTGATTCTGGTGTAAGTTTTCTATGCTTAAGGGGTAATTTTTAAATAGCTTTATTCCTGAGACACGACAGTTTGTGATTTACAACACTTTCTGCCGGTTTCTGATTTTAGAAATTTGCTAATCAAGTACTTAAATATCGTTCTGTCACGCTATTTTGTGAGAAATCTGCAGAGACAGGACGATACTTACCCATTTGCTTAGCGAATTTCTCAGTTCAGAAACCGGCAGTTAGGTAATTTTTTTTTAACATGTAAAAACATTTTTTTATTTTTGGCTCGGACAAACAGATAGGAGCAGGAGAGGCTGGAAAGGTTGTAGAAAGTGGAGGGGCTTGAAAGCGCGCCGCGCAGGCAGCGCTGACATGATACAAATGCAAACTTTTATAGGGCTTTTCGAAAAGTCGTAGAATAAAAGTTGATGCAAATTACATTGAGAAGTTTCAGGTATAAAGCTATTTCAAAATTACCTTGTTCATTATTTCATCCAAAATATCAGCAGTTTTTACGTGAAAGATAATCCATCCATCCAAACATTCATCCGAACATTGTTATCTCATTCGTAGATAGATAGATAGAGAACACTTTATTGTACACCGGAAAAAATATTTACAAAAATTTTCTTAACTTAAAAGTACAGATGGCGGTCTTATCGTTAAAAGAGATTTCTTCTAGACAACCTTTCGATGGACTGGATAATTAAAAATAGTGAAGGTAGTAGATGTACAAAAATAACAAAATTAGATTACATAAACTCAGGATATAAATTAATATAATACTTAGAAATCAGTGCACACGAAGTAGGAATAAGTAAAATTAAATACACAAGTAAGTAGGTAGTATGTAGATTCAAAGGCCTATGTTTTTTTTTTTCAAGATCTTCTTCAAGTCTTTATCCAGATCTGTGACCCAACGGAACCCTCATAGTAGCCGATTTAAAAGGACACTTTACACACAATTTTTTGCCCAAGCTCTTTGCCAGGAAGAAACAATGGGCCTTCTGGGATGGCCCGTAACGACATGCACGTAAAGCCAATCTTCAGCCACCCTACGAGGGACCTCCCTCATTACTTAGAAACTGTGATACGACGGAATGTATTATGCATCTATTGGCTGGTGTAAAAGTGTCCTTGGACCGTTCAGGGTTGAAAGCTTTGATCTAGCATGGTAATCTAGTCCAGGATCCGAGGAAATAGGGACCGTTAAAAGCTGAACGTTCTTGCTTTTATTATGTTTTTGTTTTTTCTAAAGCACTAACCCGTGCTAGGGAATATTCTTTTTTTTGCGGGTTCAAGTCCTGTCCCGAGTGATTATTTTTTCAACTTATTATAAATGTTTAAATTATTATGTTTTGTTAGATACTTTATCCGTGTTTTTGCAAAATCCCTAGTTTTGTTTTTTGCAAAAAGACAGTTTATCAATCATTCTACGAAGTAATATGTTATGTATTTATTGAACACTGAATAAAAATATTTAATTTGATTTATTATCATGTTTTTCAGTTATTCAGACTTTCCGGAAAACGTAGCTGCTCTGGGTATTTAACCCGTGCTGGTAGGAAAAAACCCGGGACTAACGAAAACCATTCAACCGATGCGACTCGCTCTTTCACGCTTTATCGGCGATAAAAGCCGAAAAAAACACCGCACGGGGGGGTCAGTTCTCAGCCCGCGTGTGGACGTAGGGTTAAAGGTGTTTTCTTTCGATACAAATGCGAAAAGTACTATAAACTTTCCTAACTATGATAAAAAACCATCTCTCTCTCTCTTTGTCCTTTATCTCTTTCTCTCTCTATTTTTTGATTCCGATACTTCTGCACCTCATAATACACACTGGAAGTTTGAGACTCACCGAGTCTACAATAATACATCATAATACACACTGGAAGTTTGAGACTCACCGAGTCTACAATTTGAGTTCGACAAACAAAAAAGAATAAAATATTATTGTTATATTTTTATTCAATTTGTTTTTAGGAAAATGAAAATTTGTTTATTATTTTTAATTTATAAATTAGTTACTTATAAACAAAATAAGTACCGAAAAAAGACAGATAAATCAGCAAATAAACAATGGGCTATCTTTTCGAGCTAAAAGTTAGTTTCCACAAATATTCCAATGTATCACCCCTCTAGTTTCCCGCACTATAATAACTGACTGTTAACAGTTGCCAGTTGCGTTTTTGTTTGCAAACTGTCAAACTGACAACCATCTATAGATTAGGGAAAAAAGTAGGGCAGCGAACGGAAAAAACGTTAAGTAGGGATCCAACCGTAACAGGAAATTATGTCAGCTACCTGCGATAATATGAAATCATAGAGCTTAGTGGGATGAAGTTATTGCTATCCGATTGATTATTGTTGGCGGATGGTGTAAGTTTCACGGAACTTAACCTATCAGGGCAACTATTCTCTGGCGCTATCGAAGCAACTGTGTTGTAGGAACTATTTATGGCCTAAGAAATTTCGCTCCTGTTCTGCTCCGCGGATTTTTATGTCTATGCTTGAGATTCATACTATTGTTAATAAATATAATACTTAAGAAAAAAATAATTCTAAATATCTTTATAATTATTGTTTTTGCATCAAGCCATTTCGGAACACAAAGGTTAACTAGTGTACATGGTATACCTACTAATTTAAGCAGAAACCTCTCTCAGACAACTTTGGGTGCGTTCGTATATCTTAAGAGATAACGTAGGGATTTTTTTCTCCTAGATATTCTTTCCGCTCTCCTAACAAAAACCCCGCAAGAGAACACCCGCTAAGCCACACTACGGTCCACAGTTCGACACGTAAATCGGGGCATATCCCCAAAATCCCGCATCCCGATGAATTGTCACTTTTTATCCTGTGCGCTGCTGCAATCACCCGGTCCAGTGAGCGGGTTAATTAATGAAATCTATTAACTTCGCCGACTATTTCTTCCGCAGGGAATAGATCCCAGTTTTTTGCTCCCTCTCCCCCACATTCACTGTGTGCTCGTCTTTACATTGTGTGGGCGATTGCCTGTGGTTTCGTTCGCTTGGAAGCATCAGTTTGGTACGCAAAACCAGTTCTTTTTGCAGTTCCGTAGTCAAAACATTTGCTTGTTGTAATGAGCTGTTTTCAATGAAGAAATTCAAAGTAGTTTATAGATGGAATTTACAGGCGTGGCCATAGAAGAACTGGAATACGGCTGCCTAATTTTGCTTGGCACAGATAAAATTTGACAGCAGTATTCCGGCTCTTCTATGGCCACACCTGTAAGCGCCATCTATGAACTTCTTTGAATTAGTTCTTTGACCTTTGATCTTTCATTAACCAAGCAAACAAAGTGAGCGAGTGTCTCTGTTTCAGCTTGGGAAAAAATGCTTTCGTGTGTCCAGAGGTCTGTACAGGTCGCATTTTTCTAACGATTCTCATGAAATTTTGTGAGCATATTCGATAATGATAATATTGTACAGTTACATGCAAAATAAAATCATGTTAATCATCAGACGGCCACCTTTTTTGTGCAGTCAGCGACCAGCCACGGCTATGACTGGCTACCCAGTACAACGCATAAATTTATGTAAATACAAACAAAAAGGGATACCTCTGGGTATCTTGACGTCGACCGTACTTAACCTCCAGACCTCGAACATACATGAATTTCAATACAAAATCTGTATATATCTGTATTATTGTATTAGTGTAGACTTCGCAGCAGTTAATGCCAAGTTTTCCCAGCTCGATGGTAAATTGCCTGTCTATCCATTTTCACTGTCTGAGGTTTTGCTTTTACCCTCTTTTGTTAGAGCTAATGGTTTGTTGAAGAGTTTCGTGAATAACATTCTAATTCGTAATATGTACCAACCATTTTGTTTTTTTACCACAGTTTTTGAGACGTTGGTTTCAAATAGTGCGTAGTCAAAATCTTCACAAGGGAAGCTGCTGTTAAAAAATGCAAACACGTACGTTACATGAATTATACATTAAGAAGATACCACGAAAACAAATAATAGGAGTAAAAAAAGTAAAACAAACAAACTAAGGGTGGTACACTAAACACTAAACAAACAAACTTTGGGCGACCTAAAAACTCTGACACCAGAGGAGTGGCCTCATACAAATTACCTATCTAGCTATCTAAACGCAATAGAGTGGGTACGTAATGTGAAATGAACCAAATCCCATGCTACATGCCCAACTCTACAAAGGTGTAAAGGTGTGAAGGTCCAGTGGCATCTCCACACCACACTAGATGGGTGAAGTGGCCACTCGGACACTGAAGTGCCTGGGACATTGTTTTATTTTTTAAAGGTAAAAACAATACATACATTTACTACGGTCACTTGTCCACCTGCACGCCCGTCACGTCACGTCATCCCGTACAAAAAATATCCGAAATAATCTCAGTTGACGTTGTTCTCGTTGACGGTAGTGTGGTGCACAAACGCCCTAAGAATACACGCCATATTTCGCAGGCCTGCTAAACCGAGCTAAGCTCCACATTATCATTCGCCCCGACGCGACTCATTCTCTCTAACATGAATATTTATAACGCAACACCGCAGCATCAATGTACCGTGAAATATCAACGCCTGCACGCTCTCCGTGATCATAATTTTTAATACAAGAGCTCCCCGTATCGTTTCTTGCACGGAATTTATTTTTGCGTCACATTGACACTTTACGCGTTGCTATGTAGAGACATAGACATGACGTTCGGTAAGAATGGTGGTTTGTGTTTGTTTCAGCATTTTTGCTTGCGAGTGGTAGTTAGCCTACTACAGGACGCACTCTAAGTCGATAGCGGAACTTTAAGTAGGCTGTCTACTGATCACTACAAACAACTTGTATTAGGTGGCGAAAAAAAATGGAGCGAAACTACATACTCGCAAAAGGACACGCACACAGGTAGACTCATACAGCCGCATTGCCTCTCATTTTTCCCGCGCCCCGTCTCGCTCTGGGTGAAACAGCTATAGAAAACAGTGTTTCACGCGCTTGGCCATCGCCAAGATCCCACGCTTGTACAGGGAACTCTTAACTGGCCGGCGCGCCATGGCGTGTAGACGGGCGAGTTAAGTACAGTGCAGCTGTAGTTTTCGTCGCAGAACTGCCACAAAACTTATCTCGCTTACCGATGTGTGTGAACTCTATTTCTAACTTCTAACTATTAAATAGCAACTGTCAAACCACTTCACTCGCTGCTGTACTTATTGAAGTGTAAATCGCCCTTAGAGCTATAAATCATAGGATGTCTCAAAAGCTATTTCGCAAATACCTACATTAAATGGCTAAGATTTTTCAATGGAATCCTGCGATCAAAACCTATATAACGTAACCTTAGGTCCAAGAACGTAACAATTAAAGTTGATAGAGCTACAATAAGCAAAAACTCAAGCCTAAGCAAGCCAAAGCAATTAGAAGCGCTCTTTGGTTATCTACGTGGTGGGGCTCTAGTTATCAGTGTGATAACATCAAATAGGTTAGGGAGGGATGAGTCAGCAATAAATTCGGGAACATCAATTTACTTGGCCCCTGCGAGGTATACAGACATCATTTGTCTTCTTTAAGTGGACAAGATAATTTCGACAAATGTGATGTGATGGAATTTCGAAGCAAGTTTTCGAAACGATAACAATAGTTAGGTACTTACTTTCATTGTAATACCCTTAAAATGTTTCATTCCAATAAAAAGTACATCATTTTAGTTTCGGGACTTTTGATTATTTTTATTATCAATATATTTATTATTTTTATTATTATTATTATTTTATTTCTCAACAATCCGGCGCTTGTATGTATGTTTGTATGTATGAATGTTTGTTCGATGATTATTTGAGTAAATTTGGCCGGATCGTAATAAAATTTGTTAGGAGTAAATGTTTTTCAAGTTCAAACATGAGCCATAATTTATCGGTCCGGGGGTTGCAAAGTTTATAATAATATGCAATAATAATATGTTACACGCAATTTGTAACTTTTTGCTAACACAATTCACGCAGGTGCGGATTGTTTGAGCACCTGCGTGAATTGTGTTAGCAAAAAGTTACAAATTGCGAGTTTACTAAGCCTATTCCTACTATAGGTCCAAAAGTGGGCAACATTCATGGGCTGGATAGATATATAGATAGAAAGGCCTTATATAAGTTTAATTCTACACGAAGACCAGTACCAAATAGAGAGGGGAGGGTGAAAACCCGCCCTTTAAAATTATTGATTTTTCAGCTCAAAATTGTTGCTAAATATTGCTTTGTTACTCAGTGAAACTTTACGGTTTGTTTGGCTCCACGATTAATGTTAACAAACCGACATCAGCCAAAAGTTTCTTCAGTTTCTGTTATGATAATTTCAACGTTCCCATTAATTCAATCTCCACTTCCGTCCCACGTCGCTTAGAGACTGATTTGTAAGCACAGGATGGGTAAAACATTTAAAACCTCGTAAGATCACTAAACACATTATTATGTATATGCATAGAAATCTATACAAACCTGACGTGCAGCTGCTGCCAACTGCATGCGGACCTTGTTTGCGGTTAGGTTATCATGGTGCCAGCCTTATTAACTTTCTTAAACACTTTTGAATGAAGTTATAACAGATTTTCTGTTATGAAGTTATGAGCAGCCTTCATAACCCTTCATAACTAAATTCAAAACACTTACTTATTTTTTAGGAAACTACCGAAACATCCAAGGGTCCAAATGAAAAGAAACAATAAGTCACATTTTCTTTATATCATTTTGCTATAACTCGCATTTCGTAGTCAATGTACACATCATGTACCTAATGAGGCCGTTTTTTTAAGGAACATCAACAATTCGGTATAAAAAATCAGTGTAAGATTAAAGGCCATTTAGTAAATTTCTCCGGCAAACTAAAGCCCAGTTTGGGTCGACCCTTCGTCTACCTTTACCTTTCCATTTGCCTTCATCTTGACAATTGAGATTGTTGGTACTTTATATTCAGTTGTTGGACGCGAAGTTTCACTTGCGACTTACTTTGAGTGCTTGACCGGACTCAGTATTATAAAAAATACTGGATATTTAAGAGGCAGGAACTTATAAACGATCGGTGGTGGATATTTATATCCTGCCAAGTTATGGATAATAATTTGAATGGTTTCTTTAAATGAAGGAGGCTAAAGGTTTCTCTGAATGAAGTTATTCTAAAGGTTTCTTTAAATAAAGGAGGCTAGCCCAGCACCTATACCAGTCTTAGTCGGCCTACAAAGTCCTTATCATTGCAGCATCTTCGGAGTGATTAATTCACATTATTTACCGTGAGGAAAGGTCCAATTAACGTTGTATAAATAAATTAATTACGTATATTCAAAAGCCTACGTTTCGCCATATAGGGAGTAACGTTTTGCAAAGTATTCCGTCCAAAACTATCAAACATAAAATACCCTACCACCCAAACCGCAAGTAATAGTTTTGCATAAAATAGTGACACCGCTAATAACTAGAGCTTACAAACTCACACCTTTGGACCCGAGCGATCAAAGTCAGCGCCCGTTTGCCAACGTGGAGCTACGAATCCATTATTCAAAGGCAACATCCTCTGGACTTTAAGAGGGAGAATTCCGACGAATAAACACCATTCTCAATTAAATATACAGGGTGGCGTTGACGATGTGATAAAATGGGAATTTCATCATAGCTACCTCTTGACTAGATGCATATTGTTTTTGTGCAGCTTCTGCTGCTCACTCGTTTGTTATTGACTTCATCATCATCATCATTTTCAGCCCACATTTGCCCACTGCTGGGTATAGGCCTTTTCCCCCTCACGCCATCCTCCTCGGTCTCTAGCGGCACGCATCCACGGACCCTCTGTCGCCTTAGAGATGTCGTCTATCCACCGGGCTGCTGGTCTGCCCACTGACCTTCGACCCGTTCTTGGCCGCCACTCCGTCACTGCCCTGGTCCACCTGCCATCCTCTCGCCTCGCCAAGTGCCCCGCCCATCTCCACCTAAGCTTCGATACTCTGTCACCAACATCATCGACCTTCGTCTGACGTCGGATGACTTCGTTCGGTACTCGATCTATGAGTCGGAGGCCTAACATGGCACGCTCCATTGCTCTTTGTGCTACTTTAATTTGGTGCACGTTCTGCTTTGTGAATGTCCATGTTTCTGCCCCGTAAGTGAGGATGGGCAAAACGCACTGGTTAAAAGTTTTTGTCTTCAGACTATTATTGACAGTTATTGACTTATCAGGTAGTTATTAAAAATATATTTTTTTTTAATAAAAAAATTACTGCATGCAAAATACATTGGCAGACAAAGTTTTGCTGGTGCGATTTTTTCCTATATTTTGTAGTAAAGTGTAATTATGGGACGAAATGTATCAATTGCAAAATTCCAGGGTCCTAGAGTGGAGAACGTGGCCAAATACCAAGTCACGAGGTGAGCTACGACTGGATGATAATTTAGAAATCTTCGTTAGCTCACTTGCTGTAAACAATAGTTTTGAATTCTTCCATAACAAATACTTACCTATTATTATGAGTATTTATTATTATTTATTTATTTCTTACGTAAGATTTACAGCCTTATGGTTACAATGGTCTTACGGTATAATACTGCTTGTCGGTGATCAGTGATTTATGATTATGACAAAATGAGATCAAGACCTATAGATTATTTCTTGCTTTTTACCCCAACGCATAAGTAAAAAAAGACGCACAGTAATTTCTGGTGCAAAATAAATCTCTGTCTACAATATTCGTAGCGTATGCTACGTGACCGCAAACTTCGTAGCACGGTGCTACGCCAGAATATTCGTAGACCTAGTTATTTTGTTTCACGTCTACTTTACTATAGTTGAGTACAACGTGAGAAGCTCGAGGCATAATGTCATATACCCAATTGCACTTACTCGTATTTATAATTTTTCCCTTGCGTTTTCTTGGAATTTCGTAGCCAGTTTTCGAAGTGAGCGACGGAGTTTGTGATTGTTAATTTAACTGATATCGATGATTATATTGCAGTGTCCTTGCAGATAATTATGACTCTGTGGTAAGAGTCACACTAAGCATAGTTATAATTTTATTATTAGCTGTAGGAAAATAGTAAAAAGTAAACTACAATATGATAAATAAAATACTAGTATGTTACGCATAGAATGTTGCTCCCTTCCATTATTTTGTTTTTGCATCCTACACAAAAAGTTATACCTATTCACAGTAACAGACACAAAGTTTTATTCGACTTTTATAATCGGCTATATTTATTTAGACATGGTGCAAATAGATTGTATAATTCAATCCTTTTTTTTACAAATTAATATAACTGAAACTGCAATCGAACTGCACGCATACTCGGCACCAGTAAAAGTGATTGAAACCGTTAATTACAATTTCCTCCAAATTTCGTCACTCAAAACACCCTGTACAGCCCTACCTACGGACCGTTTCAGATGGTAATTCCCCGGTCCCCTGAATAAATTAAACAATCCTCAAATTGGGAGGCCATGGCTGATTATTGGCTGTCGCGCAGTTGTCAATATTTATGAGCCCGCCGGTGTCTCCAGTCGCACCTCACCTGGCAGAGAAGGGGATAGCGTTTTCATATTTATTTATAAACATCGGTGACAGCCCAGTGGGTAGAACGCTGGACACATAAGCATACGGTCCCAGGTTCGATTCTCAATTCTCAACCTTTAGTTTGCAGTCTCGTAAATCTAAATTATTCTTCTAAACATCAAAACGACAATAATTCAGCTGATTATGGGATTCGCACAAACTACTAGTTTTTGGGTAGTACCTCTAGTTGTTCGACCAGAAAAATAAATCAGCTTTATTTTTGTTGATTTGTTGTTTGGATTAACGAAAATAATACTATTTTATTATTGTCGTGAAACAAAAATCGGTGAACAACAATACCTCAGGTTAGCTACAAAATTTAAAAAAAACCGTGAAAATTTGGACTTCCCCACTACGCCACGCTACTTTATTTGACTCCTAAGTGGTACTGAAACTCGATTTTCTCAGTTTCTGCAAGCCGCCTTAAGTTTCACTAGCCTTCCCCCGCACTTCATCACCATCTTGTCATACAATCTTATGGATCCCGTTCTGGTTTCATACTTTAGAGGATGATTTCACGATTTTGTTTCGTACACCATTCCAAACTTTACATTTCTGTCTTTAGTCCTTTGAATCAAAGTAACATTTTATGTCTATACAAAGACTCAAAATGCCCTACAATGTTAACACTCTAAAGCGCTCAAAGCACGTTTTTGTTCGGCCGATGGCGTGCCGCCACGGTCAGCCAAGAAAAAACGTATACAGAGCAAAATTTCCACACACGTTGTTTGCAAAAATATGACGTTTGATTAGTAAGAGTCGCGTTTGAACGGATCAGTCTTCGGATGAAAAAGCTGGATTCTCCGGTTGCAATGCATGAGAACGTCGGACACTGAAAAGGTGTTATGTGAATGGAATCGCGGACTTCAGTACCAATAGGTGCCCCAGTATTTTAACATCTGCAGAACAAAAAAACTCGTCAGTCAAGCCTACTCGTACTCATGCAATGTTGCCGAAAAGTCACAATAAAAAAGCGAAATATGGGCGGACTTTTTAGTTACCAGCCAATACAATTTCCAAATTCTTTTCTTATTATAGTTAAAAGTGTCTAAATCAGTGCATTATACAAAAATCTATACGCTATCGAGGCAGGGCTTAAAACACTACCTGCCTTGTGTGGAAATGTGTGACATACAAAGTGCATAAGCTGTCAAAATAAGTCATTGCCTTCGGCGAGGGAGCACTCTATTCGTAGGCACGAAGGAGCGAGGAAGGTGTCAGTTTCAACGGAGATGAGTCACTTTTCATACATCGAACAGTTTGATTTTTATTACCTTCTAGTTTTATTATTGACCTTTGGATCTGATGTGGATCGGGGCAGGTTAATAATTTTTGTTTTCAAGTCCTGTCCCGAGTGAATCTTTCAACTTATTATAAAAGTTTAAAATTTTTGTCTTGTTATTTTATTTATTTCCTTTTTGTAGTTATTTTTTGTGTTTATCATTGACGAAGCTTGCGGTGTATATTAATTTTAGTTTCAAATGTAAATATGATGTTGAACTAACAGAAGTTTAGTGTAAAAGCTATTCACTAATTTATTAAAAACTAAAACTCATCTCAACTATCTTCATGTAGCTCTCTGTAACTTCATCAGTATGTACACAGACTATACAAAGGGAAAAGCCCTCACCCTTCAAGATAACTAGGACAGATACAGCCTAGGTCAAGACCACAAATGAAATGAGTTGTTAAAGTGACTTAGAACAGACCACGAGGGTTTGCTGTGACCCCTGGCGTAAGGAAACAAGGTATTTTATTGAAAACCACCACCGCTTCTTCAACTACTGCGGGGCTAATGACCAAATATTCAAAAATTAAGTCATAGTCAGTGAAAAAGTGGCTGTTATGATTTTTAGCACCAATCTTATTTCCCGTTTATTTTGACATACAATAACCAATATTCTGTCTATCAATCCATTTATCAGCATCATTATCATCAGCCTGTTAACACCCACTTCTGAGTAAAGACCTCTTTATGGTCACGATCCTGTGCCAGGCGGAACCACTGTTTCCCGGCTACTTGGGCTATGTCGTTGGACAATCTGGCTGGTGGTCTGCTAACCGATCTCTCACTCTCTCTCATTTATCACTGCGCGTCAATTCAGGATGTGAAAAAACAAAACGTACCTAATTTTGAAAACTGAAGCTGCCTGCTGACTACCCAATCAATTAATATGAATATGAATAAAATCTGATAAAGACGGAACTGAAATATTAGTACAAACCACATATTATCTATGTATTTATGATCGTAGTTTACTAAAAGATTGACATTAATAACCCTGCATATATCAAAGTAAGAATAGGTAAACCTATCCCTAGTGTCAAGTTTCAATTTCTCAAAAGAGACATCGGTCTTCGCATACCGTACTGTGACCTAAGTCACATTACAGGATTTGCTAGTTTGGAGACAGTAGGTGATAGTATCATCAAACAGGGGGAAGGTACTTTTTAATAACGTTTCAAATTATTCATACGGGGTTTATTTTGTCGTCGTTTCCGTGTTTGAACTAAGTTATTTTAAACCACCAAACTAAAAGTTTTAAGCGCTAGTTTTATTTACAGAACGGAATGAAAACCGAATGTTTTATAGTAATATTTCCATAGGTGATACGATAAACTCATTTCTGAAATACATGGCGCTACCGAGAATTCAACCTAGACCCAGTAATGGAGGGTGCGGTATTTTACAATTCCTCTGAATCTCAGCTGCAACTTTATTATTATTTATAGTAAAATTCCTGAAGGATACTGCGATTACCTACTCAACGAGTCAAAATTATTCTTGGTACTAAACTACTCTGAATAACAGAAGACGACAAAAAAAAATGCACTGTAAATGTACCATTATATGTAGTTTAGCACAATAACTATCAAGTAACTACAGTTTTATCAAAACAACAACAGAGTGTGAGTATTTCTTGCTATCGATGTCTTTTTGATCTTTTAAACACACTAGTTTTTAGCTTTGGTTTTAAAAATGGAACAATCCACTCTCATGTCAGTTCGTCTGTCATACATAATAATATCCTATATTCTCTAAATTGTGTAACACTATTTTTTGACTCCTAGTTCCATCTCGTTGTTGGGACTAATTTTTGTTTAGGCTCCTGTCGTGCCACCTAATGAGCGCGTAAGGAACTAGCGGTGCGGCGGTTCAAAATTAGCCATTGAATGCTTTAGGTCTTTTGCGACGTCGGCACTGTTGGTGCAGCAGAGCCACCTCCATTTTTTTTGCGAGTCGAAGTGCAAGCCCCGTTTCTGCCTTCATTCTGCCTGGCCGTCGGAGAGTGTGGACGTGCTCCCGCGTCGCGCCCTTGGCGCGGCGTGAGGCCATTTTTTTTCTTTGCCACGAGGTTCACACTCCAGGTGAGCATTTTTGGGTTAAGTTTGTGAATCTGAGGAGTTTTCGTTCTTTTTGCTTCTCGCAACCTTGCATCTCGATTTGGCTCGTGTTAAAGTAAAGGAATTCGTTTCAGTCATCCCACCGGCGATTTTTACCCCCCGAGTGACCCTGGACGCCAGCCTCCAGAGCTGTTGAAGAGGACCCTTTGGTCCATGAGAGTAGTTAACACGATTTCGTGGTAAGTTGCGCGATATTTTGTTAGACGAGAATGTGGCCGTAAGCCCCGTCTTTTTTTGATCCGAATGATTGTGACCGTGTTTGTCTCTTCTTTTCAGTATATTTTGTTAGGTATTTCTCGGCGCGGAACATACCCGACGACCGCTTCCGAGTGGAACCAGCCCCGCAAGCTGATTACCCCACCGGTATGTACAAAATCTAAGTTATTTTAACGTGATTGCTAGTACCAGAATACAGCATAACCTCTAAGCGTGCGTTTGTCAGGAATTTGATTGTGGTGCCTCCAGCGTCGTCGCTGGAGCCCTGTGTAAGATGCTGAAAGCTCCACGGGGATGAGACGCTGCTTCTCAGCCAGAAATCTTAACATTCGGTCCACCGATGTGCAATAAAACCTTACTTTTATGATTTGTATGAAAATGTGCCTTGCATTGCTTGGCCCTGGGTATAATCTATCGTAGAATGTGTATTGTGATGAGACGCTGCTTCCCAGCCAGGAATCTTAACATTCGGTCCACCGATGTGTAATAAAACCTGACTTTTGTGATTTGTATGAAAATGTGCCCTGCATTGCTTGGCCCTGGGTATAATCTATCGTAGAATATGTATTGTGATGAGGCGCTGCTTACCAGCCCGGAATTTTAGCAGTCGGTCCACCGATGTACAATAAAACTTAACTTTTGTGATTTCCGTGTGAATGTACCTTTCCATGCTTAGCCCCGAGTATTACCTATTGTAAAAGGTGCGTTTTAGCAAGAGGCTGCCTCCCAGCCAACAATTTTAAGATTTGGTCGAGACGCTGTGGATAAAAGGGCTCTTTTGTAGCGAGTGATTGATATTTATTTTCTGAGGGTTTCTGACCGGCGAGGAGCTTGCAGGAGTGTTGTAGCAAGCCTTCTGCTTGATTAGACGCAATTTTCTGATTTTTTTCTGAATAATACAAATGACCAAATTTTACCTTTTTTTCCGAAATTTTCTAAAACCATTCCGCGACTCACCTGAACGTCTCCTGCAAGCCTTCTGCTTGATTAGACGCAATTTTCTGATTTTTTTTCTGAATAATACAAATGACCAAATTTTACCTTTTTTCCGAAATTTTCTAAAACCATTCCGCGACTCACCTGAACGTCTCCTGCAAGCCTTCTGCTTGATTAGACGCAATTTTCTGATTTTTTCTGAATAATACAAATGACCAAATTCTACCCTTTTTCTTTAAAAATTCTAAACATGACCGCGGTTCGCCCGTATGCATTCTGCGGACGCCCCGCTTGTTTAATAGAGTTTTGTGTGAAGTTAGCCGTTGAATTGTATACCTACTACCTACCTCCGAGATGTTTTGTTTGTATGACAGTGAATCAATGGGACCTTATATCCCCTTTACAGGAGGCGTCTACCGACCATCCTGCGGGACGCCAGTCAAGTTTACCAGTCAAGTTTACCAGTCAAGTTTACCAGTCAAGTTTACCAGTCAAGTTTACCAGTCAAGTTTACCAGTCAAGTTTACCAGTCAAGTTTACCAGTCAAGTTTACAAGTCAATTCCACTTCCAGTTACCGTCAAGTCTAGTTTGCCCACCTTTGCCCACTATTGGGTATAGGCCTTTTCACCTGGTTTTTCGACTATTAATTTAAGTAATTGTAAAAACTTATAATAAGAGTTAGGGAACTTAGAATAAGTAAAGTAAGTGCGCATATTAGGAAAGCGAATCTCTTTCACCCAAACTTATATACCTGCCTGAAGAGGCCTTTTGTAAAAATAAAACTTTACCTTCACTTTTAAATATATTCTTGCACGGAATTTTGACGTTTCATTTATTTATTTACACTTACTATTCCCCTCGTTCGGCCTTCTGCCGGGCGAGGAAAATTCCCATTACAATTGACACAACGAAAAAAGTTTATCATGGATTTAAATCTTATATTACACGAAGATTACACTAAAGCACTGCAGAAACATTAATGCATATTGCACAGTGCTAGTGCATTGCGTACATTCCCCTTTCAATCATCGGCGGTACATTCAGGTCGAATGAAGTTATAACGCGTTCAACAAGCGAGAAACCCGCAGCTGGTTTGCATACAAACTGCGGATGCGGTGAGTTTCGCCCCGGATACTCTAAACTTGCGATAAGAAGTCAGACTTTATTTTTCACTTCGTGAACATTTGTTTATGAATGTACTATCGTGAGAGGATATATACTCGTAGATAGATCCCACCAAAAACATTTTCATGTAAAAAATGTTGCCATGACGGGATCATACACCTCGCACTGTCAAAAAACTATCAGATCTCATGTAGAGGCAAGCTTCTAACTCTACATGTCCTAACTCTACAAGCCCTAACTTCACAAACTTTACACCTTAGTCAAAACATGTGGCTTGCTTGGCCATTTTTCTGCCGTCATAATAATATTATTATGGGCGTAAGGTGAAAAATGTATTCACTGTTCATTACTTTTCTGTTATTACAAATTATTTTAGTAATGAAACGGCTAAGCCACAAATTTTGCCTAGGGTGTAGAGTTTGTGAAGTTTGAGCTTGTACTGTTGAAGCGTCTTCTCATCGGGGCGAACCGCACCGTCTTTCAAACCGCTAGGGCCGCGCTCCGACGTGCAAGTTTGCAAGTTCTTAGATTCGGAGCGATACGATATTTACTTTAGAAGTTGGGTATCAGCCCGCGAACCGAGAACTGCACACGCCGTGTGTGTCCAAAGTGTATTTGTAAACAGAGAGCTTGCGATTTTGTAATGCAGGTTTTCTCCCTGTGTTTCTTCTGGGTGACTTTGAATTTCCTCTCAGGAAAAAGGGAGCAATTGGTATGCTTCTACAAATACACAAGATACTTTAAAATAAGGTAATTTTCCAGTACGCTGCCAACGCTAAAGAGATCATTCTAGTGATAATTAGAATACATAGACCTTGATGTTGAGAATGTTCCCATAAGCGGCGTTAAAAAAAAAAGAAAATAAAATACCACCTAGGTGCGAGTTGGACTCACGCACCCAGGTTTTTGTCGGAACCACTATTCTGTGCCATGCATAAACGAAAAAAAAAATGGTTTGTAATTTGCCCTAAAGTTTTTTTATTATTTATTTTCCGCTGTGGAATAATAAACTCTACAATCACACAAATTCGGATGCCTGTGTATATTACCGAGTTAACGATAAAAAAAAGGCGAAAAAATACGTTTGTAATAATTATATGGACGCCCCCTTATTTATTATTTATTAGGTAATCCGCCATAATAACACATTATATCCTGTAAACATTTTACCTGGCCACCTATTACGGTTTCAAAGATACTGCGTAGGCAAAAAATGGGGTCCCGTTAGTGCCCCAGCAACCGTAAAACAAAAAAAAAAAACAATTTTTCTCCTGAACAGAATAAATTATTGTCCCCGAGAAAACTCCAAGGTACTGTTAGTGTACACTCAAGCGGTAGAAATTCGGGCGGTGTATTAACATAAATATCACATTCAAAATTAGATGATGTTTGTTGCTCTCGGCAAGTTGCGTTATCTCGTTAGGTAATTGGTGCCCAAGGGCGGCTACTCAAGATAGGCATAAATCGGGTTGTGTAATTATTTTTCCCGTAAGGGCTCTTGTCCATCGATAAAGGCAAGTGCGTTTTATCGGTCGGTAAGTTCGGATGCGTTCTTGCGATATCTGTTTACAGTACATTTTGCTTTCTTACGGCAGCAGTGTGGCGATCCTAATACAAAATGTACTGAAAACACAATGTATCGCAATAACGCAAACGCAATAACGCAAACGCGCCGAGCCTTAAATCACGTCCGTGATGATGACGGGCGCCGCAAAGTGGAACGCTCTCATAGAAGCGCCCGGACGGGAGGCGTGGTTTAAAAAAACTATAGAATTACAAATAAAAGTATGCCAATGAGTTTCAATCAACATTTAATTTGAAAAATACGTCTTGGAAATGTTGCGTCAAACTTAAATTTACTAAGTTATTTGAGCTTATGTGTATTTTTTTTTTGTATGGGAGCACAAAGACATTTTTATAACTTTACTTTTTTTCTTTCATCTAGCTTCACTTTCGGGGTTTCAAAAATAGAGTAAGCTACATTTCACCCAAATATACTACACACCGTAACGGACCGCATTCGGGAGAAATACAATATTTTGTATTATATTGTTATTCTTTTGCAAGCACTAATAGAACTCAGCCAAAATATGAATGGAGCGAAAATTATCTCCTTTGTAACTTATTGACGAAGGTGTCGGAGTAGAGGCTGCCTCGATCGCGAAATTAGGTAACTGCCGCCAAGTTGGGTGAAGTTGCTAGCAATTATGTATTCACAGAGAAGTGGGTAGATGAGTGAGTTTGCAAGGCCTGTGCCACAGAGTATAACATAAACAAGTTTAGAAGGCGCAGTCACTTAAAATCTCATAAATGTAGAGTCTGCTCCGAGTTGGAGTTCATTTGAAGCTACATTTTCAATGAAATTACTAATTAAATTTTGTCGTAGGTTATTTTAGACCCGGTTTCTGAATTGAGAATTTCACTAACCAAATGCTTAAGTATCGTTCTGTCACATTCTCTTGTATATAATCACGGAAAAATTACAGTGAACCCCCGGTTACTTTGATAAAAGAATAGCAATCCGAATACCATTCGGATACCTGGTCTATTCCACAGCATAAGCGCGTCACATCGAACAAAAAAAGGGTACCTTAGCATGTCGCTGACTGTCCCCACATTTTTAAATTTCACGCCCTTTAATAGCTCTAACCGAATTGGTCACATCCACTTTATCGATACTGTCACCGTAAATTCAGTTAAAACCCTAAAATGCGTGTGAAATTTCAGGACACGGCAGTTCATGATTCAATTACGGACACCTACATTGATTGTGATGGCAAGAAGCGATCTGGCACTGTCGACCGACACGAAGCAATGAAATAAACATTCCAGAGACGTTTTCTTTAGTAAATAAACTTCAGAAATCACCTGTTAAGGCAGTTAGATGACCCAGCGCCCGGGAAATCGGGGAAATATTTGGACTCTACGCTGGCTGAATACTAAACAGGTAGACGGTTTTGATTCACCTTGCCAACAGCCGTGCCCAATATTTCTGAACCTATCAGACCATTGCTTGGGCGAAAAAAGTGTATTGACTTGGGTCCAAGCTGCGGTTCGCTTACGCTGGTCGACGGGTGTTCCACTTGATTTTTCGGGGAACTTAATTTTTTTTCGTCGTTCCTTTTGTGCTTTTTACTGGATGTTTTTTTATCCATTGTACTTAAAACGTCCTATTTTTATGCCGTGGTTGTACTCCAAATGGTCCACCTATTATCGGTTAGTTTTAATCAGTTACTCATGTTAATGCCGAACTTATTTGAAAGGGTAGGCTGTAGCTTATTGATTGATTTATTTTGCATTTTTCAGCATTGTTGAACGGGCGATACCAAACGCACGAGCTTTGGGTTTAGAGCGCTGAAATACAAAAATCTATCAGGCCGAGTTCTTCAGCCAAGCTTCAAAACTGGCATCAAACCACATTTTATTCGTTCAAGACCAACAACAACTAAGCTTCAATGTCAAGTTTTACCCTTCTGCGAAACCAAAAAGTAAGTAAGTAAGTAACTATTTATTAAAAAAGTAAGTATTGCGTTTGAAATATTGGCGCGCGTATTTACAAAGCGCAATTTCCTTAGCAACAGGCCGAAATGAGAAGTTAATTATGGTTTTTATAGCACTTTGTTGTGTCGCGAACTCGGCTGAAAGCCACCCATCATTTGCTAACCAGCACGAAACAAAGCAAATGCTCATTAAAAGTTTAACTTTGAAAAACAACTTTCGAGAGCCCCACGCAACACTAACACTAACGAAGATTGTTTACTCAAACAGTAGTTTTCGTTTTGTTTTTTGTTGCGACGCAAATAAAATGTCGTTGGTGGCCTGTTTAGCTTTTGAATTTGAATTGGTTGGTTAATGGTTATATTTCTATTTTTGGCGAGCATGCACGTTATTACCGGCATATTTTGCATACTAAGGTTCGGGCGCCTAATGGTAGCAGGACCATACTACCTAGTGTTTCGAACTGCAAACTCCCGACCCCATATATCGGCAACCCTAGACTGATTTGGCTCATGTCCGAACTTTTAATTTTATTTACCAGCCTACCAAATTACATGACGATGCGATCATATTTACTCAAGTTATCGTCGAATGAACATACATACATACAAACATACGAACACCGGATTGTTCAAGGAGACTCGAAGAACTTCGCTCGCTTCAATCGCTCGTTCCATAAATCTGCGTACTTTGGTACAAAACTTAGGCCTTTGCATAGATGCTTAAATGAGACGAGTTTTACAGAGCGTCTCCACTCCACCCGCCCGATCCCGGTCAAGGATGACGCTGCAGCGCCTGGGACATGCTTGACCGGCACCTATACTACTACAGGGTGCACTCTAAGTCGATAGCGGAACTTTAAGTAGACTGTCTACTTCTTCTCTCGTGTCGAAAGCGTCACACGTCGCGCTCCCAAAAACGTGCCAACTGGATCGCGCTGAGGGTCGCCTCCAGGAGATCCTGCCAGCTGCACTGTGGAGCATCAGGGCAGGTATGAAGATGCGACGTTGTTTGTGCGGCTCCACATCGGCGGTGCGACTGTCTACTGATCACTACAAACAACTTGTACTAGGTGGCGAAAAAAATGGACCGAAAAAAATATCAGCTGTTTCATACATTTGGCGCAGTACTGAATCGACCTTTTGTATGGAACAGCTGATATTTTTTTTGCTCCATTTTTTCTCCACCTAGTACAATTTGTTTGTAGTGATCAGTAGACAGCCTACTTAAAGTTCCGCTATCGACTTAGAGTGCACCCTGTAGTGGTTCGCCCCCATATCTCAGCAACCCTTCGACAGATTTTGGCTCATGTTCGAACTTAAAAAATATCTTTACCTCATTTACCCGCCAACCAAATTTCATGACGATCCGACAAACTTTACTCAAGTTAGCGTCGAACGAACATACATACATACATACATACAAACATACATACATACATACATACAAACATACAAACGCCGGAATGTTCAAGTAGACTCGGAGATCGGGATCGTCATGTGGTAGGTGGGTAAATGAGGCAAAGAGAATTTTTAAGTTCGAACATGAGCCAAATCGGTCGAGGGGTTGCTGAGATATGGGGACGCGAGTTCGTAGTTCGGGGCGAACCACTAGAGGAAAGATACTGTGAAAACTCGCAAAGCCAACTAAGGCGTCATTTTGAGCGAGCACTACTTGTAATGAACCGTCAAAAGGGTAATTTTTAAATAGCTTTATTCCCAAAACACATCATCTTCTAAATGTAATTTCCAATAACTGTAATGTTATTCTACGAATTTTCGAACAGCTCGATACTTTTTATTTATTTTACGTGTCTCACTCTTTAAAAGTTTGATTTGTACCATTTCAGCGCTTTCTGCATGGCGCGCTTTCGTGCCCCTCCACTCTCTACCACCTTGCCAGTCTCTCCTGCTCCTTTTTGATATTACGCGCCGCAAAATTTTAAAAATAAGTATGTTTTTGTATGGAAAAATAAAACTGCGCCTTCACAAAAGTCGTAGAACAAAAGTTTTTGGAAATCACATTTAGAAGTTGACGTGTTTCAGGAATAAAGTTATTCAAAATTTTCCCTGAATACCAGATGTTTACGACGTTTGAAGCGTTTCAATATACGCTCAATACGCTTGATTTTAAACGCTCCACAACCAAAACACGCGACGCGGTATCCCGCAAAGGTCGATATCTTTTTTCTTATCGTTGTTGTCACTTGCGTGGTAATTACGAACACGCATCATTCTCAGCGCGCGCAATGAATGTTCATCACAATGGTAATAATAATAAAGGCGAAATAACCCCATCAAATACGAGTGTGAAAATAATAGCGGCTCTCAGTTAAACCGCCGCGTTGCATCGTAACCTTAATTTACGGCATCGTAAAGGTGCCGTCGGCTGACTTTTTAGAATGGAAAAGTGCAGGCTTGACAGAAACACGGTGTTCTACTTTGCGAGTGACATTTATTTTCATCAAGCGCTTTGTGCATTATAGGTTGGGATCGCGTTTCTATAGTAATAGTTATTTGTTATGCAAGAATGCAAAATTATTGTTAGCGGCGAGTGGTTCAAAAAAAGAATCCTGAGCGTAGCGAGGTATTCAGAAGCACGAGACGCAAATAATATTGCATTCGTGCGAAACACAAAACTTTTCATCTCACAGAAGCGAGGAAATGATTTTGTTAGCCATGCATGACAAACAATAGACATAGGTAGGTCCTTCTTCTTTGCTTCGTCACAAAGGAGTATGTGGCGTTGCCTTCTTGAAGTGTCATAAATTCAACAACCCGTTGCTAGGCGACGCTACAAGTCGAAGGAGTTCCTTATATTTTTTTTATTAGGGCATGGATTTCAAATTTGAAGCGCACAAAAATACAAAGTGCTTTAAAAAAGGATCTTCTACGATCGCATGTTTAAAGTAACAGCGTACTTTCCGAGCATGGGAGATGAAATAGTTATTTGTTATGCAAGAATGCAAAATTATTGTTTGCGGCGAGTGCTTGTATTGAAAACCGAGCTAGCGAAGGTTTCTAAAATTGAGCCACGAGCGTAGCGAGTGGTTCAAAAAAAGAAACCTGAGCGTAGCAAGGTATTCAGAAGCACGAGACGCAAATAATATTGCATTCGTGCAAAACACAAAACTTTTCATCTCACAGAAGCGAGGAAATCATTTTGTTAGCCAAGCGGGACAAACAAAGTAGACAACTACTTACAGGCAAAACAGGTGAGTCAAATAAATTCCTTTTAAAAGCATAATTTACTGTAGTTACGGCTGCCGCACTAAAGTATTCAGCTTCGTTGGTATTAAAACCATTCGTTTTATTAATAATTTCCTGAAGTTTATTTATCCAGACACAAAAATAATGAAAATTAAAAGAATGTTTTTTTTTCCGGGTGCATTCTGAACTTTTACCATATAAATTTTAAATTTCTAGAGGTAAAAAGTCAATTCAATTATATCGTTTGAAAAAATTTATTTATCAAACCAACCCATAATTATCTAATTGATAAAACAGAAGCGGAGTATTTTTTTAATGTGCTGTAATTAAAAATAAATAAAGTGTAAAAAATATTAAAAAGACTGTAAGAAGAAACCGCGTTTCTGAATGTTCTATTCCGTGACTTTAGATGTCTATGCCTCATTTGCATTCACAGTTTTGTATAGAAAATGGGCACTGTCGTGGAGAGTCGCGTCTAAACGAGGCTCTTCTTTCTGAAGCTTTTATGAAATTATATGGCATCTAGTGAAACGGCCAGTGTTTTTTCTTTTTCATCATGGGGCGTGCAGAACAAGGGCGTTTAAATTTCGAAGCGCACAAAAATTCAGATTGGTTAAATTCGGGTTTTACACGGTTGTAAGTTGCTAGTAACAGCAAACTTTCCGAGCGTGGGAGATGAAAATATATTTTCATCTCCCACGCTCGGAAAGTTTGCTGTCACTAATAACTTACGATCGTGTAAAGGCCGGATTTAAACTATCTGCATTTTTGTGCGCTTCGAAATTTGAACGTGATGCCGGGACAGTCTTTCCCGCGCCCTATGGTGTTGAAAAAAAAAACACTGGCCGTTTAAGAAGATGCCAAGTCCCGGCAGAAAAAAGAGCCTCATTCATAGTTCGTTTACACGCGTACTTCAGCGAAAGTGATTGTTCGTGCCTATTCTCTATACAAAACTGAGAATGTAAATGGGGCATAAGCATCTTTTAAAAAGGTAAAGTCACGGAATAGAACATTCAGAAACGCGGTTTCTTCTTATAGTCTTTTCAATATTTTGTACACATATTTATTTTATAATACCAGTAAATAAAAAAAATGCTTCGCTTCTGTTTTATCACATAGATCATTATGTTTTGGTTTGTTAAATACATTTTTTCAAACGATATTACTAATTTAATTTTTTATCTCCTAGAAATGTTTATATTGTATGGTAAAAGTTCAGAATGCACCCGGAAAAAAAAAAACATTCTTTTATTTAGATAATTTTTGTGTCAGGATAAATAAACTTCAGGAAATTATTAATAAAACGAATGGTTTTAATACCAACGAAGCTCAAAACTTTAGTGTGGCAGCCGTAACTGCAGTAAAATATGCTTTTAAAAGGAACTTATTTGACTCACCTGTTTTGCCTGTAAGTAGTAAGTTGTCTATAGAGTTTTTCCCGCTTGGCTAACAAAATCATTTCCTCGCTTCTGTGAGATGAAAAGTTTTGTGTTTCGCACGAATGCAATATTATTTGCGTCTCGTGCTTCTGAATACCTCGCTACGCTCAGGTTTCTTTTTTTGAACCACTCGCTACGCTCGTGGCTCAATTTTAGAAACCTTCGCTAGCTCGGTTTTCAATACAAGCACTCGCCGCAAACAATAATTTTGCATTCTTGCATAACAAATAACTATTATAGTCTTGAAAATCGTACGGTGTAGGAATAGTTTATTGCCTTTTTTCCAGTAAATGGCTCTATTATTTATTGTTTACACATGATTGCTCTTTTAACATTTAACAGGGTAATTATCGGCAGAGAAACACTAACCGTAGTTAGGTGGCATTATTCATTTATGGTTTATCAAGGAAATGTTGTGATTGCAGTGCAGTTACGTGGGAATAAGAGTGTTTTATGTACCTACTACATAACTGTAGGTACACAATAAGGACGTCTATTGAAAATTTACTAAAAATATATATTTATAATGTTCCCTAGCACGGGTTAGTGCTTTAAAAAATATAAAAAGTGTAAAAAAAAAAGTAACTCCAAGAATAAAAATTAATGCCACTGAAATTAGGCCAGTATTTCTCTGATTAAATTAACACACAATCACAATCTATGGTTAGCTATAGCTATTAATGATTCCGAATTTGCTTACATAAATGATGTAGGTATTACGTTGATTGATACATACATGTATTTGCCTTTAGTTGGATAGCCAGCCACCGGAATATTCTCCTTGCCCTAAGGTACCTAAAAGGACAAAGACATGCCCCAAAATACCTGTAACACAATTTGCTGGCACTGACGTGAGACCTATTCAAACAGATACACAGTGGAGGTAGCGCCACCGCCCCGTCTGATACAGACTTAATGATTTGAAGCGCAAATTCCTAACAACGGAACCTATATTTAGATATTCAGGGCAAAATTACGTAGGATAATTTAAGAAGTATATACAGTATTTATTAACAAGTAACAATATTCATACCTAGATATATATACACTCTAAGTCAATAGCGGAACTTTAAGTGGGCTATCTACTGATCATTACAAACAACTTGTACTAGAGGGCGAAAAAAATGGAGTGAAAGAAATATCAGCTGTTCCATTCAAAAGGTCGACTCAGTACTGCGCCAAATGTATGAAACAGCTGATATTTTATTCGTCCCATTTTTGTCGCTACCTAGGACAAGTTGTTTGTATTGATCAGTAGACAGCCTTCTTAAAGTTCCGCTATCGACTTAGAGTGCACCCTGTAGATATAGATGAAGCCTGTACAGTTGTAGTACATGTCCCACTAGCTGGGCAAAGGCCTTCTCTCAGAGAGAGAGAGAGAGCTTAATCACCACGCGTGCTCAATGCGGGTTGGCGATTTTTGCGTTGAGGGTATAATGCCTCATACGCAAAGGTTTCCTTACGATGGTTTCCTGACGGTGAACAAGATTTACAATAATAATATTAAAACCATGTGTCCCACAAAACGATACAATTTTATGGTTCATTTAAGTGATAAGCAGTCACTTAGCCGTGGGTGTCAAAAGGCTTATGGTGATTTGATGATGGTTGTGAAGTTCATTATAATTTTTAGGATGTTTTATAAAAATAATAAAAAATAAATTAAAAAAAATCGCTTGGGTAGGCGGGACAAGACTTAAACCCGCAATCTCAGGCACCTCATGTTTCCATAGCACGGGTTAGTGCTTCTGAAAAATAAAAAAAAGTTTATGTAAATACACAATATCGTAACCTTAACTTATTACAAGATATTCGAAAGCTCCCGTAAACATTGCCTGGGGCTATATATTATTATTTGTACTATTCCCTTTCCCAATAGTTATTCCATCATCGAGGGGCATTCCTTATCGTCGGCAAAAGAAACATGCGTGTGTGTCTAGCCATAAATTCACATTCACCCACTTACCTCGCTCCTTCTAGGTCGTGGGCATATACGGGGTGGCCTATTTTGGAATAAGGAGTCAAGGAACTGCGTGATATAAATTATCAAGAACATATTTTTTGTTATATAATAACATTAAAAAAGAAAGCTAATAAGATTCCATAAAATGAAAAAAACTGTTAATTTTAAGAAAAACTAACTAATGAGTAAATAATACGAGTATGTGAAAAATGATAATATGAAAACAGGCCGCTGCCAGTTAGTTAAATAAGGTCGAGGTCCCATTGATGCGTTGCGCTGCGTTGCGTTGCGTCGTCGCATCGGATCGACGCATTGTATGCCACATCTGCGTTGCGACGAAGCACGACATCGCGACGCAAGAGGGTATACACGCCGTCGCATCTGCGTCTCAGTTCTGCCTTCGCAATGGACAGATACAAACGTGTCCGCAAAGACGACGCAACGTAACGCAACGCACCAATGGGGCCTCGCCCTTTATGAATAAGTCATTATTGAACTCTAAAAAAGTGTCTAATTTATTTCACCGTAATCAGTCACATTGTTTCAGATTCCTACGTTTTTTTTTTCACAGTGATTGAGCCTCATAAAAATCGCCTAGTTAAAATAAATAAGAAAACGTTTTTTTTTTAACTGAAACAGGAATACCTACCTCGGTATGAGGTAGTGGCTACCCCTGATATCAGAGTTTTTAGGCCGCCCAACCGGCCTTCCCTGTATTCTCTAAAATATTAACCGTAAAAATAACAATTTATAAATGTAAAATAATAGTTATTTGTTATGCAAGAATGCAAAATTATTGTTTGCGGCGAGTGCTTGTATTGAATACCGAGCTAGCGAAGGTTTCTAAAATTGAACCACGAGCGTAGCGAGTGGTTCAAAAAAAGAAACCTGAGCGTAGCGACGTATTCAGAAGCACGAAACGCAAATAATATTGCATTCGTGCGAAACACAAAACTTTTCATCTCACAGAAGTGAGGAAATGATTTTGTTAGCCAAGCGGGAAAAACTCTATAGACAACTACTTACAGGCAAAACAGGTGAGTCGAATAAGTTCCTTTTAAAACCATATTTTACTGTAGTTATGGCTGCCGCACTAAAGTTTTCAGCTTCGTTGGTATTAAAACCATTCGTTTTATTAATAATGTCCTGAAGTTTATTTATCCAGACACAAAACTAATGTAAATAAAAGAATGTTTTTTTTCCGGGTGCATTCTGAACCTTTACCATATATATTAAAATTTTGTAGGAGATAAAAAATGAAATTAGTAATATCGTTTGAAAAAATTTATTTTACAAACCAAAACATAATTATCTATTTGATAAAACAGAAGCGAAGCATTTTTTTTATTTACTGGTATTAAAAATAAATATAGTGCACAAAATATTGAAAAAACCTGAAAGAAGAAACCGCGTTTCTGAATGTTCTATTCCGTGACTTTACCTTTTTAAAAGATCCTTATGCCCCATTTACATTCACAGTTTTGTATAGAGAATGGGCACGAACAATCACTTTCGCTGAAATACGCGTGTAAACGAACTATGAATGAGGATCTTTTTTCGGTCGGGATCTGGCATCTACTTGAACGGCCAGTGTTTTTTTTCTTTTTCAACACCATAGGGCGCGGGTGAAAATAGTTATTTGTTATGCAAGAATGCAAAATTATTGTTTGCGGCGAGTGCTTGTATTAAAAACCGAGCTAGCGAAGGTTTCTAAAATTGAGCCACGAGCGTAGCGAGTGGTTCAAAAAAATAAACCTGAGCGTAGCGAGGTATTCAGAAGCACGAGACGCAAATAATATTGCATTCGTGCGAAACACAAAACTTTTCATCTCACAGAAGCGAGGAAATGATTTTGTTAGCCAAGCGGGAAAAACTCTATAGACAACTACTTACAGGCGAAACAGGTGAGTCAAATAAGTTCCTTTTAAAAGCATATTTTACTGTTGTTACGGCTGCCGCACTAAAATTTTGAGCTTCGTTGGTATTAAAACCATTCGTTTTATTAATAATTTCCTGAAGTTTACTTATCCAGACACAAACATAATGTAACTAAAAGAATGTTTTTTTTTTTCCGGGTGCATTCTGAACTTTTACCATATAAATAAAAAAATTATAGGAGATAAAAAATGAAATTAGTAATATCGTTTGAAAAAATGTATTTAACAAACCAAAACATAATTATTTATTTGATAAAACAGAAGCGAAGCATTTTTTTTATTTACTCGTATTAATAATAAATATAGTGTACAAAATATTGAAAAAACCTGAAAGAAGAAACCGCGTTTCTGAATGTTCTATTCCGTGACTTTACCTTTTTAAAAGATCCTTATGCCCCATTTACATTCACAGTTTTGTATAGAGAATGGGCACGAACAATCACTTTCGCTGAAGTACGCGTGTAAACGAACTATGAATGAGGATCTTTTTTCCATCGGGATCTGGCATCTACTTAAACGGCCAGTGTTTTTTTCTTTTTCAACACCATAGGGCGCGGGAAAGACTTTCCCGGCGCCGCGTTCTTTCGAAGCGCACTAAAATGCAGATAGTTTAAATCCGGCCTTTACACGATCGTAAGTTACTAGTAACAGCAAACTTTCCGAGCGTGGGAGATGAAAAAGTTATTTATTTCAATAAGGGCTATTTTCGAGTGTTTTGACACTCCACGGTTGAGTGGATTTCTTAGATAATATAGAGGCGCTAGCTGGCTTGGCTTTTTACCCGCTTTTTAATTTCAATAATATTATTGGCACCGGGTATGTACACCCTGTAAACGCGCATAATACATAGCTCCACGCGAACTTGAAAACGCGGCCAGCCGGGTTTTTTATTGTGTCACTTTGTCCCGTTGGCGGAATAAATCGCCGTGTAAAGGCGTAGCGTGCGTGCGTGTATTTTGCATGAAAAAGAGTCACTTCAACTGTAGCCACGAACGTGTTTCGGTGATAGTGACACTGAATTTATAACCTCGGCGGGCCATAAAGTATATTAGAGATGCGTGCTGACCAAGTTAGCGCGTGAGATCGGCGTCGCGAACTGGTTAGGTATAACAGGTTACGGTTACTGAAACGAATAACGGTAAAAATATGATTCCAAGACGAGTCGATGAGGAATGTTCTGCTTATTACGCCTATGTTGATAAGTCAAAAATGGCCATTATATGTCGCTTAGCCGAACTTTTTCGTATAACAGCAGTATAGTTTTACCTTCTGCGGTTCAGAGCAAAATCCGTACGGGCTCTTAAGTAGAGCCAACTACATGAACCTCGAATGCAACTAAGTTGTTAGTAATATTTTCTCTAACCACGAAGAGACATAAAGAACAAGCTAAACAGTTAAACTAGTCAGTGCAGAGCTTCAGATTTAGATTTAAAGGGGTATGGGTACCTAAAAAACTTGGGCCTTTGATCTTGAATTAATTGACCATGGCATAATGCTGAGCGGAGGCCATTTTGGTGCCAAGACTACAATGTCATTTTAATTTTAATTTTAGCTCTGCTTGTACGAACAACAATTTGGTACAAAATAAACATTTTACTTACTTACTTACTTTGCTTCTAGGACAGATGTAAGCGCTAATACTTGTAATAATAGTTGTGTAAACAAGTTACTGAAGTAATGTTAGTGATAGTTTCTGGAGTTTATCTGCGTGCCGCTATCTCAAATCATAATATTAATCCATCAATACACGTCTTCAAGTTAACTAAGTACATTGCAACAACGTTTATGTTCCAGTATGACAGACCGTGTCCATTGTATTCAGTATACCTACTCATTTAACTTGCACGGTTAAGCTTTGACCAATAACTGACTGTGACTTGATTTTGAGAGGCTATAACGTTTAGCTGGAATGTACCTCTATATGTCGCCGAAAGACAAATGTGGTGGACTAATGAAACATAAATCTATCATAACCACGTTTATCATGACGAAGGCAACCTTATTTCACAAAACATGGATTTTAATCGATTTTTATTAAGGCGCGGTGCATAGTGAATTAGCCCGCGCGCAAAGAAAAATGCACATAATCGACTCCTGTATCAAATACACTAAACAAATCGAAAATGTTCACATATCAAACTCTAGAATTAGGCGAGACCTATCCTAACACAGCCAGTTTCATGTTGATATTCATAACAGATTGCAAGATCTTTTCGTTGAAAAAAAGTGCGCCGCCTATAATTTTTTTTCAGCCAAAAAACGTTTATAAATGTCAACACGAAACTGGCTGTTTTATAGCTCTCACCTAATTCTAGGGTTTGATATGTGAACATTTTCAATTTGTTTAGTGTATTTGATACAGGAATCGATTTCATGCATTTTTCTTTGCGCGCGGGCAATTTACTATGCACGGCGCCTTAAGTTATGTCCAGTTCCCGTAGGAGCTGTGCAAGATACACGCACGTAATGATTTCAAAGATTTTAATGGCTGTTTTTAATACTCACTATACTCATACAGCGTGTTTTAGAAAGGTTCTGTCATGCTGTGAATGTGATCACTTATTTAATTAATACAAGCAACTTTTACTATGCGAGCAATTGCGAAATCTCAAAAATAATATGCTTCATACATTTTAGTACAGGTACGTACCAAAATTGAGTAAAAAACTGCAGGATTTTGATGAGTTTAATGGTCTCCCGTATGAAAGGACCTTTTTGCAACATTCTGTATCAGATAAAGTAAGTAGGTTTACTCAAAAAAGCTCGTAATGTGGTCATTAATTCGACAACCTTCTTTGAGCAAAGGAGGACTTGCGGGCTACTTTGATTAGGCGCCAGAAAAGTTGTATGGAATTTCATTAATGTCGTGTTTTGCGGCCAGAAAAACTGTATGAAAATCCATTAATGTCGAGTTTTGTTTCAAAAATAGAACTCAAAAGTCAGGCACAAAAAGTATTTATTTAGAATTTGGCTGTTTGGGTTCTGGCAGTCTACAAATTGCATAGAAAAAAAAAGCGCGGCCATATTGTTTTCGCCGCTTCGCGCGTTGTTCGAAGTGATTTTTTCTCTGCGTGCTGTTTTTGTTGTAAATAAAAGTGAATTCTTCAAGCAACGAATCCTCCGATTCAATGTGTTTAAGGCGCTCTTCATAGACGATATTTAGGTATTTGAGGGGTATGAAGCAGAGAAGTGACGGGGTGGGAAGCCACGCCCTCTGCGGGGCGCTGTACAGATTACAAAAATAACAGATCGGAATCCCGCCATAGTAACGTTCGGAACTTAGACAGACGTCACCATGACGCCAAGTGATCCACCGCCGCGGCAATGACGTTGAACAATTATTATGGGTACCTACCTCTTAGCTTTTTTTCTAGTTGAATAATGATTGATTGAATAATAATAATGCTTGCAGATCTTGCAATAGATATTTTGGCTAGCAGACGAAGAGCGTGAGTCGTGGGCAGCTGCGGCGTCTGTAGTTGAATAATGATTGATTGAATAATAATAATGCTTGCAGATCTTGCAATAGATATTTTGGCTAGCAGACGAAGAGCGTGAGTCGTGGGCAGCTGCGGCGTCTGCAGATTCTCTTTCGATCTTTGTATCCAACTTTACTGTTGCTTACTAGTTCAACGCGCGATAGGTACACACGACAGCACGTCAGAGTGTAAACTTTTGTTGTAAAGTCGCCCGTAATGTAACCGAGTAGAGTGCTAGCATGTAGGGGTCGACGTGCTGTCGTTGTACTTACTAGGTACACACGACAGCACGTCAGAGTGTACACTTTTGTTGTAAAGTCGCCCGTAATGTAACCGAGTAGAGTGCTAGCATGTAAAGGTCGACGTGCTGTCGTGTGTACTTACTAGGTACACACGACAGCACGTCAGAGTGTACACTTTTGTTGTAAAGTCGCCCGCCCGTTTTTGGTGGGATTTCACTTCTTTTTGTAGAACCGTTGTCATATTGATTTATTTTAATAGATTTTCTTATTTGACACAGTTTTTTTTCTTTTTAGGAGTAGTTTTTTTATTACTACAAATCTTTATTTTCTTTCTTCCGGTTCTGATTCTTGTACAGTAGCAACAGTTTTTCGTATTGCCCATTCGCGTTCATTATTTATTCTTTTAGACGGTTTAATTTCTGAAAGATCGGCGCGGTATTTACGCCTAAGCCGGTTTTATTCGGTGATCGCTGAAGCTTGAGCTTTTATACTCTTGAAGTCAACATTTATGAGGTGCACCCCATGAAGATTGGTTACTCGTGAAAGCGCCTCGTAGGCTTGGCCACAAGAGAATATTATAGAGGTGCCAATGTCCATGAGGGCATTTTTTAAACTTAGACCTTGGCTCTTGTTAAATTCCAGTAAAAAATTAAAGATAGGAAACCTGAAATTAAAACTTAAAAATCTAATGTTGGATGAAATTAGCACCACTTTATAATGGAAATGTTAAGTTGTTAAATTAGTTGCTTGCTTTTAAAAATATATTTTGTATAAAACTATTTGCTTGTGTCGTCACAAGATCTTGGTACCTACTTTCTTAATTTAACACTAATGTAGAATGAGCGTCACGCCAACAAACTGCTCTGCAGTTTGGCGAAATTTTGTATACTTTTTGTATTATTGTAATAATAACATATAAATAAATTAAAAAAAAAAATTGTTAGGGTATACGCCACACAGATTGGGAATTGTTCTTTGTACACGTATGCCCGGGGTATGATCTCAAATTTTGACTTAATAGGCAATAATTCGTGAATCAAATTATTAGCGAATTTTACTACCAACTGTTTAGGTTTTGTTTGGTCTTGCGGGTCCCACCTCACTTATTGTGCAACGCCTATCGACCCATTCACTAAACCTAAACTAACATCAATGTTTCTCCTAAGCATTACTTTAGCTCCCTCTTTAATGATTATAGTTTCTTCCAGTCCAGCAGTCATCGACGCATCATCTTCATATTTTTGTAAACACGCCTGGGCTTCATTATATTTTTACCAAATTTTGAGCGAAATTAATATTTTAGTTGAACGAGCGAGCGAAGCGAGCGAAGTTCTCCGAGTCTTCTTGAACAATCCGGCGTTTGTATATTTGTATGTATGTATGTTGAATGTATGTTCGTTCGACGATAACTTGAGTAAATTTGGTCGGATCGTTATGAAATTTGGTAGGCGGGTAAATTAAATAAAATAATTTTTAAGTTCAATCATGAGCCAAATCGGTTGCCGAGATATAGGGTTGTTAAGTTTATATGGGGTCGCGAGTTCACAGTTCGGGACGAACCACTACTTTAATTTGTGTAATGTTCGTGTAGAATAAAGTTAATCGTTCGACTATTTCTTCGTCTAAACTTGTAAGTATAAGTATAAAAGCCAGTCTAATCTTATCCAGAGTTTTCCTTTAATTTTATTTATATGCGTATTAAAAGCAAAAGGGGAGGCATTCGCCCAGCAGTGGAACGCTATACAGGGTGTTAAAAGACCGCCAACAAAGCGGGAAACCCCGTATTGTCCTCATCATAACGGAAATTTAATTTTTTGCTCAAGAAACTATGCCTGTTAAATCAACGGTTTCCGAGATTTGAGGTTCAAAGTCGGACTTTTCAAAACTTATTTTTTCAGAAATGTATCAAGTATCAAGTACTTAACATTTCTTGTCAAGAAGATGGCTGTATGGATCAAAATGTTGAATATTTCTTACAAAAAATGACGCTAAAATTGCAACCCGCAATGTATTCTAAACATCGGCACCATAAACTTATGCCAACGCTTGCGCTATAAGACTTCTGTGCGTTACACGTCCATTGCGTGATAAAACATTTTTCAAAATTATAACCTAAAAAACCAAAATCACTTTCCAGCAATAATTTATCGGAAAAGTACTTTGTTTTGGTGTCTAGTATGCCTGCCTTTCGGGTCTGTTGGCGGTCTTTTAACACCCTGAAGGCTAGATTAAATTAGAAAATGTGTTCCACTACGCTGGATTTTTGCAATGACAGTCGATTTTTTTATGTACATACCAACAGTAGAAGGGGGCATTACCTTATTTCTAATACAGCTGAGACCAGCTGAGGGTTCTTCATCAGATACTTCAGACCTTCAATTTTTGACATCAAATGAAGCGGCCCACCAAGTTGAATATTCTTTGTAAAGGCGGTATGTCGATCTCTAATAGTTTGGTTGGGCTCTTGTGTTTTCTAATCAGGGTCACCAGGTACTCCAGGTGCACGTTTCATATAACTGACATAAATATTTTATTATGACAATTCGATATAGATTGCGTAGTCGATTTGACATGAGGTTACAAAAAAGGTTTGTTTACAAACCGACCTATCAATGAACATCGAATTGTCATAATAAAATATTTATGTCAGTTATATGAAGCGCGGGCCAGATCTTCGATTATCCTAGTTTTTTATAGTTTTCCCTTTATGTGGCCATTAAACCCTAACTCTGTACCAAATTTCAGCTCTCTGAGTTTATGGGAAGTACCAGTTCTATTCTGATGATCATGAGTGAATGAGTGAGTGAGTGTCATAAATGCGAAACTTTGCTTTCGCTTCACTTCGGAAGTAAATGACCGACAGACTTGAAATTTTGGATTTTAAGTATGTGATTATAGCTTACTGGATGACGAAAATTTCTGCGTTCTGGCCCCTAATTCTCGGGAATCTCTTATTCGATACATCTCGAAAAATCTCGTGTCATTTCGATCTCGACTGCTCCCGACCACGCGAGTCATGTCGAGCGAAAAAGGCAAATATCTCACCGATATCTCGTGCCCTGTGTCGAGGATGACTTCGTCAGAATAGGAAATGTGACATTTGCCGCAAAATGAGATTTTTCCTTCGAGATATTGTGTCGAATGCGAGATTCCCGAGAATTAGCCCCTTGGTCTTATCCAGAGGATCCCAAATAAATGGGCCTGAAAATGCGGCGAAATGGTTCCAGTAAAGTATGGTACGGCAGTGTTTGCTTCGCGCCCGACTTGGCGGGGGCACTGCCGTGCCCCCAGATCGCGAACTCGAATTCGTCGTAAAACAAATTGGCATTTTTCGAGATTGACTTTTCATGTGCGATAAAAGAATATATTTTTTGGCAAAATAATAATAAATAAAATTTCATTCCGTTTTATTTATATTTATGAATTTTATTATCAAAATTAAATGTTAGTATGCATTACCTAGTTGTTTGAATAACTGAACAAATCTCAACGTTTTATGGAACGAAACGCAGTAGTGACACAAGATAAAAAAATATCTGTCACTTCCTTCTCTTCCCCTTTTTGTAATCTGTGTTTTCCGCACAGAAAACAGACAGCTACAACTTGTGTGATTGCAAAAATGAAAAAACTGTGCCTGTGATAAAAATTAACAGTGTTTAGAGTGTTTCATTCATTGCCTATCACATCGGTATGTTTAGGAATTGAAAGTAAGTACCTACTGACAGATTTTCGTAGCGAAATTACTAGCTTTGAATTGGATGTTCTATAAAACTGAGACCTTTACGCTTACGCAATGAGATGATTTATATTATACAGCGTCCAGTGGCACCTTCACTACACTAGATGGGTGAAGTGACAATTCGACGCTGCTGTGTCTGGGACATTGTTTAGTGGAGTAGGTAGGCTTGCCCAGCAACTACCATCGTCGGCCTAGCCCCCAGAAAAGAGGTCAATACGTCAATCTTACTTATCTAATGAGCTAACTAAGCTGCGGGTTTCCTCATGATATTTTCTTTTTGTCTTAAAAGTTATGTACCTACATTTGTGAGTTTCTAGTAGCAATACAGCTCGCTAAAAGTTCTTCATAATTCAAGTCCAAATTAGGTATTCAAAGGGACTAGCACGTATTTCACTAAAGTAGGTACCTTCCCTAAACTAAACTCCTCCTATTACTTCTTTGCAGCTGCCTGCTCGCAACCAAAGTTCAGATGACAAACCAAAGGCCACCTACCATCCGGTAGCAAGCAACAGGACCGCTGACTAAACAATGAGTCCGTGCCTCCCAGCTCCATGTTATGGTTTTGGCTCAACATGGGCTCCACGCTAGTGGTGCTGAAAGCAAGATGTAAGTAGGTATTCAAGACAACTTTACTGTCACCACGGGTGAGCAAAAGCCTTGCAAAGGTCTCGAAATGATGGAAAACTTTTGAAAGTCCATAAAAGTAATATTAGTGCTCATGCAAGCCTAGGAAAATTAAATGTTATTCCCATACAAAACTATAAGAAGTACAACTGCAAATTGTAATTTGGAAAAGCTATGAGCCTTACTGAAATTAAAAAGTTAACAACAAATTATGAGGTGCATGTATTTTTTTAACTACGACTGTGTTTGTTTACCCTAAATCTTTTTTTGTTTTTCTTCACTTTGTCTAAGGAATGCTTTAGGTATGTATTTTAATTATTATTGTATAACATAATTATCATTTTCTTTTTAGATAACCTTCTACATGGGTGTGTGGCGATGCAAGACCGACATTATAGCTGGCGGGGCAAGACAGATCGACAGACAGTAGTCGGCCACACGCTAGGATACCTCTTTTTGTTTGATTGGCGCCCTTATGCCGCACGCGGTAAGAGCTGCTATGGGGTATCTGTGACTGTGGCCGACCGTACATACATGGTTATGATAATAAAGTATGTTTTGCCAAATGGTTTTTGGTTTTTATAAAATTCAGCCTATATTACTAACTTTAGGATTCCTTTGTATGTTTTTATACAATACTATACATTGTATAAATAAAGATGTAGGTAGATAACTATCTCTTTTTACAGGGTAATAGAATAGCACCCGGTGATAGGGATTTTTTGGTCTATGAAGTTCCGTTGATTTTTTATTAATAAAATGTTACCGCTGTGGCAAGAGAATTAAGTACTTTTAAAATAATATGGTTTTAACTGATTTTCACCGTGTTTTATTTATCAGCTTAAAAATATGCCAATGCACTTACGCACACAATCATGTTTTAATTTGAACTAGGCCTAAATAAATTAAGAAAAACTAGATTTATTTTCACTTTTGAGGTTATAAAATAAAAAATGTTTTTCAGCAGGTAGTGATCTTGTTGATCAGTAGGCAGTAGGTAAACCCTGCAAAAAGAGTTAAGATCTTTTGTAACTAACACGTTATATTTGATAGGTAGGACTCGATGAAGGCAAATCTGTGGTAGGTAAAGTCCGTTCGCTATCATAGTGACACACGACGGCAATCTTGGTTCTTGGGATAGGTACCAACTATTTTCGAAGTATCTGTGATGGGCGCAGACATATTCATTTCAACACAATGCTGATGGACATTACCTAACTAGAATTTGCTAATAGTATATTTCATTACAAGTGTGGAAAGGCTGTCATTGCAACGAGTTCCGACAAATGGCTACCCGAGCCGAGGCGCAGCCGAAGGCGAGGGTTGACAGTCGGAACAAGTTGCAATGACGGTTCCGCACGTGTACTGAACGACTATTTTTAATACAGTTGCGAAAAAATTAAGCAATTTAATAAAATAATAAAAACACAATAAACTCAACTAACTTGACATTTTTGACTTTTCTGGTAAAATGTTCTCCGAAGCATTTTGTGCAATTATACTGAGTTCCGGTGGTGTTAATTTAAAAAAACTAGGGTCGAAATTACTAATTTTGTGCAAAAAACAACTAAACTCGCGAAGAAAATTTCTGAAAAATCAAAATGGCGCCAACCGTAGAATATAAGCAGAGTTTTTTTTTTCTTCACCCATTCTGGTAGGCAAAGGCAACTATGCCCATACAGCCAAGTCTTCAGTAGAAGTTTTTTATTGATATGAAATGAAAATGAAATTTAATGAGATGAAATGAAATGAAACCTAACCAAACTCATTCAATCAAATCATTAAATCTGATATTGAAACAAATTAGTAGCTTCTTTTTAGAAATATACTTGCACAAATATATTTGCATGAATCATAAAAACTTTTTTAGTAAAAACTTCATGGTTGGTTTTACTTTTTAATAGACATTATTTTGACAGTTGGGAAAGAGAACGCACGAGTGCGGGAAAGGTAAAAAAAAAGCACGCGTGTGTAATAGCCCACTTCCCGAACGCTATACGTCCCTGCAATACGCCACTTTTTGAGCAACTGTATTAAAAAATGTTTTACAAAACCTTCGTCTTTTAATTTTTAGGTCATTCGAAGTTGCGTCTAGAGGCACCTCGCTGTCCTCCCACGGACGAAAAAACATTTTATCTTCATGCAGCGATCGACACTCAATACAAAATACTAACTAAGTCACAAGCACAACCTTTCAATACGACGCTTCTTTGACGAGCGGCGAGCCAAATTCACTGGCGTGTTTGCGCCGCGTCGGCTTCCTTTAATTTCTTTTGTGAAAAGCCGCCGTGCGCCAAGGCGGCAAATATCAAAGTGACACTATGATAGCGAACGGACTTTAGCCGTCACGCGCGGCGTAGGTAAGGCAAATCCGTGGTAGGTAGCCGTCGCGTGCGGCGTATGACAAAAAGGGGTAGGTAGGTACTCTGCGATCTTGATGACTACCAAATTAGGTAAGTAATAGGTAGGTATGTACCTACACACGACAGCACGTCGATCCTTACATGCTAGCACTCTACTCGGTTACGTTACGGCGACTTTACAACAAAAGTTTACACTCTGACGTGCTGTCGTGTATACCTAGTAAGTACACACGACAGCACGTCGACCTTAACATACTAGCACTCTACTCGGTTACGATACGGGCAACTTTACAAAAGAGGTGTACAGTCTGACGTGCTGTCGTGTGTACACACGACAGCACGTCGACCCTTACATGCTAGCACTCTACTCGGTTACGTTACGGGCGACTTTACAACAAAAGTGTACAGTCTGACATGCTGTCGTGTGTACCTATCGCGCGTTGAACTAGCAAGCAACAGTTGGATACAAAGATCGAAAGAGAATCTTCAGACGCCGCAGCTGCCCACGACTCACGCTCTTCGTCTGTTATCCAAAATATCTATCTATTGCAAGATCATTATTATTATTCAATCAAGCAACAACCAACTAAAAAAAAAAAAAAACAGAAAACCAAACTAAGTTTTGACAGTTTGGCACGTGATTCACTTTGTTTGGATGAACGTCGATCCCCGGTACGGACGAACTGTCAAATTGACTAAGTAAACAATGTATTCAACGCCTGCGAGAAAAGAATAGCACATTTACAACATCAAAATCGTAAATACACTAATATCGCGAAATATTCACATATCAAACCCTAGAATTAGGTAAGTGCTATCAAACACACAATTTTTCGTGTTGTAAATCATGACAGTTTGCAAAATATTTTCGTTGAAAAAAACAAATTCCCAGTACTAACTTCCTCAGTTTTTGAATGAAAATTTCTTCAAATCTATTACGAACATCAACACGAAACTTGCCTTATAAGATAGCTCTTACCTAATTCTAGGGTTTGATATGGCAATATTTTCGATTTCTTTAGTGTATCTTGCATGCGAATCCAAATAAGAGATGCGTCATTGCTATACTTCTCCCGCAGGAGTTTCACTATCCACCCTGCCTTAACAACGCCGAGCATAAAAAGGAAGCGAAATAAGAGATTTAAAGGTACCAATTGCTACCGAAGTCAAAGGAAAAATACAAGTTTATCTACGAAAAGTTTGCGGAATGAAAAATCAACAGAAAGTAAACTAAGACAAAAAAGGTAAGCTGATTCTATTTAAATTACTCGCATTGTTTGAGTAAAGCACTATACAAGCCTTGGTCTGCAATGAGTGCGCTTCTGGCCACGCTATGTTGGCCTCGAGCTTAGCTTAGCTACGCTCTCGGCCGTCAAGCTTGGTCATCATTGCAGCCCTTGCTGTCCGCGCTATAAAGGCCTCGACCTTCGGTCTCGGCCTTCATTTCAGCTTGTCCATCAAGGGCTGCAATGCTGACCACGCTGTGAAGGCCTTGAGCTGCGCTACGCTGCGCTCTGTCGGCCATCAAAAGCGCGCCAGAAACGCACCCATTAAAGACCGCGGCAGTAATGTACTATTAAAGTATTCTTACTAAGATTCAACAGAGCAGCTTGAACTATTTAAATGTTCTACACAATAAAGAAGTTTTCCGCGCATGCATATCCACAATTCATTACATGCAAACTCGCAGGTTTCTTGCTCGCTTTACATATTTTAGCACCACTAGAGTAGAGGCAATATCATTACTGTGTTTGTTTTCATTTCTTTTTTGCACTTTATGAACTGCATGTTTACGACACTATTTTTAGAGAGAAAACGCTTTGAAGTGCTTGTTATTGGATTTATCTAGGGTTGGATTTATCCATAAAGAGTTTTTGTTGCTCGATAATCTACTTCATACAATTATGCAAGCTCTTTTAATTGTACGATACTCCTAGCCAACTTAGTGCACATGCACTAAGACGGCTAAATATTGAACATTTTTTGCATAATCACTCGGATGTGCATGCAGCGACGCAAACGTAAACATTGAAAGTGCTATATACGTGTCACATATTATGTTAATCTCGTAACACATTACAGCTTAATTCTAAAGCAAGCATGGGGTAACACGAAACTGCGCCATGAAAATGAGGCTTCCGAGTTAAAAGCAGAAGATTAATTTTATGCAAAATTAACAAAACATGCCGCTCCTTCTCACACTTGTACCCGACTCCGTAATGTTCTATGCCATAGGGGGCTCTACACACTTGCTTGAATAATAAATAATTATTATTATCTACACTAATCTACATCTACACTAATATTATAAAGAGGAAAGATTTGTACCTATTTTTGTATGTTTGTATGTTTGTAATGAATAGGCTCAAAAAGTACTGGGCCGATTTAAAAAATTCTTTCACCAATAGAATGCTACATTCTTCCAATTTGACATAGGCTACATTTCATTTTGAAAAAAAATAGGGATCCTTGGTAAAATTTGAACAATGTAACCGAAGGTGTAGAAAAATGAGTCTTAAAATGTCTTTTTCTACCCCGTGCGAAGCCGGGACGGGCTGCTAGTAATATTATAAAGAGGAAAGATTTGTACCTATTTTTGTATGTTTGTATGTTTGTAATGAATAGGCTCAAAAAGTACTGGGCCGATTTAAAAAATTCTTTCACCAATAGAATGCTACATTCTTCCAATTTGACATAGGCTACATTTCATCTTGAAAAAAATTAGGGATCCTTGGTAAAATTTGAACAATGTAACCGATGTAACCGAAGGTGTAGAAAAATGAGTCTTAAAATGTCTTTTTCTACCCCGTGCGAAGCCGGGACGGGCTGCTAGTTTATTAATAAACTAGCAGCTTAAAGCTGATGCGTGTATTATATCACTTTAGTGCACTTTTTAAATGTTTATCGAGTCTGTTTTTAAAAGAGTTCATACCGATGGCGCACTGATTACTGTCTCAGGTAGTTTATTCCACTCATTCACTACACGCTTCGGCAAAAAGTGTTTTCTGGGGTTGCTTGTCCGTGGTTGCTGGTTCAAGTTCCGCAAGTGCCCTCTTAGCATTTTGTTTGTATTTAATTCGTATATCATACGAGTAGCAAGGACCGGTACATTGTTATGGTTGTGTAGGATTTGCATGTCTCTATTAGGTCGCCTCGCTCTCTACGCTGTTCCAGGGGTACAGGCCTTTTTCATCTATCTATTCGTATGACTGTATATTTTCAAAGTTACATTAAATTTGTGATTTTGTTGTAGAAATACCACTCGCAGGCGCGCGCGCATCGCCTAGCGACACGCAGTCTGAGACACTGGCCTCGGCGCCGCGAAGACCGCCTCAGCTCCATGATTAAGATCTCCGAATTAAAACCGAAACAAGTCAGCTAAACCGAGATAAATACAAGTAGTTAAACTTACTTGTATTTATCTCGGTTTACGAAATACGTTACAAATTGTGCAGCGTCCACGAATGTTAAATAAAATTTTTTTGGTTCGGTCGCGGTTGAAAGTTAGATTTTTTTGACTTTGAACGCGGAACTTCTGGGCTGCTTATTTAGTCTCCACTGATCACTTATGTGCAATAATGCGTGGCCATCGCGCAGTTTGATTTTAAACGATCTCTAAATCCATTTATATTTTTTTCTTGTGATATGTAAATACAAAAATATCAACCAAAATATCCGCCTTAGTACTAAGTGAAATACTTAGTACAAAAAGGCGGTGTCATTTCTAAATAATTTTCTTTCAGCTATAGTTTTAATCTTAGAGGAACTGTAATAATAACACTTACCTTCGTCAATTTACACTCCTCCTATCTCCTATTTTTTTCCTCTTTCTATTCTTCAATATCCGTCCGGTAATAAATGCAATATAAAAATATCCCTGTAGTGGGCACATCCAATAGCACGTATCCCTTGCGTTAGGCGGGTCAACATCCTTAAGGCGCCGTGCATAGTGAATTAGCCCGCGCGCAAAGAAAAATGCAAAAAAATCGATTCCTATATCAGAAGGTACTCGTATACTAAACGAATCGAAAAAGTAAACATATCATACACTAAAATTAGGTGAGAGCTATCTAACACAGCCTGATATCCATAATAGAAGCGCTCCGCCTATTTTTTTTCGGCGAAAATATCTTCAAAACATTTATGAATATCAAAACGAAACTGGTTGACTGTATTAGATACCTCTCACCTATTATAGTGTTTGATATTATGTTTATTTTTTCGATTCATTTAGTGTATTTGATACAGGAATCGATTTTGTTCATTTTTCTTTGCGCGCGTTCACTATGCGCCGGGCGCCTTTATGATATTAAACGCAATTGCACGGACGGATCCCTCGGAAAAGTGAAACAACCGAGCAACTTTACGGAGCCGAAACGACCGAAGCAGGTAGTGAGTAGACCCTTTTCCTTTAATTTCACACGAGAACGGTTCACAAAACGCTTTCTAGATGAGTTCATTCAAATTTCCCATATAAATGTCCCAATTCGCGAAAGCAATTCCGTTACATCAGGCATTCTCGTCGCGGCCGTTGTGTTTTACTGACTGATGTGGAAAGCGAAGCCAAACATTACTGAAGCGGTTTTAATGTTGTAAGCCAATCGGAAACCGCTTTTCCATGTTGATGATTTCACATCGGAATGACGAGATTGGATTTTTTATAGATAGTCTATTTAAATAACAAATGAAATTTGCTTGATATCCGCCAGCTCCTGTTACTCGATAAAAATTTGCACTAAAACACTGGTATTTGTTTGCGAAAATTGTGAACGTTTTTGTTCTTTATTGGGCGTATTCGATAACTTAATTAAATTTGAATCCCAAATGAAACAAAATTCTCTTATTATTGCATCAAATTGCAACAGATTTCGAAAAAATCTGTCTGATTCCATAAAAACTTATCATGAATCGACTATTGGCTATGGATTTTTTATAACGCGTCATGAAGGTACCTATACCAACTAACTGTGTCGTGTTACTTACTAGTCACACAAATGACATCTTTGTAAATAGTACCAGTCGTTAACGACGGATTCTCTCTTGGTCCATGTTCTCATCGGGTAGATCTGAAACTTGGCATGAACGTACCTTTAGAAGTAGAAACAGCCTAAGCAATATATCTCATAACATACGTACATATCGTTAAGGACTTTATAAAAAGAAAACATAAAAATACGTTTCTATTTTCTATTCCCGAAATCAGAACTCCGCTATTTTTAAAAATAACATTTTAATAGGCCAGTAGAACAATTTAATTCTGCTCCAATCAACAAAACCCACCAGCCACAATAGCAACAAGCGACTCCGTATAAAAGAAGACCTCCAGTCTAACATTAAATCTCGCCGCTACGGAGGCAACACAGATTGTCTTGCAAGCTTCCCGGCCATCCAGATTCGTAAGGATTTATCCCCTTCCTGCGCGAAAATGTGCGGACAATGATGGAGGAGATGCTGTTTTAAATGCTTGTTTATTACTAAAGTTGCTAACTAGTACAGGTAGTGATGTTACATGATGCTATTTCCTCTTTGTCTATTTTATGTGATCAACAATTACTTTCCAAACAATTACTTGTGATCAATGTCGATTTGATGTCAAATTAACTTTACCTACATTCGATTAATAATTTTATTAACGAACCATATAGCATTGCGGTTATGTTGGTGGTAAAACAAGCCACAACTAAAATTACCACAATTCGACGCGTTCTGAACAAAACGATGTGTGAATATAGTAAAATATTTTAGTAATTATTATCAAAATGTGTACGATAATTACGTTTTCACGGCCTATGTATTATGTATACTCGTAGCACCACAGGGTGTCGTCCAATTTTAGGAGCAATAAATTTTTCACCTTACGGCCCGCAAAATAGAGTGCAGAACTAAATTTCAGGAAGCTCTACAAATTCCAATTTACCTTCATGCATGTCATCTGCCTCGCAAAGCTATATAGGCCATGCTGCATCCTAAAAAGAGTATACATTTGCCTCGTAAAAAGTTTATTATGAAAACCCTATTAAACTGTAGTCTGCGGTCGTAAAAATGGCTTTGCTGGCAAAGACGCTAGTTTCGAGACACAGAGACATGGGTCTAGTTTAGCGGTAAATAAGGTAGCTTTATGATTGTCAAAGGGGTAAGCAGATCCGAAGGGAGGTATTTTTGGCTTCGGGGATGATGGCAGGTAAAGTTTTGTGTAGGAATAATAGGTAGAAGTCTGCTAGGCAATGTAGAACTGTACTGAAGAATGTAGAAGATGGTGTTAATTGTCCCTCTTAGTAAATTGTAAAAATGCAATTATTATTTTCAAAATAGGTGAGGTATCAACTTCAACTAGTTTTCTTCAAACAAGAAGACGAATGAAGAACTGAGATAAAAAAAAAAAATTGTGCAGCCTGTGTGTTAGTGTTAGTATCCTTGCCTAATGTTATGGTTGCCTGGCAGAGATTTTGCGATATCGCTTTTAGCGATAAGGCCGCCAATTGTATGCTTACTGATTAGTTTTAAGAATTCCCATGTAAATAATTTTGGTGTACAATAAAGTGTTATTGAACGAGCGAGCGAAGCGAGCGAAGTTCTCCGAGTCTACTGGAACAATCCGGCGTTTGTATGTATGTATGTATGTTCGTATGTATGAATGTTCGTTCGACGATAACTTGAGTAAATTTTGTCGGATTGGTAGGCAAATAAATGAGGCAAAGATAATTTTTAAGTTCTAACATGAGCCAAATCCGTCGAGGGGTTGCTGAGTTATGGTGTCGCGAGTTCATAGTTCGGGGCGAACCACTAGTCTATAATCTTGCAGGAAAAACTAACTCGTATAAAAACAGCACTGAATGACACTGTGATCTGAATGTTTTTTTTCCAACTTTTGCCAAACAGCTCTACAAACAGAACCAAACATGTTCTAACATCATCATGATCATTATAGAAGGGAAAGATTGTTAATAAGTCTTATGATAGTGGAGTTAATACCTAACAACTTGGCTTGCAAACTAAATACCTAGTTGGGAGTAGATCAATAACAATTTATAGCCAGAAGGCACGAATACTTGCTACCTCAGACCTCAATGAATCTGCTTCCCGGAATCGAAACAAAGCAAACTCAAGTGTTACAGATAGAGTGCAATAGCATTATTCCGGAAATTGAATTAGAACAGTTAACAAACACCCCTACATTCATAACACTTAGCAGCAAAACTGTAGGACCGAGCTAAGTAATGTAAGCACCTACTTACACTCAACACTTACTCTAGGAATAAAAATTGCTTCAAGCAATCACGCTAATGAAAGTAAGCCACGCTCTCTCTCTAAAGTGAGGTTGTGTTCTGGTAAATATTCAACGCTTAAAGGTTTGCTTACACTGCTACCCTAAGTAGACTGCTACCCTAGTAGGCTACTACCAACCGAGCAATATACGTTGAAGTGATAAATTACTATAACTGCTTGTCTGCACCGCTCCATACATTTTAGTGAGAAATAATTTTCACGAAATAATGGTTATTGTTTAGTAAAGGGTATACTATATTTGATAATTAGTTTCACTTGCGGTTAAAATACACGCTAAATCAAGTGTATTAATATCAGCAACGCAACGATATAATATTCAAACATTGTTTTTTCTTTGCATTCGGAGATCTTTCTACTGTTAGTTGGGTTAGCCAATCACTATTTGTAGTTATTTGTTTTTTTTTTTTTGGGAAAACTTACTGCCGATATAACAGATATTTAGCATAAAAAGCAAAAGATATTTTTTTAAAGCAATTATTTTCATTAGCATCAGATTCTGCCCGCGAATTCGGCCACGTAATACGTAAGTAAAATGTAATACGTAAGCACTGAATATGCCCCCGAAGGAAGCACCACTTATGCAGTGCTCAAGTTTATTCACTCAAGTTTCCCCTAACAGTTTTCATTGTTTTCACAGATAGACTAAAACATTCATCGTGGCTTTACTTGGAAAATAAGTGAGAGTTCACCTTGAAAGGAGTTGAGACACGTGTCTAGGAAAATTAAGACTCGAGGAAAAAGCATCTAGATTAAAGTACCTATATTCTATTAAAGGAAAAGTTATTTTGCCAATTGGCTCCAGTCTAGGATACCCCATAGTAGCTCTTACCACGCGCAGGATAAAGGCGCCAATCGAACAAAAAGGGGTATCCTAGCGTGTGGCTGACGTTACCTATATTGTCTTCATTCAATTCAGTAATGAATCAAGTAGCGCTAACTCTCTTTTACAGCTGCCTAGAAACTATAAACTATCAACAGTATACAGTGTTGATCGCTTGCCAAGACCTACTTTTGCTGTTAATTAAATTCCTAGTTTTTTTCCTCCTCCTTGGATTCTTTACGACGTTGTTGTGGAAATTGTGTTTTCTGGGGGCACGGCAGTGCCCCCACCAAGTCGAGCTAAAAAGCGGCACGGCCGTACCATACTTTTCTCGAAGCAGTTCAGGCCATTTTCGACCCCCCTATAACTTCGTTTCGGATAAAACTAGAAGCCTGAATTTTCTGTAACCAAGAAAGCATTGTATAAACACGGAATATTTCAAATTTCATTCAATTTGAACCAGTAGTTTAAGAATTATAACTAGTCAAAGTTTCGTATTTTGTCACTCACTCACTCACTCACTCACTGATTGATCATCAAAACTCTAAGGCACTTCTAGCATACATAGAAGCTTCAAATTTAGAATATAATTAGTATTTAGTGTATAAATCAAGAAAAAACTAAAATATTTTGCAATTTCAGTCCAGGTTTCTAGGTACACCAACTGCATCTATAACTTTGTATTCCCATATAAATATATGGGATTACAAAGTTTTATGTGCATACATGTACAATGCAAATGTAACTTTGTAATCCTATATATTTATATGGGAACACAAAGTTTAATTGACCATGTCAGAGACCCTTTGGGTGGCCTAAAAACTCTGACACCAGGGGTGGCCACTACCTCATACGATTACCTACCTACAAAGTTTAATTTGCATACATGTACCCACGACAGCACGACAGAGTGTACAAACGTAACCGAGTAGAGTGGTAGGGTGTAAGGGTTTACATGCTGTCTTGTGTACAATGCAAATGTATGTTTGTAATCCTATAATGAAATCAATAGGTGTAGATATGTACCTACATAATATGTACCTACCTACATATTATTATGTTCAAAGGTAACTTGTACAATGGTCAACGGAATGAAAAAGCCAGAATGGGATGTCTTGAAGTTGTACCAAAAACCCGCAAAGTATTAAGTAGATGGACAGAGGCCCGGTTTCTGAATTGAGAATTTTGCTAAGCAAATACTTAACTATCGTTCCGTCATGCTCTTTTGTGAGAAATCTGCAGAGACAGGACGATACTTACCCATTTGCTTAGTGAATTTCTTAATTCAGAAATCGGCAGTAAGGCCCGGTTTCCGAGTTGAGAATTTTACTAAGCACATACTTACGTATCGCTCTGTCACGCTCTTTTGTGAGAAATCTGTAGAGACAGGACGATACTTACCCATTTGCTTAGCAAAATTCTCAACTCAGAAACCGGGCCTTTAAGTTTAGTTGCCCGATCGTAATTGAAGCCGTCAAGTGGGAGCCCGTTTTGTCACCATTGCGTTACAGGCTAAGGGCCCTGGAAACCTTTGGGTACTTATCAGTCAGTATGAGTAGGTATACAAAATTAAATAATCTTTATATAAATCCAATTCTATAGAAAAATATATTTATGCATTTCAAAAAACATTGAGGGCTGTACTAGTTCTTGTTACTGTTATTACGTACATTGACGGTATTTACATAATTAGTGAATGAGGGATAACAATTTTACCTAAGGATTAAATTTATGTTGTTGCACACTCATGTTGTAAAGTCGCCCGTAACGTAACCGAGTAGAGTGCTAGCGTGTAAGGGTCGACGTGCTGTCGTATGTACGGTCGGCCACAGTCACAGATACCCCATGGCGGCTCTTACCGCGCGCGGCATAAGGGCGCTAATAGAACAAAAAGGGGTATCCTAGCGAGTGGCCCACTGTACGGGCGTAAGTAACGTTGGTAGGTATAAAGGTTGTAATAAAATTGTAAATGACCGCGCTCGCGGTGGATGGAAGCGAGCGCCGCGCGCGCAGAGGTGAATCCCCCCGCCCGAGCGATCGGCAGCCGTGCAGCGACTTTGGAAGTATTAAAGCGCAGGAGTCCTCAATTTGTGAATACAATAGACTAAGAAGCATTTACCGTCCAGACTTATCGAAAATTATAACATCAAAGCCTCCGAGAAAAACCCATAGAGACAGGGAGTGGGCTTTGAGAAAAACTGTAGCTGAAGCTCAAGAAGTAGAACCGGAAAAGAAAAAGAGGAAGACTACCTACAAAAATAAGAAAAGCTCATGACAGAGAGTGGGCTTCAAGAAAATCCGTTGTTGGTATTCAAGAAGTAGAAGGTAGAAGACGTACTCGTAGAAGTAGAAAGCAAAAAAAAGTAGGACTATCTACAAAAAGAAATGAGATCCCGTCAAAAACAAAACTTGTAAAAAAAAACCAAGCCTCGCTGCTCAGTTCTTCTACCGTAAAAAGTTTTGAGATCCACGTAATACCGCAAGTCGGTTAATTTATTCAGTCCCTACTTTTTAAGGGTCCTTCTGTCTTGAGTAATTTATTACGTAATTAGCTAACCTAACAACATCTTATAGTGACCATATCAAAATTAAACATCTTTTATGTTTTAAATAAATAGATTGACTTGGCCATCGCATGAAAACACAAGTAATACAAATTATATTAAATTAGATTATTTGATGCGATTGCCAATTCAATCTAATTATTTAAAACATAAAAGATGTTTAATTTTGATATGGTCACTATAAGATGTTGTTAGGTTAGCTAATTACGTAATAAATTACTCAAGACAGAAGGACCCTTAAAAAGTAGGGACTGAATAAATTAACCGACTTGGTATTACATGGATCTCAAAACTTTTTACGGTAGAAGAACTGAGCAGCGAGGCTTGGTTTTTTTTTACAAGTTTTGTTTTTGACGGGATAAATATATTTTACTCAAAAAAGCTCGTAATGTGGACATTAATTCGACAACCTTCTTTGAGCAAAGTCGGACTTGCGGGCTACTTGGATTAGGCGCCAGAAAAGTTGTATGGAATTTCATTAATGTCGTGTTTTGCGGCCAGAAAAACTGTATGAAAATCCATTAATGTCGAGTTTTGTTTCATAAATAGAACTCAAACATCAGGTGCAAAAAGTATTTATTTAGAATTGGGCTGTATGGGTACTGGCAGTCGACACATTGCACAGAAAAAAAAAGCGCGGCCATATTGTTTTGTTTTCGACTTTTCGCGCGTTGTTCGAAGTGATTTTTTTCTGTGTTTTTGTTGAAAAAGTGAACTCTCAAAGCGACGAATCCTCGGATTTAATGTGTTTAACACCGCCGGACATTCAAAATCAAGCGAAATTAGTAATTGGAAATTTATTGCCACCGAAGTCAAAAGAAAAATACAAGCAAGCTTACCAACAAAAAGTTTGCGGAATGGAAAATCGACAAAAAGTACTTAATCTACGACAAATGGTAAGCTAATTAAATTACTTTACTCAAAAAAGCTCGTAATGTGGACATTAATTCGACAACCTTCTTTGAGCAAAGTCGGACTTGCGGGCTACTTGGATTAGGCGCCAGAAAAGTTGTATGGAATTTCATTAATGTCTTGTGTTTTGCGGCCAGAAAAACATTAATGTCGAGTTTTGTTTCATAAATAGAACTCAAACATCAGGTGCAAAAAGTATTTATTTAGAATTAGGCTGTATGGGTACTGGCAGTCGACACATTGCACAGAAAAAAAAAGCGCGGCCATATTGTTTTCGACTTTTCGCGCGTTGTTCGAAGTGATTTTTTTCTGTGTTTTTGTTGAAAAAGTGAACTCTCAAAGCGACGAATCCTCGGATTTAATGTGTTTAACACCGCCGGACATTCAAAATCAAGCGAAATTAGTAATTGGAAATTTATTGCCACCGAAGTCAAAAGAAAAATACAAGCAAGCTTACCAACAAAAAGTTTGCGGAATGGAAAATCGACAAAAAGTACTTAATCTACGACAAATGGTAAGCTAATTAAATTACTATGTTAATAGGCTACTTGACTCTCTTTTCAAGTATGTCTTAAATGGTAAATATCTCTTCCATTAGACCAAAAAAGATTTTTGTATATTTTTTGAGGACCTAAAAACAACTAAAATAAATATTTTAAAAGTTGGGTTTGCTAAACAGCCAAAAACGCGGTCCGCCATTTTTGTCTATGGTTTGAAGGCGTAAAGTCTGTAAACAAAGTTTGACATTCAACATAACCTAAAATCTGTGAGCAAGAGCATAGTGAAATAACAACAACGAAACCATGAATTCATCGAGTTTACATGCAAAATATAGCAATTATCATTATTGCATTGTTCGAGAATGCAAAAACACGTCAATAAAGACCCCCGGGAAGTTGTGGATTCGTCTACCCAGTGAAATAAACATGCAAAAAACTCGGCTCAAACTTGCCAAAAGAGACCCCGATTCTGTATCGAATCAAACTCGGATGTATTTATGATCACTTTGATGTAAGTCCTATAATAATAATTTATTCAATGTCCCCACAGAAACTCTGTTATTAGCAGGCCTTAGCCTGTAACGCAGTGGCGTATCGATGGCGTTCCAGCAGAAGGACAAAACAGGGATTTCCTCGTTCTTTCCCTTCAACCAGCGAACTAATCCTCTAGAATTAGAATCAGAATATTCTTTGCTGTACACACTACAGCCCGTCGACCCTTACAGACTTACAGAGTAGCACTCTACTCGGTTGCGTTACGGGAGACTTTACAACAAAAATGTACAGTCTGACGTGCTGTCGTGTGTACTACAAAAAGGACCAGCAGCATTAATAAATCATATTTGAAGCCGTCGACCAAGACCCCATTTTGGCATCATTGCGTTACAGTCTAAGGCCCCTGTAATAATACTTGGTTTGTTTTTTTTATGTTTATGTAATTAATTACCTACCAAATAATTAGGAACATACTAAAGCTCGTATGTTATTTACCTTTCAGGTATTACGTGGAATATAATGGGCAAAGTTAAACAGATTAAAATGAAGCCCAACTGCCTACCATCCTTTGACTGCCAGACTTCTCAAGAACAAATCTGTCGCATGGAAATATCAACATCATCATTTAATCCAGGTAATTGTTATCTACACTAATATTAGGTATAAAGAGGAAACGTTTGTAGTTTGTATGAGCTCTTCGCAAGTCGATTGTTAAAAATTATATTTTACCAACTAATTTATTTCCAGAGTTACTCAGCAAGGAGGATGCTGTGCCATCATGTTCCTCTTCTCTTAAGGACTTTCATGACAAGACAGTGGAAGTAGTACAGCATAATAGTCAATTCATGTCGAGAGAGTGATTAGAAGTGTTCGTGAGTTTTCAATTGATAAGCCACACTCAGTAGTTAATTTAAAATGTTAAATGTGTTAGGTTACTGTGTAATCACAGCCTGTGTTCTAATAAATCTGCAAGACTGTTATAAAATAAAACATCATGATATGAATAAACAATGGATTTTATGTTATGCATGACTAATTATACTACTATTTTACAAACTAACACTTTCGTACAATTTGGGATAAATATTTCTCTTTGTACGTATTTTGATAACATTATTCTAAAGTCTGTATAATGTGCTTTAGTATCTAACAATTTTGTATTTTTCGTTTTTTACATTCTTTAATGAAATTCTTAAATAAACAGTCTGGTACAGGATCTTCTTTTTCTTTGCACATTATTTTTAAAGTTGACCCAACCTGTGATTAATTGGATTTCTTACAGTAGCACTCTACAGAAGTACAAGCAGGCTCTTCGCTGCGACGATGCAACCACCGCAGGGCAATCTTCGCAGAGAGCACTCATACCCTTTTCTTCCTCTTCATTACACAGTACAGATTTTACCATCTCATTTGAGCTGGACGTAACCAATGGCATCGTCGCCATACGTTTCCCTTGCAGATCTGTAAAAGAAATAAATCATTTGCAGCAGCACACAAACAAGCAGTCAAAGGTTAAGAGATAGTTTTGTACTACTTCCTACCAACTATTCCACCTTTTCATGTTTACCATTATATCGATACACCAAATACACTGTATTTACTTACATAATTTTAAGTCTTGACATTCCTCAGCTCGGCAGAGCACTTGCTCGGCAGACTTCTGGGTTCATGGCAAAAAACAATACCAACCGCCAATGAATCAATTCTTGGTAAATTGGTACTATCTGCTTTCACGAATCCAGCGTCCATGATTGCGCTTATCAATAAAATGCTAGGACAGTAACTGCAAAAGAACTAGAAAAGAACAGTTTTTGCAAAAACACTAAAATCAAATCAAATCACACACCCACACAGAGAGAGTCACGGGTCCCATTTTGTACGTCCCAGTTTTGCACGGCCCGATTTTGTACGGCCTGATTATACGAAGCCAAATGGTTCGTAAAGTTTTGTACAACCAGTTTTGTGGCCATAAAAAACCTTTAATCTAGTCCAATATTGTACGCCAGAGTTTTGCATAGCCACGTTTTGTATGGCCCGATTATTCGAAGCCAATATGGATTTTTCCAAGCATAAAAAATTACACGAATAACTGTCAAAATCAGTCTATTTGGATTCATAAAATCGGGCCGTACATACAATACATGGCTGTGCAAAACGGGCCTTGGATAATCAGCCCTTACCGATTATAATTATGTACAGCCTGATTTTACCAATCCATTTTCAGAACTGTCAATTGTCAAAATGGAACCTCGTTTACATTAATTAGTTACTTGTGAAGTCAGATCACACAGATTAGGAAACTTCATGCTTGTGTCACAGATTACAAAAATCTGTGGGTTGTGGTATTTACGTCGGAAACTTGGGAGATTTTTCGTAAATTTTCTGTCGAAAAGAATTCTCCAATGCTATCCTGCGTCTACACGCCGGCATTCATATGAACGAACCTACCTCATCTATGTAAGCCCAGGCGTGGAAGGTGCTATTGGCAGTTTGGTAGATGCCGTCGGTGGCTTGAAGTAAAAGCCTCATACTGAAGAGTCACCGGCTTAGTTCTCTGAAATGAGTTCCAACCAGGGGCCTTAGCCTATAACGCAATGGCGTGTCGATGTGTCTCAGCAGAAGGACAATACTGGGGTTTCCTCGTTTTTCTCTTACGACCAGAAAACAGGCAAAACAGATGAGTCAAATAAGTTCCTTGTAAAAGGATATTTAATTATTGTATAGTTACTGCTGCCGCACTAAAATTTTCAGCGTCGTTGCTATTAAAACCATTCATTTTATTAATAATTAACTGAAGTTTATTTATCCAGACACTTTGTATAATGTAAATAAAAGAATGTTTTTTTTTCCGGGTGCATTCTGATCTTATACCATAAAAAAATAAAATTTGCACGGCACGATTTTACGAGTCCATGGCTTCGTATAATCAAGCCCTACAAAACGGGGCTCGAGTAATATCGGGCCGACAAAATCGGGACGTACAATATCGGCCCACCGCACGCACGACTGACAGACAGCTGACAGATGACAGATGTTTGTTTACAAACCAAAGCTGCTTTCAAGATGGCGGGTAGCGTTTTCGCCGTTCCGAACTAGAAGCGGAAAATATTTTTTTTTATTTGCAAATTTTGCAGCCATCCTGCATATTTACTTAGCAAAGTCAATATATTTCGGTTTCTTACGTGAAATACTACAGGAAATATTAATTTATTGCGTCAAATTCGATACGAGTCAAGTAGCCTATTACTATTCTAATTAATATTTTAATTACTCGCATTGTTTGAGTAAAGCACTATACAAGCCTTGGTCTGCAATGAGTGCGCTTCTGGCCCCCTATAATTGCCTCGAGCTTAGCTTAGCTACGCTCTCGGCCCTCAAGTTTGGTCATCATTGCAGCCCTTGCTGGCCGCGCTATAAAGGCCTCGACCTTCGGTCTCGGCCTTCATTTCAGCTTGTCCATCAAGGGCTGCAATGCTGACCGCACTGTGAGGGCCTTGAGCTGCGCTACGCTGCGCTCTGTCGGCCATCAAAAGCGCGCCAGAAACGCACTCATTACAGATCGCGGCAGTAATGTACTATAGGTACTGTACCAATGTTGTCATTGTAGGTTGGTTCTATTAACCCAAGAAGAGTAAAAGTTAATAAAACAGTTCTGATGGCTAAGCATGTACTTAGAGCTTTAGGCCCGGTTTCTGAGTTGAGAATTTTGCTAAGCAAATGGGTAAGTATCGTCCTGTCTCTGCAGATTTCTCACAAAAGAGCGTGACAGAGCGATACGTAAGTATGTGCTTAGTGAAATTCTCAACTCAGAAACCGGGCCTTAATGTATTTAAATGGACACAATATACCCCATTGACCGCTTCCCGATTCAAACACTGTAAACTGAATCTGATTTTTCTACGACATGAATCTTAAACGATTAATTAGAAGAACGATGGAACAAAAATATTAATGAGATTTTCCTGCGGCTTTCACGTTTCCTATTTTTAATAATATTAATGTATATTCTTGGTATTTACTGTCCAAAGAATTATGTGTTATGTATGACTATTTAAAAAAATCAGTGGCAGTTAACAGCAGCCGTAACTAATCACTTTGTGTTATTTAATTGTATTCTCTCTTTATTTTATTTTTTGTACAATATTAAACAAACACTTTGCTTTGCTTAAACTTCTACCTGTGCATCATTCAGTTTTGGCCGCAACTGCAGCAAAGTGTGAATTTTTCGAGAGATAATAAGTAATAACCAAATTCTCTGACACAACGGTCGTGGACGGTCCAATCAAGAATTCAACCTTATCTCTCTTCCTCTCTTTTGATTTTGAGCAAAAATTTAATTCAAAAATCTCGTATTAATCAATCTCGATCAAACTCCCCACGGCGGTAACGAGAAAAAGTATGAGCCTCCCAAATCATGGGAAAAGATTTATTGTTCCAGGGGATTTCAGTGGACGTCGTGATGGGAAATAATAGAAGAACACCTTTGGAGACTTTATTATATTACAAAAGACAACATAGTATAAAGTATGTAGCTAATCGTTTTCGGCTACAACACTTAAACCCTTTTGATGTTTGTTATTTGATTCCATGGTAAGACACCGGTTTCATGTGGTTATTTATGTCGATATTTCTTAATCAATTTCGTTTTGGAAAACATCTGCCGCACTAAGCCAAAAAGTATATCTCAAAAAAGAGGTATGTACCTACAAAACCCTAATAAGCGAGCTTCAACAAGTAACTCCGTTAAGACTCAATTATTTAAAATAAAGGACTCTTATTTTTTATTTTTTTTTATGTTGCTATAATTAATCAGTGTTGTTTTGTGCTTTAGCAGGTTCTAGGTTTGTGCTGGCAACGTCAGTATCCTGATTGAAACAGCGTCTTGTCACGCCGGGATTTCAACCACCCGCCCAAGTTAAGTTGTAGACACGTGAAAACGTGAGAAAATAGGATTTGAGAAAATGGAATTTGGCCGTGTTTTCACCTTGATACCTAAACTCTATTTTTTAATTCGAGTCCACGGAATGACAGTTGTTACAAAGGCTTTATCTGTCAGTACCATACTAGCAACTGTCATTCCGTGGACTTGAATTAAAAATTGAGTTTACTTACTTTTTGAAGAAAAAAATACATTTGATGACTTATCTTAATTCCTAATTTTAGGTACCTATATCAACTGCAAATGATCCTAGTGAAGCTGGAGTGACAGCTGGACAAAATAAAGTAGCTATTTATTGTATAGTAGTTGATAATAATATTAACTTTGTCGTTCTTTATGAATTATTTTTATCTTTACATAGAATAAAACTATTTAACTTTAATTTTGACTAAGCTTGAACGTCCAAGGGTTTAATTAAGCAATACTTATTTATATGGGAGGTACATACATGGTGTTATTTTGCCATATTTAATGGTAACTTGTCATGTTCGTGCCACTAAAGCAACTGGGTAAGAACCAAGTTTTCTTTCTAATGGCTGTATGTCAGCAAAAGTTCCACTGTACGCTGTCCTGCAAGAGATGGCAAAGCTTTTATCAAAATTTGTACTGCAAACAGACTCTTACCTGCAATATTGAAGCTCCCAATCAGCAGGGTCCATACAGATAAGACCCTTGCTGGACCTCCTCGGTTTAAACACTCCATGCTTAACAGTCACAAATGATTAAAAAAACTAAACACTTCACTCTTTTATCTTGACGATTACATTTTCACTCCCGGTTCGCCCTTCACCAACTTTGGCTCCGAACTGAAACAAAAGGAAAAGACGCTTAGATTAAGTTTGTTGGCTGTTATTAATACGATAAGATTTTGGGGGTTTTGTTCGGAAGACCGGGAGAAAAGATTGTTTTTGGGAAGCGAAATTAAGTAGCTTAAAAATGTTTTGTTTCATTCGTAGTTTTAAACGTACATACTTATTATGTTAAACTTCATCCACGCAGACCTCGATACAAAGATGAAGACGCGAGAAAATGCTTAGTAATTTATAGCCCAATGTGTTATTCTCTAGCAAGATTAAATCGACAAATTTAACAGGTGAGCCAAAAAACGGTTTGGTTACTTTGTTTCGATGCCCTGGTAAAAATATGAAACACAACTGAACGAGAGTAAGCTTATGTAGGTGTAATGCACATATGAAAACACTCACTAAGTTTTCTAATACTAGAACGACTGGTGTTGACCATTTCAAAACAAAAAAGAAGACATCAAACATTTTAAAACCTAGTAAGGGAATTTCCCTTGCTGGGTTTTAAAGCGGTCGATAGCTCATACTATGGTATACAAACGGTTTTTGAGCCTATTTTTTCAATGTGGTATACTTGCCAAGTTTTTTTTAAGTTAACTTTGGTTTATAAGCAGTTTTTCAAGAAATTTGACAACGCAAATTGCACAGCCGTAATAGCAGCCTGTATTCTAAATTCCACCCAAAGTTATCCAGGTTCAGCGTAGAAGAGTAATCAATATCCAAACAAACTTTCACGCTTATTATATAAGTGTGATGAGGTAGGTTAGGTATTTACTTTTAATGAATCGCGATATTTAAACAATATTGTAATCGAAGTCGAATCGCGGTTGGTTTTAGGCAAATTTAATTACCTTATGAAACATCGGGATAAATAAGATAATTAAATTTGCCTAAAACCAACCGCGATTCGACCCGTTTCGAATACAATAAGGTAGGATATTATACAGATGTTTTTTATTCAGTTGTGTTATTTTAGGCGGTTTTGGCAGGTGTTCATGTGTGCTCCTGACGTGGTATTCGTGTAGCAAATGAATAAACAAATTAAACCCTTTGCCGCCTATTTGGCTCCCAACACGCGTTGCAATCAAGCCCAAACTAACACGTCCCCTCTACAAAGGACCATCGGTGCTTTCTATCAGAATACCACAGGTCTGTGATTGCATTCCAATGCAGAGACCTTACATAGCAGTTGAGTTAGCTTTCCAGACCGCTGGTATATAAAATGCACCTTTATTTCAAAGGATGTAGATACTAAGGTCAGATGAACCGTTAGAATAGCTAGCGTTCCTTAGAAATCATTGCGGCACTATTAACGTGCCAAGTGGACGTTGCAAGCGCATAGCTCAGTGAAGTGGCACAACTATCACACCAAAGCCAAAGCAGCCAAATAACACATTGTGAGGGGCTGTGAAGGAAATTGCATAACTGTATAGACCCCTGTTCGTAAACCAGATATCCTCTTAGTAATGTACTAGATAGATAGGTACTTAGTGATACTAGCTAGATTTATCTAGTACAAACTTCAAAAATGCTCGACAGTTAGCTGTGTTCTGCACATATTGACATCGAACAATGAGTACGAAATCCAAGAAGGATATGTTATTTGAGCCCAATCAACTGTACTTACCTTACAGGTAAGGTACTTCAATTATATTATCTGCTTTCAATAGGAATTGATTTCAAAGCCATTTGACAATAATGCACGATATCAAGTAAGGCGTATGCACTGCTCATGAAGGCAAAGCTATTAGATTAGCTATATTAATAGTCATAGGATTCATTAGGTATTTACGTCGGATTGTATACCTTTTTCCGGGAAATGGCGGATCGTCAATATCGGTATGATGACCTTTACCAGCAGTCAAACCACAACAAATAAAGCTAAAGACTGATTTATGTGGATTTTATTAGGAACAACCACACTGAGCCTTGTTATGTTTAAAAGGACTTATTTTGAAAAATAAGTCCCTGTAAACAAAATCGAGAGTGGACATGTCCCAAAAAGGTTGCTTTTCAAATAAAATAATATACCTTATTGTTTTAAACAAAATGTAAAACAATGGGTATCGAGTAAAATGAATTCGAAACACTCCATTTCAGCATCAATCTACAGCAGGTGCAAGTAATTACACCATTTTGTGCAGGAATCGCACGCCCAAATGACTGTACTTTAAATTAACTGAGCTCAATGATACATCATCAAAAATATTTTACACATATTATTTATCCAATTTGAATTTTTGGTAGGTATAACTTTGGACAGCCAGCATTATTTAAAGGGTATGATTTAAACGGCCGGCAGTATATTCAGGTTTTGGTTGTCTCTAAAATGTTTTTGGTTGGCAAAAATAGCTAATTGAGCGGCAACTAGTGGCCAGCAAGAATTAAAAAAATGGTCAGCAAGTAATGTCATATTGGGCAGCTCCAAAATTAGTTGTATAGCTAATTAAGTATATGTTCAGCCATAAATGTAATTGAAAGGCAAATTGTTAGTTACATTTAATTCAGTTTTGGCAAGCTGTAAAACTATTTTTGGTTGGCGAACTAACATTGTTCTTACGGCAACAAATGTACGCAACTTCTGTGCTGCATTAAGTAATTGAAAATCATTTTAAATAATTAAAGATTACCTACCTAACCTACGGTTATTTTATTTGGTTAACCAGGTAAATACAAATATTATGAATTGTATATTTAAATCAAAATGCTTTATTTACAAAAAAAAAAAAACATTAGGCAGGAACTAGGTATCACTGATTATAAAAAAATTTTTTTTTTTTTTTTAAATTATTAAATTTGGCAATAACGATATAAAATACAGATAAAAAAAGCTAAGGTGCCAAATAAAAAAATAAAACTTGGCTATTTCTTCTTTCCGTCTTCTCTTTCGTGACTATAGGTTCAAAGATTAAGTACCTTCTGTTTTCGCTGCCAAAAATCCCACCACACGCCATTGGCTGCTCGTGTAACCCGCTTTTTCAGTAAAATCGCACATCAACTAAACGTAATGAAGCTCATTTTAATTAATTTGCTAACCAATACTTTAATTTGCAGACCCATCAATATTATAGCTTACAGATATTATTTTTGAGCTAACCAATTGTATAATCTTGCCGACCAATTAATTATTCTGCCTATCGTTTATTTATTTCGCAAACAAATTAATTATTAAGCTGACACAAAATGTTATTTCTTGCTGTCAATATTAGAATTTTTTGCTAACCACTTATTGCGAATCATTTTGATTTTATTGCCGGCAAAAAAATTGTTCGCTACTCAAATGAAATAAAAGCTGCAATTTCTTGCTGACCAAATAGTTATATTGCAGCCTGAAAATTTACTTCCTTATTTAAATTACATTCCACCCTTCAAAATATAACTGTATTAGTATGTAACTCAATGATTTGCGATATTCACATATAAATTGGGTACGAGGTTTTTCTTTGTTAATTTATAACAGCGATCCGACTCGTTTTGAGTCTAATATTCACTATTAGTTAGCGGCAATGCTCTTCACTTCGTTTCTAAATGTCAATGTCAACATTTGTATAGGTATTTTTAGTACCTACTGAATACGAGGCGAAATGTAAATAATGATAATGATCACCTTGTCGTTTTTGGAAATTAATGTAAAATAATAAACGTAGTCTGTGTAGGTAATTAATTATCGGTTCAAGTCATGGGAAGCTATTATTCATCATGAGCTAGCACAGTAAACAGTAACATACAAAAATGAAAAGAAAAGTGCCCCTTTGCCACCGACTTTGTGACTACGTTATATAGGGAGTATTTACACAAAACTGGAAAATTTTGGCTTTGAAGTAAATTGTACATTGTTCAACCCACGCTGATGGAATTTAAAGGTTCCTAAATTACACTTAATAGAAAGCTGAAACTATTGTGCTCTATTCAGCTAACAAGGAAAATGAAGTAGCGTTGGAAGCTGTGCAAGAATTTCATACGCAGCCCCTGTCAGGTATCTACCACAGGTATGTTGTTTCCGAGAATTGCCTTCTTGTATTTGTAAGGCAATTCTTGGAAACAGGTGATTATTATAATATAATAAGTCACATTGCATTGTCAAAGAGCAGATTGGTATAAAGACCGTGAAAGCAATGCTGGGCTGCAGGCAGCTTTATTTAGTTTCCACCCAATTGGGGCTTTTCTTTGATATTCACTTGACGGACGCTATCAGTTGAGTTTAACTAGATAGCGCTGGTAAACGGTAACATATCATTTGGTAGGTAGGTAATCTTTCATTTACAAGGTAGTGTCATTTATATTAGATATTAATTATTAAAAGTCATTTCATTTTATGGCGAAGTCAAAAGAGGTTGGACTTGGAACATACCTAGTAATCATTTTGGATAGCTTCCTTATTGATTACCTGCGGAACTTTTTTTTTCTTTATGCCTCTGAAACGCTTTTTTTGATTTTGTTTAGGTACTGTTTGAGACTTTAAAAGGTGAATCGACATCATTCCCCCTTGGATCTAGCGCGGCCTGGGACCTGTGGTACATAATAAATCTTCATATTTTCTGCAAAACGCCCGAATGGACACCATCCATCTTGCCGAATTGGAGTTTGCGTTCCAATTTCTTTGCGAAGATGCGATTCGGTCGATTTTTCACGTCCAAGTCGCAACTAGCGTAAATCAGAACGATTTTAATCAAGCAGGTAACTGGTTCAGTATCTATCAGTTTTAACCATCATTTTGAGAAAAACATATAAATACTGAAGTATCTAGCAATAAATAGATGTTTGTTATTTGTTATATCAAGGATGCAAAAGTGTCGTTTGCATTGAATACCGAACAAGCGAAGGTTTCTAAGATTGAACCACGACCGCAGCTAGCAACGTACATAGTTTATTCAAATGTTATTGGTAGCGAGGTTTCCGCCACCGCGGCATTTTTTTACAACTTTTAAAAGTATGAGTGGCTTATTAAGGCGCCGTGCATAGTAAATCGCCCGCGTGCAAAAAAAAAATACACAAAATCGATTCCTGTATCATCGAAACTGGCTCGGTTAGATAGGTCTCACCTAATTCTTGTGTTTGATATGTGAACATTTTAGATTTGTTTAGTGTATTTGATACAGGAATCAGATTTGTGCATTTTTCTTTACGCACGGGCTAATTCACTATGCACCGCGCCTTAAATTACCGCTTTTCTAACGTACTCTAACTCCTACGCTCCTGCAAATGATCTTTATACCTATTCAAGCTTTACAAGTTTATCAGAAGCACTCACAGATAATTTATTCAATGTTTCCTGAACCTCTGATTTGCTCATTACGTAAGTAAGTAAAGATAATTATGGAAAGATTGCGGTGGGCATTAATTTTACTAATAAAAAATGTAGATTACCAAAAGCTTAAATACTATCTAAATTTTTTGCATTGAAAATTAATTAATTTAACTATGCAGATATGATTTAAGTTTATAATAATAATTATGTTCGTTTATACTTTCGTGGCTATTCATTTTATTTTTATTATACGAACAAAACGGTTCTTATTCCTATTCTTCCTATTCTTTTTATACTTCTAATACATTATCATCAAATAATACTACCCTAGATTTGAAATACATATTTTGTATGGAAATCATAGCATCTAGTCTTCTTGTCAACGTTTTTCTTCGAGACTTTCAAGGTTGACTGTACGAGGAAGACGCCTCAGAACATTTCATTATTAGGTTACTTGGTATACCCTCCGTAATATAATACGGGTCGTCGTCCGTTCTAGCGGGCTCATTATCTACTAAAAGCCAAGGTATTATAAACACCTTCTACTGCTCAACGTACATTTTAAAAATTCAAGAAAAAGCTTCGCTACCCAACTGTGGCCCCCTGCGAACACTTAGAGTGCCTGCATTGTGCTTCCGTCCACATCATATTGTATTTGAAACGGTTCGAGTTGTGGTTAATTTTGGCGGCAGCACTAGGTAATTTCCTGCAAAAAAAACATGTCTGTAATAAATAAATTATTATTATTATTTATTATTATAAGGCTGGGTTAGAGCGTATCTATCGTCTAATCCAGCCTTATGCGGGTCAAAAGAGGGAGATACACATAGTAACGTAATATACAGATAGCGCCACGAGTTATGAGCGCTCGATGAAAGTGCTGGGGGGTGTCTGTGCATACAATCGCCTTCTGTCTGCGATACAAAATGACTTCTGCATTCAAGGTCAGCGCCTGTACCTACCCATAGGTACGCTCTAACCCAACCTTATGCTACGCTTGCTGTTGGTACCTATTAATTACTAATTCCATGAAGTTATTGTTATTACTACCTAAATTAATCGCAATTCAATCCATTAAGAATACCTATATTTTTTGTGAAAAGTGAAGTGAAGTTGTGAAGAACTCTGACCACTGACCCTCTCGCTGTGGGAGTGACGGAAGCAAAGAATGCAAACCCTTAGCAAGATCCCCTGTGGAGATGCGAAAATATTCAATGACCTCAGAAAACAGCTAATGGTGTAAGAAAGTTGTCTCAAAATGGGATCGGTAGTCGTTAGGCGTTAACGGTTTTAGCTCAGCGATGAAAACTGAAGTGCCTGGTCTTAGCCCTTAAACAGAATGCTAATATTTAGGGATATTCCTTCTCATTATAGTTGGAGAGCTGGTGACCAATCGAGATATTTTTTCGTACAAGGCTGGGAGTTAGTAGGCTGATAGAGTAGACTTCGCTGAGGCTGGGAAAAATATTTTTTTGGTCCGGTCGCGGTTGAAAGTTAGATTTTTTCGACTTTGAAAGTTTAAATGTATGGGTTGAGTCATTTCTTTTTTGTCTACAAGGCTGGGAGTTTTTAGGCTGCCTTTTTAGTCTCCGCTGATCACGAAAACACTATTTATTACTAGCCAAACGCGGTAGAAATATTGTTTTTTATAACCTAGAAAGTGTGAATTTTTGGGTTATAAAAATCAAACTTTCAACCACGCTCGGCCAAAAAAACTAATATTTTCTTGTTCAACGGAGTCTCAACAACTAAACTAGAAGTTTCTAGCCTTGTACGGCAAAAAAAATATACTTAACCCATACATTTAAAATTTCAAAGTCGAAAAAATCTAACTTTCAACCGCGACCGTGCCAAAAAAATATTTTTCCCAGACTCAGCGAAGTCTACTCTATCAGCCTACTAACTCCCAGCCTTGTACGAAAAAATATCTCGATTGGTCACCAGCTCTCTAACTATTAAACGTATTATTATGACGTTCTAGAGTTCTATTTCATGAGTAAAGTAAGCTGTTCGTGTTTCACCCAAAAGATTTTGGTTTTAAAGTAAATTAAATACATACATTCTACATGATTTATGCAGCGTCCAGGGGCAACTTCACTCACATGAATAGCTACATGAATAAAACGAGCACTCTGACCGTGATCTTTACGTATTTATTTTAACTTATTTACCTATTCAAAACGGGTCGAATTGCGGATAATTTAAGTGCCGTTTCAAATGCAATAGTGCGTTAAAAATCGAATGAATATTGCAAAACTGTCGCCTGTGGGTTTATTTTGCGGATGGCCCATAATCCTAGGACGGTTGTCTAAAAGCTGTTTTACACAGAAAGCCTGCTCTCTTCCTGCAATTAGACAGCTTCTTGTCTTATCTATTCCCAAGTCATTATTGGAAAACCAATCTCAGCACAGTCTTATTGGACCGATCATTTTCAATTGCGATCAAGACGCCCCATAGAACTCATTACATTTGCAAGTCATATAAGAAAGAAAAAAAAGAGCAGCGAACAAAAAATTGAAGCTAGCACGAGCTGAGAACCGTTCGCATTTTCTATCCCAACCCCCGATGGATCGCGGAAAAAGCGGACTGGCGACGCTTTCGGAAAAGTTCGAACTGCATAAAAAGACAAATAATTGCTGCTGCAAAATTCCTTCGCCAGAGAGAATACGAAATTTAATGCATAGAGCTGCAAAAATAACGAAGACTCAGAATGAATATACGATGAATAAAAGGATTTTCGTTCAATGCGAGCAGTCGGTTATACTTATGTGTATTATTCTTTGTTTGTTTTATTTTTTGTGAAATGTGGGAAGGATCTTATGTTTTAGGTCCGTATTTATTTATATGAACGTTGGCGGGTTTCTGTTAGATTTTGTTTTATTTGGAATTATGTAGAAATTACAACACAAAATAGGTTGTAACAATGAAGTAGTTAATTGCCAGCAGTGGATCCTAACCAAGATTGATGCATTAGATAGATAGAATAATAATAAACATCACAAAAATGCCTGCTTCAGGTAAGTCATATTATGAAGTCATACTATGGAGTCATTTGGGATGCGGTGTCACCGAAGGATGTTGAGAATAAGATGGGTTCATAGAGTCACAAATCATGGATGGAAGTGCAACGACGCGTTTATCGTTTCTGACAACCTCATGTTGGCTTCGAAACTACTTTTACAAGTGATCATGATGGGCCTCTTAACATATTGTTAGAAGAAGGAAGTTTAGCCCTTTTATATTAGTTTTACGGTTTCACGTATAAAAATTTGCAGTGCTTACGAAAGTTGTAAAGTTTAGTCCTTTTAAGATCAGGAACATCAGGGAATGGACGGATGTAGCTAATGTTGAGTGAGAAATTTTGAAATGCTAATGAAAAATTGTGACAATACGAATTACTCTGCTAATGTTTTAATAACTACTAAATTTAAAATACACTTGACATTTTAGCTTCAATGCAAATGTAATAAACGGCCGAACAGATTTTGAAAATTTGGGTTCTAGTTTCACTAGAAAGCATGCTTTCAAATTCAAACGGCTGAACAGGTTTTGAAAAAACATTCACTAGAAAACCGCATCCAAATCGATTCACCGTTTTAAGAGCTACTACGGTGCCACAGAACGACACACAGACAGATAGACACACAGAGGTCAAACTTAAAACATCCCTCTCTAAAATATCCGCCCATTAAATTAATAACGATTTCTTTCTGCCTGTTTAAACTACATCCTTGAAAGCTATTGATGCGGCTTAATGCGAGACAAAAAATCCATCTAATCTCAGTCCTTATACTTAGTAGTTTATCTTAATAGTCACCTGAATACAGGAGGCTCTCAGGCGAAACCTTTTCTCTACCCCCGATAACAAACACTGAGAAGCTCGGAATTCTTTCTCTCAAAATTATCTCTTAGTTAAATCTCTTTATGGGTGACGGCTATCTATGCATTTAATCCACTTTCGCTTTTATCTCCGAGGGAGGAAAAAAGGTATGAAGAAAAAAGGTCTCTTTTCTTTTGTCCCTTCAAAAGGCCGGCTGACCTTTTCTCGTTACGTTTATTAAACAAAAAGACACCTGCACAATCATTAGCCACAGTTGCGGAATAAAATTAAATGCTGTATTAATTTTGGCACGTGGGGGTCGTATTTTTGCGACTTTGTAACTACTGGACGAAATTTTTGTTTGATAAATTAATTAAATTGTTGATTGGTAGGTCTGGCACTCCACTGTTAAAAATAGAACGTTTGGTTTTAGTCAAGATGTTACTCTAATTTTAAAACTGTTATGTCAGTTACTCACTAGGATCCATCTTTACCCGACTACGCGAAGCAAAAAGGAGGGTTATGATTTTAGCAGCGTATGTATGTATGTATGTATGTATGTATGTATGTATGTATGTATGTATGTATGTATGTATGTATGTTTGTGTGTTCATCTGTTCCCTCGCAGAGCCTAAACTACTCGGCCGATTTCAACAAATGAGGTGTCGTTGGATTTGTCTTAATCACCCAGGTAACATAGGATAGTTTTATTTTGAAAAAACCAAGATGGCGGCTGTGCTGCGCCCTAAAGTGGTGGACCTAAAAATAAAAATTATCGGATACCATCGTCATGGGTATCAAATGAAAGGACTTTAAAAGACCTTTTCAAAAATGTATAACACATGTAGCGTCAACATAACAAATAGAACAAAAAATTCCAAAATGTGTTTTTTTTTTTGCCCTTCTTGGTTCTATTTTAGGTAATCATCCAAAATAACTAACTAAAAAGCTCAAAAAAAAATTGAAGTTAAAAACTAAAACCCGACTACTAAAAGGCTTAAAACAAGACCTGCTAATCCTTAAAATAGACTCATAGATAATTAATCGTAGTCGGAGGACACCACATTCGCATTTGATAAACCGATGGCCTCCGACTACGATTAATTATCTATGAGTCTATTTTAAGGATTAGCAGGTCTTGTTTTAAGCCTTTTAGTAGTCGGGTTTTAGTTTTTAACTTCAATTTTTTTGTGCGATGGTCGCACGTATACCTATTATAGTACAGTCGCCCGTACCGGTTTAATTCACGTAAAAGGTTACCGGCTGCCCTTTTGATCCTACTTATATATATTATATAGGTTATAATTTTTGTTTTCTAACTAGCTCAAGATCATGAGCTTCTCTATACTGTAATTGGGTCACCGCATTATGTGTTTAAAGAAACTAAGAGCCTTTTCTTGGGAAATCGCAAACAAGCGTACCGATCCTTGCATACATCCATGAAGCCACCAAAAAAACAAAAATGGGTTATTCGAGGGGTTGTAGGTATATCCAAGGCGTGTTAGCCCTATAGTTTATGCACGCAACACGCCAATCGCCTCCGACGTAAACATGCCATCAGCCGTAGCAGCGTCGGAATGTGTCCGGAATTCCGAACACCTTATTCTGGAATCCGGAATGCTACCTAACGAAATGTGCTCGCGAATAAACGCGGAAGGATTGGGCGGTTATTGAGAGGGATTGGTGTAATTATTTTTTTGCTCCGATATACAAACACTAACAGACCTCTTGACACAAAATAAAATTGTAGTTGAACCATCTGTTTCGACCAAGTTTGAAAGCCAGTTATTGAGGAAAGACGAAGCTCGTGCCGCTGCCGTAAGCCTTTCACTGCGGTGGCGCGAGGTTATTCTCTCCTCCGTGACTTACTTCCGGATGAGATCGAAACTAGTCTGCTATCCCGCCGAATTTAATAAAAGTAAGAGAAACCGTTAAATCAATATCTCTTCATCTGAAAGTTCATTTCTCCCCGCAAGCAAACGGTGCCAAAAAATCGAATCTCATGAAATATTAAGTACACACGTCGACCTTGACACACTAGCACTCTACTCGGTTACGGGGTGACTTTACAACAAAAGTGTACACTCTGACGTGCTTTCCTGTGTACTAAATGGTAGTAAGAATGCAATCTCCTAACAATAACGCTTTTACCATAAACATGCCATCAGAAAGGGGGTAGCGCGTTACGGCTGCTACAATTAATTACGCACACACAACTCCCTTTAGCTAGACGTACCTACTGTTGAGTCGAGCCAAGGCGATGTCAATTATGTCAGGCGAATACACCGGGATGGTTGCACACAGATGTCTTTCAGGGTGAAAGATACGTTAAGGCACAATAGCTTTTTGGTAAAAACGCTCCTGCGATTTCTCAACGCGAGGCTTAACTATTTTTAAGACCTAAGTTTTGGATTCCAGATCCTAGAACTTAAGAATGCAATCGATTCTCGGCTTTTTTTGGAAAAACACATAATCAGCTGAATAATTATTGCTGTCCCGTTACTTATTATTATAGTAATGAAATAAATACTTTTTTGTTGATATAAATACTATTTTGCTATTAAAAATAGCTTAGTTTAGTTACAAAATAAAATATTGTGAAATAAAATTATATTAATATTGTTGAACTTTTGCGACTTAGAATAACTTTTAAACCTCAGCTCATTTTTGCAGTTTTATAAAATGAATCACAAGAGGCAAATTAATAAACATTCCAAAAAACCTATAATAACACTTACGGATGAGGTCGAAACTAGTCATCTATTCCGACATATAGTAATAGTAATTTATTTCATGATAAAATTGTACAAAAGACCTTAAAGTTACTAAGGCAAGGGTGTCCTGCTTCCTTAGAAGGTAAAACATGTAGTATAGGGTAAGCAAGCAGTTCTCTCCAAAATGTTCACAAAAAAAGGTCATAATAACAATTATTATCCTTTCTGAAGTTAATCATAAAAAACACATAAATACAAATAAGTGAAACTGTAGCTACAATTCATACAAAAATATTAGGTACCAATAAATCCAGAGCCTAATCACAAAAAGTAACACATCTTTCATTATATCAACGTGACACGCGTACCTACACTTTAGTCGCACCTGCGGTTGACGCAAACCGTTTCGTTTCCCTCGTAGCGTCAGCATTATAGCAGCAATTGACATTATTACGAGTAAATTGTGTTTGTAGTAAGCGATAGTAGAAGCAGGCGCTAACTTGCTTAGCTGGCTGTGCTTTGTGACTCTCAGTTTTTCTTTTGAGTGGTAACTTAGACTTACAGAGATGTTTTTCAACAAGAGACACCTAGTCGCCAATGCATCCCACTTCCCACAAATATTATAAATTAACGCGAAACTTGCGTTAATTTATAATATTTGTGTTATTAAGTTATTAAATTAACGTGACTGAGTTGGAGGGTGAGTGTATGTGTTCGTTCAATTTAGATATTTAAATTACTCGTTTTTCCAACGACTTCATCTGCGATGACATTGATAACGGGGAAAAAGATATGCATATGGATATGCATATGGGCAGAAGCTAGTATATAAAATAAAAGTAAATGACATGTTTTCCTCTGTGATAAAACCACACAATTTGCACCAAAAAAGTGCAATGTTTCAGTTAAGTTTAAAAAGTAGATGAGTTGAGTACACAATATGCCTAGTCGGGTTTATATCTAAGAAAAGTCTGTGTGACGTGGCACCCAAAGCGGAGCAATTCTTCTTCTGAACTTATCGTTTTCTAGCGGAGGTTGGCGATCAATTTGCCTCAAACCATTCAGTGTTGCTGAACGAAATATTGTGTAAGTGTTTGTGTATAAAACTTTTACACGATATTTCGGTCACAAATAAATCCACCATTATCCCTTGGGTATAATACTTAGGTACTACAGCTATGCTAAGGTTAGCTTAAGATAGTAATTTCTAAGTCTTTTATAAATAGCAACTTTACTATTAGGAACCGCGGCTGTTCAGATTGTACCCACATCAACTCTAGACGTTAAGTCGAGTAAGCCCAAAGCGTGAAACGGCTACCAAGTCTGGCAATTTCTAATTCGTAAAATACTTCCTTTGTAAAAGAACCAATAAATCACGACTAATACAATAAAGTCATAATTCGTAAAAAAAAAAAGCTCAGATGAAGTCGTAGGCAAAATCTTGTTACAAAATAAGCGGAGGTAGAAACTTCTATTCCTCCCTGCTGACGTTACACCAAACGCTAATGTTTCACGTATCTTTGTTTGCGCTCAGACAGACAGTTGTGTGTCACTACCTCGAGCCGCTTTGTTTCGTGCTTTGGATGCGACGGAAAGTTGGATCGGGAATGGCAGGATATCTTTGGAGTGAATCTTCAGTACAGTACTAGCAGTTACAGTATTCTATCTCCATAGGAACGGATTGAATGCTCTTGATACCCTACTAGCCTTAAATCTTCGGGCCATTACGTGACGCAAAGGTCCGAAGCGCACGCGTTTTTTGATCAAGCGGGGAGCGGGCTTAGGTAATTTTTAAATGATACGATTGAGTTATTTTACTGCTTTCTTCTTTTTCATTATATTTAGTTGGCGCTTATTATTTTTAGGGTTCAATGCCCGAAGGTTAAATCTTTGGGATCACAATCGGTAGCCAGTCTAAGTATATTATAAATTAAAAAAATCAGTGGTAGTGAAAATTACATAACAAACAAGTAAAGTCTAGAAAATCGATTTCAGTAGAGGAAACTATTAGTAACACAGAGCATCCGACCACAAAACAGCCTTCGAATCACAGCCTTCAAAACACCGCCTAAAACAATGTTTCTCTATGCGGAAACCGCCGAGAACCGGTGCGATCCGGTTTCGTGCGGGCCGCGGAGCGTTCGGTTGCTTAGCCCCGAGACAAATGGGGACGTCAGCCACAGCACTGCTCGCTGACGAGTGAAAATTGCTTTGATTTTCTAACAAATCCTGGCTGGAAACTGTTGCTGAATTTATATTTGGAATGCCTTTTGTTCTTTTGTCACTATTTTCTTCTTTTTTGTTGTTTGCCAATGTGATGCGTTCTGATTTTATTTATTTGGTTAAAGCGTGGTCGATTTAATATTTTTTCGTGGTAGTCGTATTTATTTGTAAAACGCCGTTTGAAAAGAATCTTTTTCAGGCGCAATTCGAACTGTTTACCCAAAATAAACCAACATTTTCAACCAATTTCATACCGATTCGGTTGAATATCAAAGGAGACAGACAGGAAAGGGAAATCATTTGTTGTTGACAAATTTCTCATTTCAGTGGTCTGCTCATGTCGTTTCAATCTGATCAGAAATGATGAAGCTAAATCAAAAGAATGCGTGTGTCAAGCACTGTTCAGCGAAAAGCAATCCAGCTTTCTTTTTTCACTACATCTATCCATAAGTGGTTAAAATTTCATCACATATTCTGAGAATTCATCAAAAGAGAATTCTTTTTTGCTACTGGGTACCAGTTGTTTGTAGTGATGAGTAAAATAGTCCTTGAGTATAAGTAAATTAGAGTCAGGATGCTAATATCTTCGAACGAAGCATCGTTAAGTTCATATTTCCCTGTCCAATTTGACGGTGCAGCCTGTAGTTTTTCTTTTGCAATACAAATCATGCAACCTACCTATCTCATAGTTGAGTAAAATTTCATAAACCTAGCTATTTATTTATCTTTACGTTTTTCGCTAGTATCCTTTATTAAATGTAACACGCTGCGGGGAAAACTGAGGCGCAATTTACAGACGCTTTATTAAAGTGTAAAGCCACAAAATAGAATTTGAGTAGAAGGTCTGGCTCTACAGGGTCATTTCAACTCAACACGTCAATTATAATTTTTTTTTAAACTATTTTCTAAAATCTTTCATTTCTGACTTATCTGTTTTAAGCCGCACCAATAAAGAAACGATATGAAAATGGCTGCGGGTACCTTATGGTAAGGTCGGAAAAAGAGGTCACAATAAACTTTCTTACATTTTTGTTACAAAATATTGTCTTACGATGCTTTCTATATTGTTGATGTTATTGTTTTATATTGAGTTTGTGAATAAACAACACTATTTATGAAAATAAGATCAAAAGTATTCAAACTTAATAAACAATACAAACCTTAACAAATAACAATACTCAACGGAAACAACAATAATTTAAAAACTCAAACTTTCGTAAGCACTGTATTTTTATATCGATAAAAGAAAGTAAGTGAAACCGTTAAATCGATATAAAAACAATAATGAAATAACTCGTCAAAAATTAAAACAACCCTAGAGGCAAACGTATTTCGGCGCGTTTTATTAGCCCAGCGTGTGTGACTAATCAAGACTACTTAAAATTACTTTGCTAACGCTACGTGTGGGTGTAGACGGAGATAATAATTATTATTGAAGAGAGAGGGGGCAAGAGAGGGTTTCCGCCATTTATATGTTTATAGTTTTTTTTTTGACGCAGTTTATAAATGGATGCGAAAATAACATTAATTAATAATATTGTAAAAGATAACCTTTCAGTGGATAACTCTGCTTACCCTTTTATAAACATGACGATAGTTAGTATTTACTGCGTACACATAGGTAGGTAAGTACTAGAAAGTGCAATCGACAGTGCAACGTTAGCAGAATATTGTGCACAATTAATGAGAAACGTATACACTTTACCACCGTCGGAAACCCAGCCTTACTGCCTGGGAATAAGGTCAGTGCAGAGTTCGGAACTCTACCGCTATTGAGTGTACAATGTACATCGAGTGCCGCGAGGTAATAACATCCAAATCCCTCTATAGATTGTACTGTCAAACGTGTTGGTTAGGTGCTAAATCACGTCGCGATCACTAGGCGGTGCGGCTTGCTCCCGTCTCCTACAAAATGAGTATACTTCTTGTCTTTTACAATATTACACTAGATGGCGCCCCATCGTCCGTAAAACGAGTTTCAATGAGGTTGGAAAATTCGCAAAGACAGTACTTGACTTGGTAGCTGAATTGGTAGAGCGCCTGCACGGAATGCAAGAGGTTGCGGGTTCAAATCCTGTCCCGAGCGAATTTTTTAACCTTATAAAAATCTTTATAAAATAAGTATTTCTTTAGTTTGCAACGATAAATAAAGAAATGATCAACAAAATTTAAACACAGGTTTGAACGGATTTAACCACTCGTTTATTAACTTTTTACAATTCATTTAAATTTTTAAAACATCTACCTAATACTTTTGTAATCCTCAACCTTTTATTTAAAAATCGACAAAAAGGCACCCAAAGACCAAATCACTGTGAATAAATCTGTTAAAAATAACTGTTTCTACTAGTTTAGGCCAGTACTATAAATACCAGTAGGTACCAGTAATTTTAGTACAACAGAAGAGCATATCCGAAAATGCACGGAAAACTGATTGATAAGGAATGACAAAAACTGATGATTCTGATGTAGACGTTATGCTATACCAATAGTTTTAGGTAGGTACACCTACCCGTATCAAATTACATATTGTATCATACAAGTAACGCCACTAGATATATTAAGGTCCTTTCTAAAGCACGAACTGGGAACATGCCGTGGCAAAGCGTGTCGGAATCACCTTTTAGCGACAGATGGATTCGCGAGCTATGCAAATGGGTTTGTTAAAAATACAACTGATTTAGCCCCTATTGTCTAGAGGTTAAGAGCTGTTTTAAACAAACCAGTGGTTGCATCGTAAATCGAGTTGGATGATGATAAATAACTAGATTGGCTGTCGACAAGATAGTTGGGGTTTAGGTGGAAACGATTTTGTGATTTCTTTCGAATAAACGTTTGGGTGCACTCTTGATTTGAGAATAAAACTTCTCATTTCAAAGCTGGATTTACAACAAGACGCCACTGCTATATGATTTAAGGGCACGGAACAACAGGTGCCAGTTTCATAAAACTACAACTCATCGTTTATTATGACAATTTGATGTTTGATTGAGTAGTCGGATAGTGAGCTAACCTTTTTTGTTAACTCTTTTATGTCTAATCGGCTACTCAATGCACATCGAAATGTCATAATAAACTATGAATTGTGTATTTATGAAACTAGTTTAGGTTTAGGTACGGTTTAGGTATGTAAAAAAACCCATTGACCCAAAATCGATGCTGACCATAACCACCAATAAACAGGGCCCCTATATTCGCGCACCTACCACGCCCGTTGTAAAGGCTCACACAGACGCGTTTTAGCGTTTTTACTAGAAACTAGAGGGAGTCTGACGCAAAAACACAGAATTGCAAAAATGCTAAATTTGCGCAAAAACGCTATTAAATAGCATTTGCGTGGTTTTATCTTAACGCAACGACGTGAAATCGCAAAACCATATCTGTTTAGGGGAGTCGAACGCGAAAACGCGAAGTCGCAACACGTAAAAACGCGCCAGTGTGGGTGGAGCCTTAAAATTTTAACCGGCTCTGACCCAGGTCAGTCCAATCATGCTAATGAAAACAAACCATGCGATCCGCCATGTATTTAGCCCCTTGAATATTCAACGGCTATTTTCTTTACGGCACCCTAGATTTTAACCACAATCCTAAGTACGATGTAATGCTGTAAACACAGAAGCCGGTCTGTCTGGTTACCTGCTACATGGCATTTACCTAATCTTGGTATTATAATAAGCTATTAGATGCCAATGAAAGTCATTTGTACTGCAGCTTTGTCCTCAATATTAGAATAGCTCTGCTGTTGTAGTAGAGAACGCACTGCGGCGCCAATCCACCACTGAGCCCTTTTGTAGCTCCTATGGCAGATAAGTCATAGCATACGGTCGTCAATCCAATAAAAAGGGGTATTAGAGTGTCACTGATAGAACATATTTATGGAAACATTCAAATAGGAAAATATTTGGTCCGATGTTCCAAAGCTACCTATACATAGGTACATAATAATTTTATTTGTGAGTCTGTATTTTTTAGCATTTATAATTATAAATATGTATTTTTTATTCAAAACATATTTTATATTCAGTATAAAAAAATATTATAAATATGACATATAAAAAAATATTGTTTCCAATCTAGAGCAACAACTTTTCGTCTTAGAGGTAAAGCCACCTAAAACATCTAGTCTAAAATTATACGTACGGCAACACACCGGCCACGGGTACGTTATCCGATAATATCGTAAAAGCTAACTGCTATCAGCCAAATTGAATACAGAATCCGAAGTGGCTGGTGTTATCGTAGCATCCGGCGAGACCACCAGTATAAGTAAATCATATTAGAAGTAGACCCGTGGTCATTCTTGGAAGGTGGTTGAGTGTATCGCGTGTAAAAATTGATGCCCTACGCGATATTGGGTTAATATTTGAAGCAATAAAAATGAGTACCTACGCTGGTATAATTATGGTCCTTGAGCTAAAAATTATAAGGCATTAGGCAGGTACATCTTTTGATTGTATGTGCGTCTATGTTTTAACCACTTTTTGTTTTTTCTAAAGCTCTAACCTGTGCTAGGGAATATTTTAAACATTTATAATAAGTTGAAAAAAATCACTCGGGACAGGACTTGAACCCGCAACCTCTCGCATACCGTGCAGGGCTACCGAGTCAAGTAACTGTCGATGCGAATTTTTTCAACTAGTCTTCGTCTAATGGACGGGGGCGCCACCTGGTGTGATTAATTTGCACTAATCTACACCACCCAATGCGTTCATCTTTGCAGACGAAATGCTCATTAGAATTTTGATGTTGCCACTACATTTTAACCACTTTTTGTTTTTTCTAAAGCACTAACCCGTGCTAGGGAATAATATAGCACGGGGCTAGGGAATATTTTAAACAGGAGGTTGCGGGTTCAAGTCCTGTCCCGAGTGAATTTTTTCAACTTATTATAAACGTCTATGTTTTGTTTAAAAGATTAGTTTTTTTGTTGTATACAACGTGTTACAAAACATCCTAACCATTTTTACAGGGTGTATCCTTCTGGTCAACAAGATGTAAATTCTGTAGAAAAGAGTTGTAACAAACAATTTTTATTTTATAACCCCAAAATAAATAAAAAGCTCATAATTTTTGTTTTTCGTATTAGCTCAAATTTAAAAATATGTTTAGTGTGCATTTGCATTTGCATAGCTTTGACTTGTTAAAACACTGTGAAAGTCAATGAAAACAATATTTAGAACATACTTTTCTCCCGCCCCACCGCGTTTATATTTTGTTAATTTAAAAATCAATGAAACGTCGTAAAGCAAAAAAATATTTAGGTTGTGATCACTATAACCGGCTGCTTTTGCCCTGTAAACAGAGTTAGGATATTTTGTAACACCTTGTATATCCGGCCATCGAAGAAGTAATAATTCAATTCTGCTATTTAGCGGTTGTATTAAAATAATCATACCATCTTCTTTTTACTAGGTAACTACTACAAAAAGTAAGCTTCTAGACATTTTCATCATGCAATGAATTTAAATACCGAAGTTAAATACAACCACGGATCTTTGACATGTGCAAAAGTTGAGATGTCTACTAAACTCTAATTTTTAATTCGAGTCCACGAAATGACAGTTGCTACAAAGGCTTTATCTGACAGTTCCATACTAGCAACTGTCATTCCGTGGACTCGAATTAAAAATTAGAGTATACAAATTGTAGCTCGCTGGTTTCCTGTCTCACCTTTTTTTATAAATTATGTCAATTTCAGAAACCACCATTAAACTCCCGCTGTTTTCCCTTAACAAAGATGGACAGGCGCAATAAAAGTTCTAGAACTTTCCCTCCCAATGCCGGTTTAACGCAGTCGCTTGAAATTTGAATAATTTAAATACAATTCGCTCTCCATTTACACTTTATACTTGTATTGCTATGAATATTATTCTTCATGAGTGAGTTAAAATAAGCAAACGTCTAGACGTAAAGCTGCTACCAACACCACCTACACCTGATTTTGCGTTTATTTTCTAAAAATAAAACACACCGCTGAAACCAGCAGAAAGTAATTGAATCACTAATTTCCACGACAGTAAAGCCGTAAAGCAGGGGTTCCCAAGCTATGTCGGTTCGCAGCGCCCACGTCACCGAATTTTCGTAGGTTCGTTCGTCCGACTTTTTCGCCGTGTATTGTTGACGGATTTAATTTGTAGGACGTGTGCGACGTGAGTTTCAATATTGTAATCTGTATGTTTCATTTTTCACCAACGAAATTCGACTGATGCATCAAAACATTAGCACATGGTATTATAAACTTAAAACATACACGGGTATATTTTTTCAGCCTGTAATACGAGATCTACTAACATAAAAACAGATGCAGAGAGTTCGTAACAAAGCCTTGGGGTGTCCCGTAACTCAACGTCAAGCGCAAACGGCAGGACAATTGAAAATATTGTTTTTTTAATGCGTGTTGATTAGCATGGTCACTAAGAATTTATGTAAATAAAAAATCATGGCAAAATAAAAAAAATATGCAAACACAGTACCTCAATATGTGGTCAAGGGTAACAAAGTGCTAAGTATTTTCAAAATTTTCAAAGAATTGCTTATAATTCCTAAACAAAGCGGGCAGGATTTTTTATTATTTTTCCCATTACCGTTATATCTTGCCATTTCACCCAGTTCCCGCTTGACGTTAAATTACGGGACACCCTGTATATATTTGTTGCCGACCCATGATTAATATTTTCGCTATCATCTTTTTAACCACTACGAGATGACAAACTTAAATAAAAAACTAAGGCCTTTGCATCTACGCATGAGATGATTTATGCAGCGTCCAGTGGCACCTTCACTCACACTAGATGGGTGAAGAGACCACTCGGCGCTGCAGTGCCTGGGACATTTTTTTAGATGGAGTAGGCTTGCCCAGCACTAATACCATCCTGACAGCTTAGTCGGCCAAGCCCACAGAAAAGACAAGTCTATACGTGTGGAGCCAACTAAGCTGCGGGTTTCCTCACGATGTTTTCCTTCACAAACTTCAGAGCTTCTCCATTTATGTTTTGAATTTTAGATTTCTCATTATTATGGTGCCAGGGCGTGAACTTCGGGAGCCCCTGCCAGAAGAGTTCTCGACGCTGACAGGTTTATTTCATTTCGCGGGGGGCGGACTGGAACAGGAAATGTATCCTTATTTTCGATTCTCAGCCGCTCACAAAACACAAAGAAGTGAAATTGATGACGCGCCGGCCCACCCCGCTATAAATCAAATGATAAAAGAATCGTAGAAAAAGGTGGGGAAGTGCGAATCTTTTGTGTCCGAAAACTCGCCGCGATACGTGAAGTGTTAGCATCTACTTGAGGCACAATAATTATTAAGGTGACTGCAGCTTTTACGAGCTGATAAAAAAAACACTCTTCACTATAAATTATAATTCAATAACGTATGTCTGACCGCAAGGCAAGGCCGTAGCAGGCTCAATGGACTACAATATCCACAAACCGGCTAAGATGCTAAGATGTTAAGATGGAAGAAACATGAAAAGGCGGTGAACAAAAATAATAATGTTGAAAAGAAGGTGTCTGAATTATTAAATTGAATATAAGATGTTGCCTATAGAATGTAATATTTGGTGTTCCTTCACAATATAGGTAAGATTATGCTATCAATTTTAAAGAATACAATAATAGTAGGTAATCATATAAAAATTCACAAAAGCTTCATCAAAATAGACAATAAAGGTAAAACAGTCTGTACTGAAACGTTTGGTTAGTCCTAAAGATTGTGCGTTTAGTTATACAACATCATCTCCTTTTACTTTTCCCTTTAACATTAGTAAGCAATAAAATCCTACTACAATTACATATATAAGTAAGTACGTTATTGAACCTATAATTAAAAATACTTGAGTACCAATTTAAACTACTAAAGAACGTGTATTTAGTTATACAACATCATCCGCTTTTATTTTCCCTTCAACATTAATAAAGTAATTAAATCCTACTACAATATCATACCTATATTATAAGTAAGTACGTTATTGAACCTATAATTAAAAATATTTGAGTACCAATTTAAAACACTAAAGAACGTGTATTTAGATACAACAGGAACCTCCCACTTTTTTTTAAATAATCTGTGGTAAACATTCTACCCACTGAACTGCCAAGTAACTGGCAAGTAAAGTAAAGACCTGGTGCACGTTTCATATAACTGACATAAATATTTTATTATGACAATTCGATATACAGGGTGTTAAAAGACCGCCAACAAAGCGGGAAACCACGTATGGTCTTCATCATAAGGAACAGTTTTGCCCAAGGAACTATGCCTGGGAAATCAACGGTTTCCGAGATAATGAGGTTCAAAGTCGGACTTTTCAAAACTTTTTTTTTGCAGAAATGAATTCAGTATCTAGTTCTTAACATATCTTCTAAAGAAGCCATATCAAAATTACTAATATTTCTTACAAAAAACGACGTTAAAATTTCAACCCGCAATGTATTCTAAACATCGGCACTTCAAGTTTAAGTAACATAAACTTATACCTACGCTTGCGCAATATGATCTCTGTGCGTTACAAGTCCATTGAGTTATAAAATATTATTCAAAATTATAACCTAAAAAACCAAAATCATTTCCCAGCAATAATTTATCGAAAAAGTACTTTGTTTTGGTGTCTAGTGTGCGTGGCTTTCGGGTCCGTTGGCGGTCTTTTAACACCCGGTAGATTGCGTAGTCGATTTGACACGAGGTTACAAAAAAGGTTTGTTTACAAACCGACCTATCAATGAACATCGAATTGTCATAATAAAATATTTATGTCAGTTATATGAAACACGGGCCTGGTAGACCCAGGATATCATGGATCCTAAATCTGCGCGAATGGTTCGGGCAGAGCACCGGCTCATTGTTTCGTTTGGCGGCTTCGAAGGACGAGATAGTCAAACTGATCGCCAACCTCCGATAGGAGACGGCACGCAAAGAAGAAGAAGAAAGTACAATAGCAAAGTAACTGTAAAGTAAAGTACAACAGCTGTACTATTCCACGCTCTTCAAGAGGTATTCGCGAGATGTAAGTGCTGCGACCTCATTCTATCTCGTACCAAAGATGCAAATTGAACTTTGGTGCCGACCGAATGCCGTATGCGTGTGACACCCACTTGGGGTCGAGTGGAAATATTTGTAGAAAAGAAAATATTCATCTCATCTTTGTATTACCTTAGTTTTAATGTGGCCCGATGGTCGGACGACATCAACATTACGGCAGAGGGTCCATGGATGTGGATGGCGAGGTACCGTGAAAGGTGGTGCGAGGTGGAAAAGGCCTAAACGTTACAGGGCAGAAGTGCTTAGGATGATGATGATAATTATGATCCTACACTTTGAATATGGCAACTATAGAGTCAGCGTTCGTCTATGCTTACTATATAATAGAGATAATGTTTAAAACATGTAGACAAAGGCCGTGCCGATTTTAAGCTGATCAAAGCCTTAGATGAAGTATTAAATAGATCTGCCACTTGCTATAGTAGGCGTCTTTCAAAGGCTGGATAGATAGACATAATTGAAAGTAGTAATTGAAAAAAGAACTAACATCTTCCAGTAGTGAAAAATCACCAGAATTAAGGAAAAACATAACCCGTTTCTTACGGTATTCTATCCTAACTCTACAAGACGTGACTGACAGCATTACCCAAGCAAAATTACCTTTTAAAATATTCAGTAAGATGTTTCTACAGCGAAAACTCATAAAGACTGATGAAGCGGTGATGAAGTGATAATGTATACCATAAGTTACGGAAGTACTAATAAAAAAAGCGGAGCAAAAACAAACTTTGGAGCCCAAAGGCGGGCGATTATAATAACATAACTGCCAAGTTAATGTTGAAGGTTGAAAAGCGTGTCAGGAAATTCAACAATTCCTTAGTTTTTATTTTATTTTGTGCCCAAACTATGGTAGGTAATTTTGTCCATCACTTAAGTATTCACGATAATTAAAACGGTGTGTTTTTTTCGATTATTATTAAATAGAAACTGGTAATTTGGTCCAAAAACGATTTGATCCTAAGTAGTAAGGAACGAAAACCAGTTTTTAGGCCAAGTCACAAACATTTTTAGTATGGTGAATACTTTAGGGAAAACAAAGTTTTTATCTACAAAATAAAAAAATCTCTCCATACTACTGACGTTCAACCTTATTTCTTACACGTTGCACGGCATAAATTGTATTACAACGACGTGCTTTATTTTGATGCAATAAGTAACCATTCCCCCTCACGCAAAATGTTGGTCTATAAAATTTCATATTGCAGGACTTGCAAAATTGTTTATTAGCGCGCGGAGGGAAGCAGACATAATAAAAATAATGCTCCTAACTGAGAAACGGTTCATTCCCAGAACTTTTTTTTTGTTTGCCCCCGAGCATTCAATAAATAGTTAGGATGCCAGCCCCCATAGCACATCCTAGTTGCGCGCACCATTCTTCATTTGTCAAATAACGCTTAATGCGTTTTAACAAAAAAGCTCGGTTGCGCATGCTCCACTGTTGCGTGTGGAATTTTTGTGACGATATTTGACATTTTGACGTCTCCCAAGGCTGTGAAAGGTACAGCCATCTACGATTTTTCCAACTATTCCTTATTAAGATTTATTACCCAACTTCAATGCAGCGTGCCTATTTAGCATAGTATCTAGCTCTTGTTGGTTTTCAAAGACCACTTCTACACGGTAAATAGCGACGCATAAAGATTTTAATCCATTCTCAAACGCTCTAAACATAGAACCAAATTTCGGAAAAAATGTACCCAGTTGACCCAACGAGGATGAATGAGGAATGAACCAGGCAGTGAAATTGCGAGAGCATAGGCGCCGAGTCAAATAAACTTCTATTACCAAAAATAAAGTACTTACTTACTCACTGACGTGTAAAATGTGTAAACTGAGACACAGAGCACGGAAGCATTTATTTGCAGGAAAGGCAAAAATCCAGAAGGATCCACATTTTGAGTAAGGGTTATTAACCCAAATATCAAAAGTCGTATTCTTTTGATTCAAAACCGGTCATTATCACCGGACTTAATTTTTTTCCTATTTTCAAAACATACCAAGTTAGGGCAGGGCTCAAGGTAGGTAGGAAATAAGTAACATTTTGTACTTATTTAAAACAAACTCCAAATATTATCTCATATCATCCTCAGTCTAATTATTATTGAAAATCCAAAAAAGTCTTTTCAAAATCAGTGTCACGATTTTTTCTGATATTTTGTTTAAATTGTCAATAGTGTCAACTTTAAAGAGTTTAGACTACAAAGAGACTCTTTTTGTTCAACTCAAGACTTTCGAAGCTTCTGTACTTTTTTCGCTTTGAGAATAATACGTACCTGGCATTTTGGTCTCGAACCTCCGGCACGGCCTTCCCGACCAGGGAATAATAAAGAAGTAAGGAATATTGATGAGGTAAGCGTGCGACTGCTCAGAATTTACATCAAAGTCAACTTTTTATAGGTATTTTTTACGCTGCCCTTTTCATAAAAATGTATTATTTTATTTAGGTGCAAACCCATCCCATATTACAAATGCGATAGTTTGTGAGTGCGTTTCACGTTGAAACGGCTGAACAGAAAAGGGTGAAATTCGGATGGGAGACAGTTTATAGACCAGAATGACACAATGCTTTAATAGATAATAGGTTTTTTCCCATTATCGATTTTATCCCCGAAATTGATACAAAAAATGCTTCGCGCTGTCTGCGCCGTAACGCTACGCAACTGCTACGAAGCGCTACGAAGCTCTACGAAAAGTACTAAGCATAATATCGCGTTGTTTTGTTTGTCTCCGATACGGATATTGACTGCATCTTTATAAATAAAAATATCTCAAAACATCTTCTGAAATCTGATACTTAAGGTTTTTACAAACAATGAACAATTTAGAATCAATGAAACAGTTAAAAAGTACCGTGTCAAAAAACTTATAGGTCAGTCAAATTAAAAAAAACCAGGAATAAATTTCCAGAAAGCTGGATATCATTTTAATACCTTCATTTGGTCCTAAATGCGTGTAATCCGAGTTTGCACCGTCCCAGGAGGTGAGCTTAACTTTTGGGGGCCAAAAAACAGCGAAAGGGTATAGCAGGCTAAGGGAACAAGATTGGCCCACGAAAGCAATCTGGCTGATTTTTATGGTGGTGCACCGGTTTAAGCCAAGGTTACTGTGTGCCAAAAATTTGCCCTCGATCTTCTTTTGTTTTAGAGATATTTGACATAATACCAAATCATCAAGGTATTTTTTAAACTAATATTTTAGGTAATCCACGCAAGCTAGAATAACCAAATAAAATCACGATGAATGAGGATAAAATAAACTATTAAATGCAAATTTTTACGGAGGGCCTTACTATTAAACTTCAGTAAAAAAAACATAGTTATTTTGTTTTAGTATTTTTTTTTTACACTTGCCGCGGAGGTATATCTCCCAAAAAAAAATCTAAATTAGCTTTTAAAAACCTCTACAAGTGCATACAAAAACATTTTCAAAAATCGTAGTGCGTCATGTCAAAAAAAAAAACATTTGTAATACAACTATGTTTTTTTTATTGAAGTTTAATAGTAGGGCCCTCAATAATATGCATTTAATAGTTTATTTTATCCTCATTCATCGTGATTTTATTTGATTATTCTAGCTTGCGTGGATTACCTAAAATATTAGTTTAAAAAATACCTTGATGATTTGGTATTATGTCAAATATCTCTAAAACAAAAGAAGATCGAGGGCTAATTTTTGGCACACAGTAACCTTGGCTTAAACCGGTGCACCACCATACAAATCAGCCAGATCGCTTTCGTGGGCCAATCTTGTTCCCTTAGCCTGCTATACCCTTTCACGGTTTTTTGGCCCCCAAAAGTTAAGCTCACCTCCTGGGACGGTGCAAACTCGGATTACACGCATTTAGGACCAAATGATGGTATTAAAATGATATCCAGCTTTCTGGAAATTAATTCTTCAAAACAATTTTTTTTAGTTTAATTTGCTTCGCCTATTACTTGTGATGTCACAAGCATGTTCATAAAAAAATAGTTTAAAAGGTAACTCATTAGACTAACCTATCAACATCCCTATTACTAACAATATTTTTGTGCATTAAGTTTGATTTCAACGAAAAATATGTAAAATTTTCTCATGAACGGATGGAAATCCGTTATATTTTCCTTAGTGTGATGCATTTCGCTTTTCCACGTTAAGCAAGATATTTTTCGGCCTTTAAAATGCTTAATGTAATTTTAAAAAAGTTACTTACAAGTCACAGTTGTTTTATTTCAAAATTTTCAAGATTCCGATTTTCCCCTGACAACACAAATACGATCGCGACCAATTCACTTACTTACCAATTTCTCACTAAATTCCAGACATCTTATTGAGCCAGCAAGTAACCCTGCCCCTCTGAACAAGCCTTAACCCATCAGACACTGCGACCGCACGGGGACAAAAACATGATCCGATTACACTTGTCCCAGATTAAATTCCCCCATCGAAAGCCCCGTTTACACCGGTTGTGTGTTTGGCAAAATAGTACAAGCACAGGCCAGTGCGGCAGTTGAGTGCACGGCAAGTGTAAGTTTAAAACATCAGCAGAACTTTTCAAATAACCAATTTTTTACTTGTATCATTTAAGCCCATTGATACGATTTGGAAAACTATTTGTTTAATTCTAAGGTACTCTCTCTGAGAGACGGCCTTTACCCAGCTAGTGGGACATTTGTACAGGCTACTTCTTATTTTTTTTTTCTAAGGTAATGCAATTTGATGTTATCGTCTCTTCTTCGCAGTCTCATCTTGTACCTTTTTAACACCCAAATTGTATGAATGGAGAAATGCCACACAAACATAACTATTGGTTATCACTCGCCATTTTGCCAAATACACAGTCAGATCAGTATACTGACTGATGTGTCTCTATGCGAGCGGCATGGCATAGTGCAATTACTAATCTGACATTCACTTGCCACTGTACTCGCACGCGCCACGTCTCTAAACACTCGACCAGTGTAAACAGGGCGAAAGGCGCCGCGCGAGAGGCGAAAGTCAAAACGACGTGTAGAGTCGAGTGCCCTCCAGAGATCGAGAGCGGAGACTTGGGCCGCGTCATTACTACACGTCACACGCACGGGTGTCGATTGGCTTAGGGTGTTGGCGCTGATACGTTAGAACTAATGTGCCAATATTAAAAATATTCTAAAACTACTGCTCGAGCGTCGTGTTAGGACGCTAGGTCGGGCATCACGCAGAAGCGGCTAATTTTGATCTGCCTGATTCCCGAAAAACACAGGTCGAGCAGTAGTTGATGGAACCATATTTATCTTTTGACTAGAATGTCCCGTTTAGTATTTTGGATCCCCTAGTAGGTAAGGTCACCAGAGACGGGGGAAATAGAGAAACTGCGTCTCCACTTTTAACGCTGCGAGTTTTTACTTTAGATCGCTGAAACAAAATCTAACTGGGTTTCGCATAAGTGTGCCGATAAAAATTTGTTTACACGTGAGATAGAAACTATTCTTATAATGGATTTCAGGAGATGGGTAGACAAAACTCTACCTCCAAACACCAAAACCATTATACACCAAAAATAATGAGAGTCGAAAATGGTTATCTATGTTGCTTTTTAACCCCCCCAACATAAAAAGAGGGGTGTTATCTTTAGGACTGTTTGTGGCACCGTAGCGCTTAAGCGGGTGAACTGATTTGGATGCGGTTTTTCTTTTATTTTCTTTTGGTTGTGGTTTCGTAACAATGTGTTTTTTTTCCATGGGAGGGTTGTTAACCCGCCGCACAACCCCTGTTCTTGTTGGAGGCCCTGCATCGGACATTTTAGGATTTTTAAAGGCTTCCTGGGTCGCCGTAGCCTCTAGCCATGTTTGATAACGGAGTTTATCATCTCCGGCCTTGTGGTCCGCGGGAGGTATTTTATTTCCCTCCTACCCTACGAATTAACCCACTCACAGGGAGTGAGTCAATTCGTTGAGCATGCCCCTATCCGCCACCTGGGGACGCGTTCTATAGGGAGTGAGGCTACCCCTAGAAACATCCACATCGTGAAAGCAGGTTTTCTAGCGACTGTTATAACATTTATGCTTATTTAAAGCTAAAACGCCGGCGGTATTTTTTTTATTTAGTACAAAAATTTAGCTACATGACTACCACTGAAAAAAACTACTGGCTTCTGGAAAGGTCGATTAATTTACAAAATGGCAAACGAAAAAATATCCTCCTTGAAGGGTTCAGATACCCACTTTGATTGGGCTTACGTCACCTCAGGCTCCTTTTTGGCATCCTTTTATATTTTTAAAAAGGTAAGTAATTTTCCTATTTTCGTCTTTAATAGTAGATAGCTTCAGAGGCGTTGACTCAATGTTTATGCTAAATTTTGATGAGTTATCTTATCCTACGGTCCTTGAACTTGTTTTTGTAGCTAAATAGACCTTAGATATTATGGTTGGAATCAAATGTTTTGTAGGTGTAAAGCGCGAAATTATCATATCTAAAAATCTTTAATTATTCAATTATTCACATGTCAACTATACTACGTCATTTTCATAAGAAGGTTTGGAGTTGACTTGTGGTCGTGCGGGTAATTCCATCTCCATCCAGCTACATTTAGTTGATGCACCTTCTTCTTTTAAGATTATTCCCGTAAGTAAGTCACCTTATAACACTTAGGCCCGGTTTCTGAATTGAGAATTTTGCTAAGCAAATACGTTAAGTATATGCTTAGCAAAATTCTCTAGTTAATTAATATCGTTCTGTCACGCTCTTTTGTGAGAAATCTGCAGAGACTGGACGATACTTACCCATTTGCTTAGCGAATTACTCAATTCAGAAATCGGCAGTTATCCACCGACCGGCGGGAAGGCATCCGGGAATCCGCTTTTACAGCGAAAACGCGGCGAGAAAACTGTCGCTCTTTAAAGTGCCTGTCGAAAAAAAAAACATGTGAATGGATTCGGCTGTTTTCACTCTTGGGTTGCGCCTTGGTAACTTTTTTGTGGTCGTCGCATAGTTTAAATAAAAACCAGCCAAATGCGAGTGGGACTCGAGCACTGAAGTTTCCGTTCCAGCATTGTAATCATTTATTGGAAAGAAAAAAAAATCGGCCAAGTGCGAGTCGGACTAACGCACTTATAGGGAGAAACGGTAAATATTTTTACATATTTTGTCAAAAATCGAAAACTATACATCAGCCTATCAAATCCCAGCCTTGATCGATAAAATAAGTCAAAAAGTCACCAGCCCTTCAACTAACAGGCCTTCTCTCCCAGAGAATTGGCAATTTTTGCGTTGAGGGTATAATGTCTCAGACGCTCTGATTTCCTTACGATTCTGTTAATGGCAATATTATATTTTATTAAAAAATAAATAAAATAAAGTAACCCGAAACCTACCTTTGACAAGGTCTACTTCCACAAGTCATATTATTACTTATTACGTTGAAGTAAGCAATAAAGTTTGTAATCTGAGTCATAGGAATTCCTAATGTCAGAGCTCTGGAAGCAAATTGAATTTTTCATTTTGTCGTGTAATTTAGACGTGAATTTAGCATCGCTTTACTTCCTCGGGTTACATTCTGAGAAGTATGATAACACCTTACATTTAAACATTTATAATAAGTTGAAAAAATTCACTCGGGACAGGACTTGAACCCGCAACCTTACATTACATTATTACCTTACATTACCTTACAATTTCAATTTATTTATTTCGATCAACTATGTGGATCACAAAACACAGTACAAGATGTTAGTAATAAATCGTTTAACCTAATACCTGCACGGAATGCAAGAGGTTGCGGGTTCAAATCCTGTCCTGAGCGAATTTTTTAACCTTGTAAAAATCTTTATTTAACCTAAGCTTACCTCTGGTAATAACATTATTTTTTTTACACATTTTTATTAATAACGTTATAATTATATTGAAGTATTTATTATCCTACGAGTATGTGAAGCCCTATACTTAGAATACAGTACTCCTTAATGATATATTTGTACGGTCAGCAACACACTAGGATACCCTATGGTAGCTCTCATCACCCTTGGCACAAGTGCGTTAATCGAACAAAAAGGGTTATCTTAGGGTGTCGCCGGTGCGACCTAGAACTCACCGAGCATTTGCGGTTTCAGAACAAAATAAACAGTTTATAAAACGTAGGGCCTAAAACATCACGTTACGGGCAACACACGACAGCAAGTCGACCTTTACACGCTAGCACTCTAATCGGTTGCGTTACGGGCGACTTTGCAATAAAAATGTACAGTCTGAGGTGCTGTCTTGTGTACCTACGGATCTGCAGAATTTAAGTAGCACAATAAAATTATAATAGAGTATTAAAGGTCTTACTTCAGCACTGTACGAACAAAGGATCTACTTTAGGTAACATGTCTTAAATGACAAGGGACGAGAGGACTAGAGATATGCTTGTGACGAAACGACTAACTTCTAGCCTTACTCTGAAGTATAAATGATGGTTGGTATTGACACAGCTTACACATCACACCAGTATTAAATTATTAGCATTTACCTGCCGCCGCAAGCTTTGTTAGAATTATATTATTATTCTGTTTATTATAATTAATCTCCCTATTCTGGTATCTCTAACTAAATTAAATCGAAACCTGTCCAGCCGTTTCAGCGTCAAAGAATAACAATCATCGATTCATTTGTCTTTTTATGTAAACATCTACTGACACTTTGTCGTTTATAATATAAGTAAATAGTGATTAACTACTGAACTACAGACTTTGCGGGATGATATTACTAACCTTTAATTTCATTCAAGGAATGACCCAAACGTTAGAGTACCTACATTAACTAAATTACCCCTAAAATTGTGTAGGTTTTAATTTTTACTCTATTAATATACTCTATGAATACTCGAAGACTACATATTTTCTTAAAATCTTTCCAATTTGCTAAGCTACAGTTTATTTTTCTTCAGATGGGATCTAAAAATAAACTTGGTTTCTGATGAAGATTCTGTGAACTAAATCTACCTCCCTACCTATAAACAGACACTTAAATTTTATCTGAATACCTACATAATAATTTAAATACGTCTCATAATATCATCCTTACTCATATCATAATTATCATATCATACTTAGTTTGACAACTCCAAAGTTTCATGCCCAAAGTTTCATACCCCTGTGGGTAAAGTTCAATACATTAAGGCTACTTGAAATTAATTATGGTGGGCAAAAAGGGCTGTAGGAATTACTCCTCTTTATTTATTGCTCATTCATAACTGACTGTGCAACGGGCTTAGCCTAGACGTAACCTAACCAGTACGTGAGATATATTAAATTTAAGGCTCGCTAAATATCAAGGGAATTCGACATTCCACCAAGTGGTTCGGATCTAGACAGTACATCGATCTCTACTCCTCGATAAATAGTTCCAGTTTAATTGGAATTAGGTTCAAATCTTATTATAGCGACTCATCTCGCTTTTAATTAAAATTCGTGTTTGGATAAATGCCTTCGCGCTCAGCCTGTAGGTACTTAAATGTTTTGACGAATAGACAATAAATGACATATTAATTAGTTGTTTAAAAACTCTGTACCTAATGAAAATTAACCAAACAAAAGGCAAGATGTATTACACAACCCAATAGATATAACGTGCCCACTGCGCACTGCAGCATTGGTTCAAAATATAAGTCTTTTTTTTCTACCATATTACTGCTTGCTGTTGTGTATAAAAAAATAAAATAGGCACGTAGGAAAAAATATGGTTTTTAAAAGAGATCAGAACTGCAAGCCTCGCAAACGCGCCTGTATCTACGATATTTGCATAATGTTATTAGGACCCCTAAGAGAAGTTCTAGTTTGAGTGAAGGTGCCACTGGAGGCTGTATAAATCAACCAATTACATAGATGCAGAGGCCTTTTTTTTTAAGAGTTGTTTATACTTAAGTTTGCAACTCTAAAATCCTAGCGTTACTTGCGTGGTACCCGAAAAATTTGACACCACCCCTACCTTTTTTTGGCTTGTACCACATTAAAATATTAATAGGACCCTGTTTTGTGGACTTAAAGCCGTGGATGTAGAGAACAACATGCTTCGTGGTAATTCACATGAAGTCCGTACAAGTTTTCAAATTGCACTCAATTTAAATTTAACCAAGTACTTTCCTGCTTTACAAAGGTCCAATACATTGACCAGTTAAGATTGATATGAAAGCAAAAACATCTATCGTACTATTGCAATGTAATCGCTGTGGTATCAAGTGTCAAGTTTGTTTGGTTGTACTGTTACGAGGAAGCAATTAAGCAACGCCCCACCCGCTACTAAAGTGAAGTTGAACCTTCAAGTTAGACACGCAACCTTGGTATTGTTTTAAGAATGTTGTTGCACCCATTTTGTTCCACCTATTATAAAGGTACTTAGACTATTATTCGATGTCTTGTTGTCATTGTTCCTTTTTTCTGTGACATTGTTTTTTCTTTTCTTTGTTCCTTGTTGATACAGTTGAGTTGGCTTAGCAGCCCATTTATGCAGACTGCTTGCCTACACATTGGTCTCAGTAAACTTTTATGGAAATTAAAGATAGATAAAAGTGCTCATCGCTGTCAATGTGGGTCACCCCAAATCCACCTAGCGCCGTCGGTCACCGGTGAGGCGCGGAAAGTCGGACTTGACTGGAACGACCTCGAATCAGCTGCGCAAGATCGTGAGGAAGTTTATTCGAGCCTTTTTGAGGGACTTAAGTAAAGTACGGCACCGCTATCAATGAGATTCCTTATTATGTATTTTCCTCCATTCTAATCAAAGAATACATTGTTACCAACATAACTCTAACGTACGCGGCGTCAAAAGAAAGAAAAACTGCATTAGGTACTTAATTTTTGAGTACAAAATCTTAATAGCTGCTTCTCACAAAACGATATTCACTGTTTCGTAGCATTCAAAGCAGGAAAAAACAACAAATTGTATGGAAATGAAACGGAATCAGCGCCAGGGACCTCGTAAAACGTACTCGTGAAGCTCAACCGTTCTAAATGATCGCCTTGTGTGTTACACGTAAGCCATGAAATAGTTAGATACAGAAGGTCGACTAATGTAGATGATAAAGCGTGAATACAATACTCCAATGAGGGCTTTTCAGAGGAACGTAAAAGAAAAAAAAACGTTCCACGGATGATTTATTTATGGCGCTAACGCTGTCCAATGTCAAAATAAATAGTACGTTAAAACCATTCTAGATATAGGTACTCTATGTAGATGGCAGTTGACTTAACGGCAGCGCCATCTAGTTCATTTTGGTAAATTCAACTAGGACAGTGTCAAGCGAACCGGTGTCAATGAAGCAAGCCCCATTGCCAGTTATTGAGTAACGCGAACAGTCAAAGTTTATTGGGCACTTTGCATGGAAACCATAACCACGAATATGTACACCCGTGTACATAAATAAAGTAGAATTTATAGATACATGTCTTACTTTACGATAGTATGGGTCGCATTTTTATGGGCGATAAAAAAACCCATATTTTTGGGTATCAAAATTTTAAACAATATTTTTCAGGCATCTACAAGGTAAACTCGCTTTACGTAGGCCCCATCATCAAGTTCTATCACAGAAGATCGTTGCGTAAAAAAAATGAATATTGTTTTGCACCAATATTGACTTTTTAACATGGTGTAACTTTTTATTCCCATAGGTTAACAAAAACATACATACCAAAAGTGACTTTTATCTTAAAAATTTAAAACTAATTTGTTTGTATACAGGGTGTTAAAAGACCGCCAACAAAGCGGGAAACCACGTATTGTCCTCATCATAATAAACATTTTTGCCAAAGGAACTATGCCTGGGAAATCAACGGTTTCCGAGATAATGAGGTTCAAAGTCGGACTTTTCAAAACTTTTTTTTTGCAGAAATGTATTCAGTATCTAGTTTTTAACATATCCTCTCAAGAAGCCATATCAAAATTATGAATATTTCTTAGAAAAAACGACGTTAAAATTGCAACCCGCAATGTATTCTAAACATCGGCACTTCAAGGTTAAGTAAAATAAACTTATACCCACCCTTGCGCAATATGACTTCTGTGCGTTACACGTCCATTGAGTAATAAAATATTTTTCAAAATTATAACCTAAAAAACCAAAATCATTTCCCAGCAATAATTTATCGAAAAAGTACTTTGTTTTGGTGTCTAGTATCCGTGGCTTTCGGGTCTGTTGGCAGTCTTTTAACACCCTGTATGCAATCTTTTACAAATCGGGTCGTATTTCGCCTACTTAACTGACCTTTTAACTCTGAAAGAGTTAAATCACTTGCGTCAACCAGGGTTAGCCAGTTAACTCTGAGTTAACGTCAAAAATAAAATTGTTATAGAAATGTCACATTAACTCAGAATTTGTTGGCTAACCCAGACAAACGCAAGTCCGCGGGACATACTGGATGTCATTGCGATCATCTGTCCAACTCTACTTCGTATTTTGCATCCTAATGTTTTCGAGTAAACGGCCGCGTACGCTTTTCAGTATCTGTTTATTCTTTATCAACCGTTTCGTTGCGCCCTTTCCGCTTGTTAGGAGTAAAAATACAAATGCGTTCATGTTATTTACGTGCGAGACTTGTACGCTACACGTAGATATTTAATCGATAAATTACAATTAATTTAGATGGAAATAACTTCATTGAAAATGTATTTTGTGGTGCTGAATGATTTATATTTTTTATTACTTTGGAATTTGCTATTGTCCTATTTAAACCAAATCATAATAGTGCCGAGCTCTTTTTGAAAAATAACAAAAAACCCTTTTAATTTCTTGCCCTTTTTTGTTAATCATACAATTTTATTTAAGTAAAAAACCTAGCAACACCATAGCAAGTTTCACAATAATAAGTTGTACGGTTATAATTCTGTGAATCTCCCGTAAGCTACAAACTAATTTTAAGGAATGAAAATGAATGATATGAAAATGAAAAATGAAAAAAGTATTTATTGACACCCGTTAAACAAGTATGGTATGATTGACATTTGGTGGTACTTTTACTTTTATGATATACAGTGTCCCCTACACGTTTGAACGATCGCCAAGTGAAGTAAAAAGTTTGATCGTTTGCGTGTCACCGCGAGTGTCTATCTAATTTAATGCAATTAAAATCAAATCAAGATTTTAGTCACATCCTGTATCTGTGACTATCGATCTAAGGGTGAATTTACACGTTTACTTCAGCTGACTTTGGTTTAATTGAACGAGCGAGCGAAGTTCTCTGAGTCTACTTGAACAATCCGGCGTTTGTATGTTTGGATGTATGTATGTATGTATGTATGTTTGTATGTATGTATAATGTTCGATCGACGATAACTTGAGTAATTGTAGTCGGATCGTCATAAAATTTGGTAGGAGGGTAAATGACGTAAAGAGAATTTCTAGGTTCAAACTTGAGCATAATCGGTCGAGGGGTTGCTGAGATATGGGGTCGGGAGTTCATAGTTCGGGGCGAACCACTAGTATTTGGAGTTTTTGGAATTTTTGAGTTGAAGACAAGTAATTACTACTTTAACATTCTTGAAGGCTGCCTAGTGCCCTTTTCAAGATGAATTATACGATTATGATCGCCTACCTGCTGAGTTAGTGCCCTTTGCACTGCAACACACCGCGACATTACCTGAGCAATTGTTTAGTACGTTATATTTTGTTTTTGTGTTTCTTTTTAGTTACGTCTATTTTAAACAGTATTTTTATAAATGTCTTTTCTTTCTTCTTCTTTCTTCTTTACCTCTAAGTACGATGATCTTTCGCAAGACCTGCTTGATCGTGTTCTCTCCTATTTTTTTAAATTCTGGTTGGTTTCAAGGTTTATTATCATTTCTTGACGCCTGTCCCGTCATCTACCTAATGACTGGGTGGGCGGCCTCGTGGCCTGGTATCAATACATCAGTATTTTTAATAAATATCGCAATTAAAAGAAGACAAATTAAAAGAACAACAATTAAAAGAAACAAAATAACGAATAATTCACCAAATAACAAAAAACCTAATCCGTTCCACAGATATTCGTGTGAAATAAAAAAGTTATTTTTAATATTTAATTTTAAAACGAGGCGTTCAGTTTTATAGCCGTGTGGCGGCATTCGGTTGACTGTTGCCGTAAAAGGAAAATTGTGTTCCAGATACTTATCGCATTTCATGGAAAACACGTTTTAAACAATAAAGTGAAGCGATATTATAACGGTACCCGTTACTAACAGCTAACGTCACGGTGAACTGGGAAAAAACTGCAAATTGTGAAAAAGTCTATTTCAGCTTACACAGACCATTATTGATAAACATATTCCTAAACTAATAAAAAGCGGGCCTCAACCATTTATGTATAAAATTTTATCAACTTCAGCAAATCAATACTAGAATCGCTTACGGATATCTCGATGCATTGCATAGCTCGACAAGCTCTAGGCCATTTCCTCATAGTACTTATTTTTAGGTAGCTCACCATAAACCGAACCAAATATTTATCGGGGTTACTTATCAATTATTACACTTGGTATTACGATATTGTAGCAAAGGATAATGACCAAAATTTATTACAATGGGACAGAGAAAAACCCTTTATTATTATAAGCCCGACGGCCGTGTTTCGTAATTGCGCTGCCAGGCGGGTAATGTTGAATTTTACGGCTGATTTACAATCGAATTGTTATTGATAAACTTGTCATAATTTACATATGGATGAATGGTTAAATCAGACAACCATTAAGGCTGTCATGCAAGAAATTACTAGCAATACTGCGTTCAAACAGATACAATTTTCCCACGTTAAATCGATCAAATGTTTCGTAACTGTACATTTTACATTTTGACCGATGAATTTAACACAGGTTTATTTTGACGGTTTCACTTTTTTTTTGTTCTCGGTATAGCCGACTACATTCGACCTCATCCGGAACTCGGAAGCCTTGATCACCATCCTGACTTTAGTAAAAGTACTTAGGCGAAACGAGGTTTGAAAACAAATACTTTGGAATATTCGTAGTCTTAGTGTTTGTAAGAGTTTTTTTCAAAATCTTTTTCCTACCGACAGCTGAACCTTAGTCGGAGTCCGGAGTCACCTACCTATTAATTTAAATCAGGTCCCCGCGTTCACCAGGTATCGAATCCGGACGTATTAGTGAAATAAACTGCACTATCCTTCCCATAAATCCCGGGCCCAACCCGCGTAGTAGGTTACGTAAATCTTTTCATAAGTGGCGCGTATAAATCAGATTGATGGCACCAATGACTTTGTGTGACAAAGAAACGTGTCACGCCCTGCCCACACCTAGCCCCGCCACTTTGGCTCCCTTTTTACCCGACTGACCCAGAGGGAGGGTTATGTTTTGCGTGTGTTTGTATGTATGTATACCTACAGGGTGGATTTTTGAGACGGGAAATAAGTTGGCATTTTTTTCGCTGACAGTACATTTTTTCCAAAATCTGTGAATGCAGTTCATAATATCTCAAAAAGTTATGGAAGGTCTCCTAAAAATGTTTTCCTGTAACTATAACGGTTAAGGTACCTGCCCTTAATGCCCCGTCTCAAAAATCCATCCTGTATTTCTATATTGTTACCCAACTTTGCTTTCGGGGGCATTTATTAAAATGCAGATATTTAAATGACGCAACCATTCATAACGAAAACTAAAAAAATATAAAATAAAATAAATTATTACAATAAACAAAAAACCCGACTGCGTAAAAAATCTGTTAAATAACGAAGACCCTACTGCATCACAGTGTTAGCAGGCGGGACCAACACAAATTAGCCCAAACTAGTCTCGCCTGCTAAGACTGTAACGCGGTTGGGTTATCTTCCTTATTTTTTGTTTATTGTAATTACTAAGAATTGAATTTGTACGTGTGTGCTTCTACGATCGGTTTTATACAAATCCTAGCTTTGCTAAGAGTCGCACTGCATAACGCAACGATACGCGTCAAAGTGTAAAAAGAGCCTTTACTTTACGATTTTGTGTAAAAAAGTATGCTCTCTTTTCATTACTAAACTAGCTGTGCCCGCGACTTCGTATGCGTTTTTACACATGTGACATTTAATTTAAATTCGACTGTGGAGGAAAACTCAAAAGGAAGGTTTTTTTTAACCCCCGACCAACAAAGAGGGGTGTCATAAATTTGATAGCTTTGTGTGTGTGTCTGTTTATGTGTTTATGAGGGTGTGCCTGCCTGTGTGTCTGTCTGTGTGTGTGTGTGTGCCCTAATCTAAACAATAAATTTATGATAAAATATGTTTTGTTTAGATTAGGTATCGCCCGTGTAAGATACCAGGAAGCTTAGCATAAGGGAAGTATGGGGGTTTATTATGTATCTCACTCGACGTAGAGTGGGATAGATAAAGTTATAAGCCCATAGATAAGGTCTTACCCATTCTCATGCTAAGCCAGCAAGCAAAGTATAAGGTTGGGTTAGAGCGTATCTACCGCAAATAACTCTGTCTATCCCGCTCTACGGCAAACAAAATATATTTTTTTAATATCAAGTTGGGCTCAGTAGAGTAAATATTTAAAAAAAGGCACAAAAAAAATTTCAACCTCGCGTGGGTTCAAATCCAGAACATTTCGACCGCGACGCAACAGTACTACATTTCTAACATCGATACACTTTGTCCGACCTCCACCGAAAACCACCCACTATTCCCTCCAGCAAGCATCATAAGGCTGGTTCAGAGCGTATCTATGGCTCTGTCCATCCCGCTCTACGTCAAACAAAAGAGTGAGATACCTATTATTTTAAACCCATAGATACGCTCTAACCCGGCCTTATGCTACGCTTGTAGAACTAACATTTTCCGCCAAAATAAAATAAAAACAAATGCCGATTTTTCATTTACAATATGCGCCCCAAATGCCAAAAGTCGTAGCGTGCTATTATACAGAGTGTTAAAAGACCGCCAACAAAGCGGGAGACCACGTATACGTGTAGTCCTCATCATAACGAACATTTTTGCCCAAGGAACTATGCCTGGGAAATCAACGGTTTCCGAGATAATAAAGTCGGACAACATTTTTTTTTTTTTCAGAAATGTTTTCAGTATCACGTTCTTAACATGCCTTCTCAAGAAGCCATATCAAAATTATGGATATTTCTTACAAAAAATCAAGTTAAAATTGCAACCCGCAATGTAGGTTTTCGAGAGAATGTGGTTCAAAGTCGGACTTTAAATTTTTTTTTTTGCAGAAATATGTTCAGTATCACGTTCTTAACATACCTTCTCAAGAAGCCATGTCCAAATTATGAATATTTCTTACAAAAAACGAAGTTAAAATTGCAACCCGCAATGTATTCTAAACATCGGATAGCCTAAGTTACTCCCAGAAACGTGAGTTACGACCATGTTAAGTTTGGTTGAAAACTATTCAGCGGTGTTCGCGTTTATCGTGTTCATACAGACAGACAGACAGACAGACAGACAGACAGAAAGACAGACAGACAGACAGACATAAACCGTTTTTTTTGCATTTTTGGATTCAGTATAGTTTATTTAGTAACCCCTGCTAGTTTTTTTCTAAAAATATTCAATGTACAGAATTGACTTCGCTAGAGTTTTATTATAAGTATAGATGAGCACTTACATTTTCGAAATATCATGATGAAATGACGAGCATAACAATGTCAAATTATTGTGTAACGTAAATTATTGCACGCCACACTGCTTAAGGTGAAATACGTCTCACAACTAGCGCCGCCAATTAAAAAAAAATCATATCTTTTTTTTTGGATTCGTTTTTAGCAAAAAACGCTCCTGCGATTCCTCAACGCGAGGCTTAACTATTTTTAGGACCTAAGGTTTGGATTCCAGATCCTAGAACTTAAGACTGCAATCGATTCTCGCCAAAAGTGGCCACTTTTGGCGAGAATCGATTGCATTCGTAGGAAATCCAATCCTGGAATGCAAATCTTAGGTCCTAAAAATAGTTAAGCCTCGCGTTGAGGAATCGCAGGAGCGTTTTTTGCTAAAAACGCATCCCAAAAAAAGATATGATTTTTTTTCCATTGGCGGCGCTAGTTGTGAGACGTATGGCGTCTTAAATCTTATAGATTTAGTTAAAAGCAAAAAAAAATACCTACACAAACAATATTAGGTATACTTACCTACTCAATGTGACTATCAAAGTGACAGTAACAAAAAGTTCGGCAACGGATTAGTGAAACTAAGTAAATGAGACAGCGAGTTCCCAACTTCCTCATGCGAAAAAGAAACAACACATGCCATTACACGCTCCACCTCACGCACAAAGCAAGTTACGTATAACGTAATTAAAATACACAAACACTCGTAACGAGAGTGGTTGAGAAAAAAGCGATCTCACATTCGCCAGCCGGACAAGGACGAGTACTATTTTCCACCCACTTTAACCCGTAATTCGAGCGAAATAAGTTTCTTTTTTGCTTGATGAAAAGTGGATTTACCCAGGGTACGGTGAAAGTTCGCACGCAAAAGTTACACCCCTTCTCTTTGATACAATGAAGCGTATTCACGAGGACCGTGTTTTAGGAATTCCGCAAGGTAAATGCTATGTAGGTGCAGGTATGAAGGTAAATATTTGTGACGAACAAAACACGCAAACATAGCTCTTCAATGCTTAGTAATATAGAAATACAATATTTAATTTTTAAGTTACCTTAACTTTCCGGATTTTGAATGATTTTGGTTATTCTTATGTATGGTACTGTCACGTAATAATAACGTGACAGTCGCAATCACTGTTTGAATGTTTGCTCCTCAATTTTGATATGCCATCTGTAAAGACAGAACAATACGAACAGAACAGTAAGTAGGTATTGGATATGAAATTCTCAATTCAGAAATCGGTGGTAATAAATTCAAGTGACTTAGTTCTTTTATAAGTATAAACCTAAGTGAAATTGTATTCTAAAAAAAAAAACAACTTTATCAGGTGTTTAACCAGCTATCAATGTGATTAAGGAAAGCGCAAACGGATTGATAAAAACGCTCAGAAAAAAAAATATTGCCTTTACTTTCTGGTGTAAAATAAAGAATTACTTACATCTTGGACAAATGGATTGGATCAGGATCAACAGCCGCTTTAATCAAGCAGTTATCAATAAAATCAGAGGATTGACCATCAGCTATTATAAGCCAAAGCTAGATAGCCAAAGTAACTGCAGGTAGGTTTAAAAATAAAGTCAGCAAATTGCAAAAGCTTTTCTGTTGACACTATGGAATTGCACTGATAAGTTAACCGTGGTTTTATAACGCTAGTGTTTTTTCTCGTCTCTAAAAATAAGCTTCTAACTAAACGAATCCTAGTTTCATGTTGTGATAGTATGTGATTTAGCCTTATTCATTACAACACCTTGTATACCTAGTTCAAGCTCGCTTTCAATAAACAACACTGCAACAGTTTCGGAGTGGTCATAATTTATTTAAAGTGGAACGTCACATAAATTATTTTTTTTAAGAACGCTTGACTAAAACTAACGCGAGGAATTTCTAACAAAAAAAGATTGGTGGACCCTGAAATTCAAGCACATGTGTTAATTTTGTGTGGATTGGTTGTGATAGGCTAAAATAAGCTCTATGCTGTATGAGTCTAGAGGTGAAAATCCCAAAAACGAAAGGTTATAAAAAGGTGGCCCAAAGCCATCGCATAGCGAAACAAATGAACACACTCGCACACACACACACACACACACACACACAAACATAGAGAATAAACGACCGATGCAAAATTGAAATATTTTGTGCCTATGAATTTGTTAATTTGGAAATTACGCGTTTTTTGTTTTCTTTCTAACTTCAGGGAAACAATGAAATCTGACCTGAGACAACTGACCTGACACTGGGAGCGCTGAGCTGATCTAGATTGATGGCACAATCTAGGCAAAACCAGAACGAGGGATCTAGACATCGACATCTTACAAATACCTACTTGGAAGAAGACCTCATTTCATCAATAAAATATGGATTAGATAATTATAAGAAAAGAGCCCGTTAATCGCCTTCAGTGTGTGTCAGCGGAGGGCCTGTGTAAGGAAAGAAATGGAACGTCTTGCATCTCGCTCCAGTCAAGGGAAAAAGCATGGATATTTACAGGACCGAGCCAATCAGAAGCTGCCAAAATTTCCTACGACAATAAGGAGGAGGCGCATACGCATTCCCAAAACAGGTGGTTGCCAAGGAGTACTAGACTTTATTTAGACTATAATAGGGTTTAATCTTATGTAAATTTAGACTGGTCGACAGACTTTGAAAAATTGTAAACAAAGAGAAATCTTTCGAGAGATTCAATCTAGAGCCGTGCTAGAGGGAGGACATTCGATCGACGCCCGAGGAAGAACTAAGACCTATCGAGTTTTGATTGTATTTGAGATAGCTAAATTGTTCCTGGAACGAGATTGGAGATAAAAATTGTGTAAATTCGGTGGTTAGAGCCAGACAAGGATTGGGCAAGTTGAGTAATTTATTTCCTTTGTCTAAATTGCGTATTCACCTTGTTTTCTTCTCAGTTAAATGAATATAATTTGGAAAACTTTCTCATATTTTTATGTCACGAAAGAAGTGTAAGACAGGAGGCTAATTTCAACCACAAGGTGATTCCGTAATTTGCAATTTATCTGTGTTATTGAGATCTATCAGCTTTTTGTAAGACAGGTGTTATTCACAAGTAATTGAGAAAATCATAGACCGCATAAGCCAGACAGTAAATACCTATTAATATAAACTTTTGTCTAAAGTACGCCTTCCAAAATTGATTCTCATGCTGAAAATTGTCCTGTTTTATTTTGAAATACACTGACTTTTGCCAATGAAGCCCAAATAATTATGTATTTGAAAGGGTAAATGAAAGATGAATTAATCGAATCACTAGGGAGAGATATTAATTTTAGCTGAGAGGCGCCGTATAAATCATCTATTGTTTTTTAATGTGTGGAATGAACGAATCCCAATGAAGTTCATGTACATAAATATGTGAAGACTAAAGCCTTTTTAGAGTAAAGACCAGTTTACTATAAAATGTATGAATCGAGTACAGTTTGAGAATGTTACTGATATTTTCCATTAAATATGTAGAAATCAAAGCCATAAGACCTGGAGACATTGTTTGTTGATAAATGTATGGAATTCTATTTTTACCTCCGAGAATACAGGTTGAGAAAGACTAAGTGTAATCACTAATATTTTTCCATAGACTCTATTAGCATAATAATCCATAGATTTGAGCGGAAACTTTGACGCTATCCGTACATGGTCAAATAATATTATAATATGTAAATACACAAAGTGGATAATAATTATGTGAATACTCGGCATTGTATTTGCCAATAATACTGTGAAATATGAGTCACAGTAATAATTAAATTAATATAATATCTGAGCTTAGCTCCCAGCACATCCATTTTGGACGATGCAAATATTTCATGTACTAAGAGAAAATTCAAGAATATAGACGTTAAACGAATTCTGATTATTCTTGATATTTTGATATGCTTGGAAGGTTTTTTTCAGATTCAGCTCTTAAGGTTTTTCCTTCCGTCAAATTGTATAATAAAGCATTAACCAAGCTGGACTGAGACTTAATCTCAAGTCACACCTTAGACAATCAGATTTTTTTTGAAGTTAATATACGCATATTCAAATGTTTCAAACTTCAAACCTTGCTGTTTCCTTTCATCTCCACAAATAAAGCTAGAAACAATATTCACTACAATATTGCTAAATCCCTTCAGGAATATGACTGAATAATTGATTGCATATTTTATAAATCATGAAATAATTCCAGACACATTGAAACTTAAGAGCCATTTTCTTTATTGACACTTAATTAAATCCTTTTTAATTGAACTGGGCAAATTACAAGATTTTCAGTCACATTTATAACTAGTACACATACTAGCTCAAACCAAGCTGCGTAAATAAATCCACTCAATCAAACACGCATGCTGAAATAATCAATAAATAATATCTCAAATGTACCAATGTCAGTAAATAAATCAGTTCCTCAAACACTGCCTTTGACATAATTGAATCAAAGGAATTGGACATTTTAATATCTTAATAGTAAAGCATTCAAGCCTCTGTCAGTGAATACATACGGGCCAATTACCTCATTCCTCATACGATCACTTACATAATTAATCAACTAAAAGTACAAAGCTGATCTCAAATACCAAGGGTGTGCACACCAAAATATGATGATGAAGGTTGGATATGCTAAGGCATACTTATTCATATGATGACGATGTGGGCGAATACATATGATAAATGGGTTATTACATAACAATTCAAGAGACAGCTAATGATCAAGAATATTCGAATGAATAATAATAGTTATTGACTACCAATGTAGTACAATACAGGAATTGAGGAATTATCCGTTGTAATTACTGAAAGCAGGAAGAAGTTACTCTGCTGGCTGAAACACTCGGTGTGGATATCGACGAAGGACGAACCTACTGGTTTAAGCCGAAGTTCTAAAGCCTACGTTGGTGGAAGCATTCGGTGTTGATGTTGGAGGAGTAACAGCTTAGATAAAACTAGATCTTGCAGGAAGTACCTGAAGCCCTAGTTTTCCATAATTGAAAGCCCAGTTAACTATTTAGCTCAATACTATCTAACTCACTACTTTTTCACTACAGTCAAAAATGGTTTCTTAGGAATCAATATTTATTAACTAATTTTGAAGCTAACTAGACGATCATAGCCAAAACAGATGTCTAGACTTGCCTGTAGGCAGGGCTAGATCATCACACATACAGTGGACTTATGTTACAAACACTAGGGGGGCCATCTCACGTGGTCCCGATTGACCAGGATATTCTTGGCCTTTCAAAGATATTCCACCTCACGTGGAGCCGTGAAACCAGGATCTTAGGCTTTGTGTTAAAACCTAACCCAACTAAGAATCGAAGAGAAAGGACTTATGTTATATACAAGGACGGCTTCGGGTCACCACACGTGGCGCACGATGACCAGTATTTAAGATTTTGTGTCAAAATCAGACGCAACTTAAATAACGAATTTGTACGAATAAAAAACAATACACAACGTAGGCGGTTATAAATATTGATTTGGAAAATAGACACATGGAGTAGAGTTAAACGTCGTGATTTAAAGAAATAGAGAGAAAGAACAGCATTGAGGACAGATTGATTTGAGATATTAAAACTATAACTAATTGGCGATAAATATATTGATTCAGAGAGAGAGAGAGAGAGAGAGAGAGAGAGATAATTGAGGGATGTTAAATCGAGAAGTCTGGGAGAGGTCTTAATTTGAAATAAATGAAATAAATAAAAATTAATCATAACTTTATGTGTTATGCAGATAAGATATTTTTGCAGTGTAGAGGTAAAGGGTTTTATTTGATTGGAAACTTACAAAAGTCGAAAGATCTGGGGGAGGTGAAAGGTAATTAAAGAGGTAAATGGAGAAAAATATTAAAAAATTATTTAGGTATAATTTGATGGCGCTTTATTGGCAAAGGTTGATATAATGTACTGTGTATTATTTTGTAAGATATTTTGTGTGATTTTTCAGCGCTTGATTTCGGGTCTCTTATAAAAATTGGAATGTTTTGTGACGGTTTAGGCAAATACTCATGATAGATCAAATTAATAAAAATATTGGAAAATAATTGCGGAAGCCACAGTATTGTTTAGTTGGCGCGCTTGGATTATTATTCGCATTATTAACGAAATTGTTTACTAGCGGATAGTTTTACTGTAAATTGAACAAGTACTCCGCCAGATTTCATAATGATTCGTAGAACGCTCATAAGTAGAAAACGAACGAAACCGTAAACGAAAGATTTAGCGTAAACGAAAGATAAGTTTAGATTCGGTAGATTACAAGTAATCAAAAGGTAATTTGCGCTTTTATATTGATCAGTAATATTTTATTATGCTCAGCATTTAGTAGAAAAACAGTTAGTTCAGTGATTGTCTGGGACATGTTGGGAATAAAAATAAATAATATAACTTGAATAAATTACGTATTCTAAGATTACATAGATATCGGCAGTGGGCTGAATGAAGATGATTCCGTAATTACAAGTGACAAGAATAATTTATTAAAAAGGCATTTATAAACTAATAAAAAGCTTTGACGTGCAATGAATTGAGTCAAGTAATAAGTAAAAATTGGGTGTGAAAGAAAGCTAGTGCTTAGATGAGAGGAAGTGCTTATGTGTTAATGCCGTGGTCTTTTGGAAACGATCGAGATTATATAATGTACTAGGTATTGATAGTAGTTTTGCCCAGCAGTGTAGATAAAGTGAGAACAGAGTAAATGGTGGAAGAATCTAGTAATTTAAAGTCAGTATGGGTAGCCTGAGTTGTCTAACACTGATTCAATTTTAATGACTAAAAATACAAACTGCTAGAGAAGCGATGGACAAAGAGCTGGGGTGAGGTCACATATTGCATTGAAACTGCACAAAAAAATTGTGAGGGTCGCTTAGGACGGAAAAAAAGGAGCAGGTAGATTTGACGCACGCCAAAACTGCTGATAAGGAATGGTATTTGGACTGTTTTTAAAATGTTTCGTAATTTTATTATTGTTTTGGAGTTAGATATGAAATTGGGGTTTTGTACAATGTTTTCCAAGCTACCTACATACCTAGTAGTTATGTAGTAGATTCTGTATACGCAATATCGATTGGTAATTGGGAAAATATCGGAGAGAGAGAATAATGATGTTTTATAGTGATTTTATTGACGAGAGTAATATTCCATTTTAACTTCCTTGCAAGACAAATTATCGAAGTATTTGTGCAATGTAATATTGTGTTAAATACATTCATTGGTAAAGGCGAATTTAATGAACTTTGAAATTATTTCACATTGTAACTCGAAGGAAATAGATTGGTTGGTGAGAGAAAGCGGACATTTCGAAACATAAACTATTGTTACTTATGGAGCAATAAAACAATTTGGTTATTTGTGAACAAAAGCCAACATTGTTTTGCATTAGACAAAAGGTCCTTTAGCAAGATATTATTGACGGTTGGGTGTAAGTCGAGAATTTTTTTTTAACGCCAACTGCATTGCACGTGTGGCTATTTGTGCTATTTCAGAGAAATGCCGACTTACAATAGTTTGAAGAATTTGAGGAATAATCTTTTGAAATAAACCCAGCTAATTGAGACAAAACAAGCCTGGGCAATGCGATGAGTTTTGAGGACACGATAGTTCGGGGAACTTAACTTTTTTATGAAGAGATGGTGTTTAAGACAGACAGTATGGGTCGGTAGAATGTTTTTTTTGTACCTACAAGTAGGTAGGAGTTCTGTAAATTCACTGGCGTTGAACTTGGTCCTCTCAAAATTAAATACGCACACGCAACAACAATATGGGCTTTAAATTGAATGACGTGAATAAAACATCGTGATAAGACGTGAATAGCGTAGTAAGATTTGATGAAGTGAACATTTGTTTATAGACTGATTAGAGCTTTTCTGATTCGACTGGAGAGTCGTAAAGTTTTGGGATGTTAAATTCAAAGTATTGTGTCTGACTAGGAGTCATGGATTATTATTAGAAAAGGATGATAGAAATCCAGATGAAATACAAGATGATGTTTAGATGACCTAGATGAAATTTTATGGAGGTTTATACAGTGTGCAATAGACTCTATTACCTTATATACCACGAATAGTAAGACTTTGGTTATGCAAAAACAAAGAGCTAAGTCGCTATAATTTGGAGATTTTGGAGTTAAAGTAGTATGTTCGTATTATGAATAGTTATTGAATTAATGAGTGTACAGATTAGCGAATTTTTTTTTCTTTAATTGTAAAGCGAGCGGAAGCTAGTCTCAAAGACTAATTTTAGGTCTAGACTGATGAAAGATGATAGCTAGATTTACGTAGAGCACCAAAAATCTAGATTTTTAGTTTCTACGGGGGGAGGCGTGTGATAGTATGTGATTTAGCCTTATTCATTACAACACCTTGTATACCTAGTTCAAGCTCGCTTTCAATAAACAACACTGCAACAGTTTCGGAGTGGTCATAATTTATTTAAAGTGGAACGTCACATAAATTATTTTTTTTAAGAACGCTTGACTAAAACTAACGCGAGGAATTTCTAACAAAAAAAGATTGGTGGACCCTGAAATTCAAGCACATGTGTTAATTTTGTGTGGATTGGTTGTGATAGGCTAAAATAAGCTCTATGCTGTATGAGTCTAGAGGTGAAAATCCCAAAAACGAAAGGTTATAAAAAGGTGGCCCAAAGCCATCGCATAGCGAAACAAATGAACACACTCGCACACACACACACACACACACACACACAAACATAGAGAATAAACGACCGATGCAAAATTGAAATATTTTGTGCCTATGAATTTGTTAATTTGGAAATTACGCGTTTTTTGTTTTCTTTCTAACTTCAGGGAAACAATGAAATCTGACCTGAGACAACTGACCTGACACTGGGAGCGCTGAGCTGATCTAGATTGATGGCACAATCTAGGCAAAACCAGAACGAGGGATCTAGACATCGACATCTTACAAATACCTACTTGGAAGAAGACCTCATTTCATCAATAAAATATGGATTAGATAATTATAAGAAAAGAGCCCGTTAATCGCCTTCAGTGTGTGTCAGCGGAGGGCCTGTGTAAGGAAAGAAATGGAACGTCTTGCATCTCGCTCCAGTCAAGGGAAAAAGCATGGATATTTACAGGACCGAGCCAATCAGAAGCTGCCAAAATTTCCTACGACAATAAGGAGGAGGCGCATACGCATTCCCAAAACAGGTGGTTGCCAAGGAGTACTAGACTTTATTTAGACTATAATAGGGTTTAATCTTATGTAAATTTAGACTGGTCGACAGACTTTGAAAAATTGTAAACAAAGAGAAATCTTTCGAGAGATTCAATCTAGAGCCGTGCTAGAGGGAGGACATTCGATCGACGCCCGAGGAAGAACTAAGACCTATCGAGTTTTGATTGTATTTGAGATAGCTAAATTGTTCCTGGAACGAGATTGGAGATAAAAATTGTGTAAATTCGGTGGTTAGAGCCAGACAAGGATTGGGCAAGTTGAGTAATTTATTTCCTTTGTCTAAATTGCGTATTCACCTTGTTTTCTTCTCAGTTAAATGAATATAATTTGGAAAACTTTCTCATATTTTTATGTCACGAAAGAAGTGTAAGACAGGAGGCTAATTTCAACCACAAGGTGATTCCGTAATTTGCAATTTATCTGTGTTATTGAGATCTATCAGCTTTTTGTAAGACAGGTGTTATTCACAAGTAATTGAGAAAATCATAGACCGCATAAGCCAGACAGTAAATACCTATTAATATAAACTTTTGTCTAAAGTACGCCTTCCAAAATTGATTCTCATGCTGAAAATTGTCCTGTTTTATTTTGAAATACACTGACTTTTGCCAATGAAGCCCAAATAATTATGTATTTGAAAGGGTAAATGAAAGATGAATTAATCGAATCACTAGGGAGAGATATTAATTTTAGCTGAGAGGCGCCGTATAAATCATCTATTGTTTTTTAATGTGTGGAATGAACGAATCCCAATGAAGTTCATGTACATAAATATGTGAAGACTAAAGCCTTTTTAGAGTAAAGACCAGTTTACTATAAAATGTATGAATCGAGTACAGTTTGAGAATGTTACTGATATTTTCCATTAAATATGTAGAAATCAAAGCCATAAGACCTGGAGACATTGTTTGTTGATAAATGTATGGAATTCTATTTTTACCTCCGAGAATACAGGTTGAGAAAGACTAAGTGTAATCACTAATATTTTTCCATAGACTCTATTAGCATAATAATCCATAGATTTGAGCGGAAACTTTGACGCTATCCGTACATGGTCAAATAATATTATAATATGTAAATACACAAAGTGGATAATAATTATGTGAATACTCGGCATTGTATTTGCCAATAATACTGTGAAATATGAGTCACAGTAATAATTAAATTAATATAATATCTGAGCTTAGCTCCCAGCACATCCATTTTGGACGATGCAAATATTTCATGTACTAAGAGAAAATTCAAGAATATAGACGTTAAACGAATTCTGATTATTCTTGATATTTTGATATGCTTGGAAGGTTTTTTTCAGATTCAGCTCTTAAGGTTTTTCCTTCCGTCAAATTGTATAATAAAGCATTAACCAAGCTGGACTGAGACTTAATCTCAAGTCACACCTTAGACAATCAGATTTTTTTTGAAGTTAATATACGCATATTCAAATGTTTCAAACTTCAAACCTTGCTGTTTCCTTTCATCTCCACAAATAAAGCTAGAAACAATATTCACTACAATATTGCTAAATCCCTTCAGGAATATGACTGAATAATTGATTGCATATTTTATAAATCATGAAATAATTCCAGACACATTGAAACTTAAGAGCCATTTTCTTTATTGACACTTAATTAAATCCTTTTTAATTGAACTGGGCAAATTACAAGATTTTCAGTCACATTTATAACTAGTACACATACTAGCTCAAACCAAGCTGCGTAAATAAATCCACTCAATCAAACACGCATGCTGAAATAATCAATAAATAATATCTCAAATGTACCAATGTCAGTAAATAAATCAGTTCCTCAAACACTGCCTTTGACATAATTGAATCAAAGGAATTGGACATTTTAATATCTTAATAGTAAAGCATTCAAGCCTCTGTCAGTGAATACATACGGGCCAATTACCTCATTCCTCATACGATCACTTACATAATTAATCAACTAAAAGTACAAAGCTGATCTCAAATACCAAGGGTGTGCACACCAAAATATGATGATGAAGGTTGGATATGCTAAGGCATACTTATTCATATGATGACGATGTGGGCGAATACATATGATAAATGGGTTATTACATAACAATTCAAGAGACAGCTAATGATCAAGAATATTCGAATGAATAATAATAGTTATTGACTACCAATGTAGTACAATACAGGAATTGAGGAATTATCCGTTGTAATTACTGAAAGCAGGAAGAAGTTACTCTGCTGGCTGAAACACTCGGTGTGGATATCGACGAAGGACGAACCTACTGGTTTAAGCCGAAGTTCTAAAGCCTACGTTGGTGGAAGCATTCGGTGTTGATGTTGGAGGAGTAACAGCTTAGATAAAACTAGATCTTGCAGGAAGTACCTGAAGCCCTAGTTTTCCATAATTGAAAGCCCAGTTAACTATTTAGCTCAATACTATCTAACTCACTACTTTTTCACTACAGTCAAAAATGGTTTCTTAGGAATCAATATTTATTAACTAATTTTGAAGCTAACTAGACGATCATAGCCAAAACAGATGTCTAGACTTGCCTGTAGGCAGGGCTAGATCATCACACATACAGTGGACTTATGTTACAAACACTAGGGGGGCCATCTCACGTGGTCCCGATTGACCAGGATATTCTTGGCCTTTCAAAGATATTCCACCTCACGTGGAGCCGTGAAACCAGGATCTTAGGCTTTGTGTTAAAACCTAACCCAACTAAGAATCGAAGAGAAAGGACTTATGTTATATACAAGGACGGCTTCGGGTCACCACAATGTTTCAATTTACATTAGGGCACTGATTACAAAGGTTTTATTTTCATAAGGTGACAAATTAATCATTAGTTTTCAGGCTCGTCAAGGTCACGCAAATCCTTCAATAATGGCAGAATGAGACGGATCTGATTCTGACCCGAGCCAGCTGAGAAAATAGTATTCAGTTAAAATAGCGGTTTAGTTATTTTCCCGTGACTACATTTTTTCCGTAAGTTTTTCCATGTTTCAATAATAATATCCTGCTATTCGGTGCCAAGACAAACCGAACAAATCAAAGATCATAAAAAACGATCAAGCCATGGTGGTGGTGTCGTGGCGGGAGGTTAAAATATTTCACAGGTTTTTTAATTTCTTTGACTAAGCTATTACTTAAATTGTAGCTATTACATTTATTATTCTAAACAACAAACAACAATCTTTTAGCTAATAATGAGATTTACTCGAAATTCTAGTTTTTTGGGCAGTAGCATTGGTTGTTTGAACAAAAAAAAAAAAACAATCAGCATAATTTATTGTTGTTTTGTTGATTAGAATACTATTTTCAGTACTATTTTATCGTTGTGAAACAAAAATTGCTGAACAAAAATATCTGTTTAGCTACAAAATTTGACAGATACTTGTATCATAATCCGTTTCGATATGGCGCCCATGTTAGCATATCAGTCAGCAAGTGTCCAATAAAAGGCCTAAATTATTCAATCTATGATGGACAAAGTCGATACAAAATGACCTACAAGCCCTCAAAGGTTGAAATCCAGCAAGGGTTGGGCATGGGGACAATTCTACACGCAGATTTTTTTGTAGTTTTAAAGCCGAAGGCATTTTGTAACACTGGTGATTTTAAACCAAATTACAAAAAAAAAAAAAAACAAATGTGCAGTGCTTAGGAAAGTTTTAATTCAAATTCAAAAATTTCACTAAAACCAAATAGATTCAAAGATTCAGATTCAAATGTTTTATTCAATAAGCCATAAATAAATTATTTACATTGAACGTCAAAATATTATCTAAAGTAAAAAATGTATATAAATCAGATACTTGTTACTAAGTCAGATACTTATCTAATACTAAGTATCTAGCTACTTTTTTTTCTCCAGCTTCACTAGCTCTGATCGTTCTTGGAGAAGAAGCATGGTAAAGAAACTCCAAGGATAGAAGCATGGTAAAGAAACTCCAATAAATGTTGTCGATTGTCGATACTGTATGTGATTTTTACGCATTTTTGGAATAACATTTTGGAGTTTGGATTAGAATTACAATATTACAAAATATCCTCGGTTTTTTAACCACTAACAAAATCAGTGTGTATACATTTAATTCTTAAAATAAATAGGCACTCGTTGATAGGGATCACAACCTAAATATTTTCTTTGATCTATGACGTTCCGTTGATTTTTAAATTAATAAAATGTGAACGCAAAAGAACAGTATTTTTTAAATATTGTTTTCACTGACTTTCACAATGTTTTAACAACTCAAAGCAATGCAAATGCACCTATACACACAAACATATTATTATCCTGTTGCCAGTAGGTTACACCTTGTAAAAAGTGTTAGGAAGTTTTGTAACACATTGCATAGGGTAACACATTGCATAGGTGGAACTATGCACATTACATAGTGCCTCAACCTCTGTGACGTGCTTATGACCTCGGTTTTTGCACGTCCAGCTTGGGGAGCACAATGTCACGATAAAAGTTTTATCCCATTATCGGCTATCGCCATCTTGCTTTATTTCACCGCGTAAAGCGAGATGCCGCTTCCCGATAGTGGGATAAAACGTTTATCTTGAAGTTGTGCTTTCCCTGCTGAGCAGGAATAGAGATGGGGTTATACAAAAGAACCTACTGGGTCAAAGTATACTGGGCTATCAGCCTGGCCCAGAATTCATAAGATAAGATAAGATGTAAAAACAAATACAAAGATTTTAAGCCGCTTTCAACTTTCTATCAAAGCAAGGTTTAACGATAGCTGTATCTGGGGGCACGGCAGTGCCCCCACCAAGTCGAGCTAAAAAGCGGCACGGCCGTACCATACTTTTCTCGAAGCAGTTCAGGCCATTTTCGACCCCCCTATAACTTCGTTTCGGATAAAACTAGAAGCCTGAATTTTCTGTAACCAAGAAAGCATTGTATAAACACGGAATATTTCAAATTTCATTCAATTTGAACCAGTAGTTTAAGAATTATAACTAGTCAAAGTTTCGTATTTTGTCACTCACTCACTGATTGATCATCAAAACTCTAAGGCACTTCTAGCATACATAGAAGCTTCAAATTTAGAATACAATTAGTATTTAGTGTATAAATCAAGGAAAAACTAAAATATTTTGCAATTTCAGTCCAGGTTTCTAGGTACACCAACTGCATATATAACTTTGTATTCCCATATAAATATATGGGATTACAAAGTTTTATTTGCATACATGTACAATGCAAATGTAACTTTGTAATCCTATATATTTATATGGGAATACAAAGTTTAATTTGCATACATGTACCCACGACAGCACGACAGAGTGTACAAACGTAACCGAGTAGAGTGGTAGGTTGTAAGGGTCGACGTGCTGTCTTGTGCACAATGCAAATGTAAGTTTGTAATCCTATAATGGAATCAATAGGTGTAGATATGTACCTACACTAGTGGTTCGCCCCGAACTTTGAACTCACGACCCTCTATCTCAGTAACCCCTCGACCGATTTGGCTCATGTTCGAACTTAAAAATTCTCTTTTCCTCATTTACCCGCCTACCAAATTTCATGACGATCCGACTACATTTACTCAAGTTGTCGTCGAACGAACATTCATACATACATACATACATACATACAAACGCCGGATTGTTCCAGTAGACTCGGAGAACTTCGCTCGCTCGTTCAATAATATGTACCTACCTACATATTATTATGTTCAAAGGTAACTTGTACAATGGTCAACGGAATGAAAAAGCCAGAATGGGATGTCTTGAAGTTGTACCAAAATCCCGCAAAATATTAAGTAGATGGACAGAGGCCCGGTTTCTGAATTGAGAATTTTGCTAAGCAAATACTTAACTATCGTTCTGTCATGCTCTTTTGTGAGAAATCTGCAGAGACAGGACGATACTTACCCATTTGCTTAGTGAATTTCTTAATTCAGAAATCGGCAGTAAGGCCCGGTTTCCGAGTTGAGAATTTTACTAAGCACATACTTACGTATCGTTCTGTAACGCTCTTTTGTGAGAAATCTGTAGAGACAGGACGATACCTACCCATTTGCTTAGCAAAATTCTCAACTCAGAAACCGGGCCTATAAGTTTAGTTGCTCGATCGTAATTGAAGCCTCAACTGGGAGCCCGTTTTGTCACCATTGCGTTACAGGCTAAGGGCCCTGGAAGGTAGAAGACGTACTCGTAGAAGTAGAAAGCAAAAAAAAGTAGTACTATCTACAAAAAGAAATGAGATCCCATAAAAAACAAAACTAATTTTTAAATAATCTAATTTAATATAGGTAATTTGTATTACTTGTGTTTTCATGCGATGGCCAAGTCAATCTATTTATTTAAAACATAAAAGATGTTTAATTTTGATATGGTCACTATAAGATGTTGTTAGGTTAGCTAATTACGTAATAAATTACTCAAGACAGAAGGACCCTTAAAAAGTAGGGACTGAATAAATTAACCGACTTGGTATTACATGGATCTCAAAACTTTTTACGGTAGAAGAACTGAGCAGCGAGGCTTGGTTTTTTTTTTACAAGTTTTGTTTTTGATGGGATTGATTTTCCAACATACAAGAGCGCTAATTCGGCTTCGTTTTCATTGTGCCCGACAAAGAGTTCTAATAGGTTCACTTTACGGTATTAAAAAAAGATGCTGTGTCTTTCGAATAAGAGTCGGTCCATAGTGGATGATATAGATAGAGATATTGGCAAAGTTAATCTTTTTGACTTACAATGTAGGTTCCGTACGACCGATGACTGAAAAACCTCAGCAAAATGTATTAATAAAAAATCTAGTATTCAACGAACCAACAATTTGGAAAAAAATCCTATATATCACTCTTCAAAGCTGCCAAATGAAACAAGGAGCTCGTAATTCAAGAGCCATGATAGCCATGAGAGCCATGATAGATCCTACGGTCTCATTTGCTTGGTACTTTCTTGCTTTTTTAATTATCTATTTAAACAAAAAAAAAATTACAAGCAGTTACAAAATACGTCAAACGGTAGTAACCATTTGTTGGCAAAGCACTCTTAGCGTTTTTTTAATTACTTAATTAATTGTTTAATTATTTTAATGGGCTTAATTAACATGTCAGTACTTAGAACTTTATAACTTTTCTAATTATTTAATTTATTTTATAGTACATGGTCTAAAAATACTTTTTAAGTTTCAGTTTTAACATTTTCATTCAATACAGTTCATTTTATTGCAGTTTGGTTTGCAATGTTGCGTTTACATGGCCCAAAAAGAAAAGATTAAATTAAATTTCCGAGAAAGAGACATAATATGATACTATGTTCGTGAACGTGTTGTGAACGTTCTCTCCACATTGTTTATAATGAAATGTAGCACCCAACCCAATCGTCACGGAATACACTCGTTAACGGAATCTGCCATTTATTTCCCAGTTTCAAAAATCGAAAATCGCTTTGGCACACATCGCATTTTTCTTATCAAATTAATGTGTAGAAATAATAGACCCTTCTGTATGGCAGTTAAGAAAGTTGCTTTGTGCAAACAAAGGTCTCTATTGCTCTGTAGTTAGGGCTCGTTTTCGTTCGTGGAAAGAAGGCGAGTATATCATTTTCTGTGAGAGCTATAGTTTCGAGTACAAAGCAGTTAAGATCGCACGATAACTGTTTAATATGAGGCGGAAGCCAGCGGCTCACTAGGAGGGTTCCCGCGCTGAAAATAATTTGTTTTCGACGTTCTGTTGAAGACCCTATTAGGCAAAATTACACGTATACTTACAAAATGGTTTATTAGTCAGGAAAGGGCTCTATATTATGCTATCAGTATCAGAGAACAACAAAGGGGTTATTTTACGCTTTCGTGGTAAATTTTTAATGTATCTCATTTCCAGTTCAAATGGCAAAATTTTTTTCTGGAAAAATATTGGTAAAAGATCCTTCTTCGTTCTTTCAAAACGTTTCACCTACTTTGTTACTCCTGCCTGACCCACTATTAAATATAATGACTACTTTGTAGTTAATACCTGGAGAGCTGGTAACCATTCGATTTGTTTTATCGTACAAGGCTGGGAATTGGTAGGCTGATAGAGTAGAGCTGAGTCTGGGAACAACATTTTTTTTTTGCTGGTCTCGGTTGAAAATTTGAGTTTAATATTTCGGTCGAGTAATTTTTGTTTTGTACGAGGCAAGGCGCATCAAAAAAATAAAATGAAAATTGAACCTTCAACCGAGACCGGCCAAAACAATATTGTTTCCCAACGAAGGCTACTCTATCCGCCTACCAACTCCCAGCCTTGTACGATAAAATAAGTCGAATCGTCACCAACTCTCCAGCTATAAAGTCATCAGCAGTATTGGGTTTTATGTAACAAAAAGTCATGTAAAAGCTTATAATTTTCTAATGAAAAATTGAGCGCGCGGCCATGGAAACCCAATAGAGGTCAAGCTTGCATGTTTGCGACCGTTTTTTTAAGTATTTATGTTGGTTTGTCGTGACACGATTTGCCGTGTTAGGGCGCCCGAGGAAATAGTAGGCATTTCGTAGTGAAGAAATATTGTATGATAAGTGCTGACGCTGAGTTTAACCTAGTTTAATGTTTGACTAGTCCAGTACATTAGAGCTTTGTTAAATAAAACATACAAAATTGTCGCATAGTCTGGCCACTTGTATATAACAGATGTCAAATTTTTTTGTAGATGACGTGACAAGATCAAATGTGCGTATCGCGTACATAAAAACTTGTTGTTACTATTATGCCAGTGACAAAAAATCTGATTGTATTTTTTAAATACTCCAAATCTCCGTTGCAATAAAATTAGATAGATGGATAGAATCTGGGGGCACGGCAGTGCCCCCGCCAGGTCGAGCGCGAAGCAAACACTGCCGTACCGTCCTTTACTGGAACCATTTCGCCGCATTTTCAGCCCCCTATTTGAGAACCTCTGGATAAGACGAGAACGCAGAAATTTTCGTCATCTAGTAAGTTATATTCACATACTCAAAATCCAAAATTTCAAGTCTGTAGGTCATTTAGTTCCGAAGTTAAGCGAAAGCAAAGTTTCGCATTTATGACACACACTCACTCATGATCATCAAAATAGAACTAGTACTTCCCATAAACACAGAGAGCTGAAATTTGGTACAGAGTTAGGGTTTAATGGCCACATAAAGGGAAAACTATACTAGTGGTTCGCCCCGAACTGTGAACTCGCGACCCCATATAAACCCCATATCTCGGTAACCCCTCGACCGATTTGACTCATGTTCGAACTTAAAAATTCTTTTAATTTCATTTACCCGCTTGCCAAATTTCATAACGATCCGACTAAATTTACTCAAGTTATCGTCGAACGAACATTCATAATGTTCATAAAAATTTTCAGGGGCGAACCACTAGTTGAACGAGCGAGCGAAGTTCTCCGAGTCTACTGGAACGATCCGGCGTTTGTATGTTTGTATGTATGTATGGTTGTATGTATGAAAGTTCGACGATAACTTTAGTAAATTTGGTCGGATCGTTATGAAATTTGGTAGGCGGGTAAATAAAATAAAAGAATTTTTAAGTTCAAACATGAGCCAAATCGGTCGAGGGGTTGCCGAGATATGGGGTTGTTAAGTTTATATGGGGTCGCGAGTTCACAGTTCGGGGCGAACCACTAGTACTTAAAAGTTAACAAGAAGAAATAGTCGAACGATTAACTGTATTCTACTCGAACATTACACAAATTAAAAAACTGTGTCAAATCAGAAATAAATCAATATGCCCACGTTTATACAAAAAGAAGTGAAATCCCACCAAAAACATTCTGTAAAAAACTAACCAGGTCTCGATGGAGCTACTTGTTTATCTCTAAAAAGTAATGAAATCTAGACAAAGTCGTGCCAAGTCTAAGGTTCCTTACTGCGATTTATTTATTATTATAGTTAATGTTGTGAGACTTGGCAGTTGAAGGGTACCCAAGGGTACAAAACCGCACCATGACGCAGGTGCTCCATGACACCATTGCACCAATCTGTCGCCAGAACCGCTTGTGTACCCTTCAACGGCCAAGTCTCACAACATTAACTATAATAATAAATAAATCGCAGTAAGGAACCTTAGACTTGGCACGACTTTGTCTAGATTTCATTACTTTTTAGAGATAAACAAGTAGCTCCATCGAGACCTGGTTAGTTTTTTACAGAATGTTTTTGGTGGGATACTCTTTACTGTACACCAAACGAATTATTATAGATGCTGGCTTTTCAACTATGATAATAATGTCAATCCATTCATCCATCCCTCAATGCTGCGGATCGTGACCATCACTCAAAGGGGGCGGAGAGTAGAATTATTATTCTCCATTAAGTTCTTTTACCCGCGATGCGGATAGGTGTGCTTATTCAATCAAAAATCCGCATAGCTGCTAGTATTCAAAACCGGTTTATATGCGAGAAGATATAATTCGATGAATATAAAATACGTATTATTTGTCGAATAAAATATTGTTTATTTCGTTTCCCGCATATAAACCGGTTTATATGCGAGAAGTTATAATTCGATGAATAAAAAATACATATTATTTGTTTTAATTTGTTTTATTAACCGTTTTTTTTACAGAATAAGCACACAGTTCGTGCAGCTATTTTGGCTAACGGTTAAAACATTAAAAAAATACAAGCGTACGCAATGAGTATTTAAAAAACTATAAAAATGAGCTAATATGAAATTCCTTGGCATAAATTCAACCACAAAAAAAAACTTTAAAGAAAGAAATAAACTAGCCGACTTTATTGTTCGTTATATTGTAAAGCTAGATCGTAATCTATGGTAAGTGATGGCCTGGGCTATTTCCCCTTTGTATTTACTCTTTTAATTTTTATTGCCTGTGAAATAGCAAAAAGCCCCGTCGCTCTCAACTAATGAAACTTGGACATAATTAGAAGGCATTGTTCATTTACATGTCAATGGGATAGCGTGTGTTTGAGCTAAGTTGAATTGCAATGAATATTTATTTATTTTAAGGCTAGGTTTGCTGGATATTTATATGAGGTTAGGTGCCTTTTTAAAACTAAAGTCATCTCGCGCATGATACTGAACCAGATTCGGATATACAGCGCATGCAATTTTTTTGGACTTTAAGAGTGGGGTAGAAGTATTTTCATACTATATTAGTCATAATAATATGCTTGACCAGGCTTGACCACGGCAAAGTAAGTTAATAACAGCAACAATATACCACTGAAATCGTTTAAAGAACCGACTTTTTATTCTTTTTTAATAAAGTTATTTGGCCTTCACCCAAAAAGCTAGAATTTTATTGTAACCTAGCTCCACCATCCATAATGAAATTAATTCGGCGAAAGGTTGGAAATTAAGGTTGAAGATAAGGTACAAACAGCCTTAAGGCGCTGTACATAGTGAATAGCCCGCGCGCCAAGAAAAATGCACAAAATCGAGTCCTGTATCAAATACACAAAAAAAATCGAAAATGTTCACATATCAAACCCTAGAATTAGGTGAGACCTATCTAAAACAGTCAGTTTCGTGTTGACATTCATAAACGTTTTGAAGATATTTTTGATGAAAAAAAATAGGCGGCTCACTTTTTTTCAAACAAAATATCTTGCAATCTGTAATGGGTATCAACACAAAACTGGCTGTTTTAGATAGCTCTCACCTAATTTTAGGGTTTGATATGTGAACATTTTCGATTTTTTTAGTGTATTTGATACAGGAATCGTTTTTGTGCATTTTTTTTGCGCGCGGGCTAATTCACTATGCCCAGCGCCTTAAGGATATTGAGCTTCAGTTTATTAAGTTGACACAGTAAATACCTACTCCTTGATATTTCAATTTATAACTTTGAAATTATTTTGAAATACCTTATCAATAATCTTGACAGCGGTGTTTCACAATTATCACGCCAAACTAAACAGTTGGGTGTAATTCGATGTAATTGAAAAAAAAAAAAACAATATTTTTTGCTTGACTTAGCAAATAACAAAATATATCCTACATTATTTCCTTATTATTCCTTATTTCGTAATCGGTCTTATGTTTTTATTTCATAGAACTATGCTTTGTGTTAGGACATTTACAAATATTCACGTCCACACGTATTTTAATTATTGTGTCTATACCTAGAGATAGTGTTCGTGAATGTTATCAACACTTCTTATGATATTGAGAAGTAACTGAATGTAACGGACAATGTTTATCATAAATCGGAATCATAGTTATGATTGAATACATTTCATACAGGTTCAAAGTTAGTCGATGATTTTTCCGCTTAGCTTCAATTCTAAACGACAAAAGGCTATAATAATCGGCAAGGCATAGCGTGACAAGTAGCAGCTTTAATATGTACCTACACGCACACTTTGACCTGAACAAAACGCGGGGTGTGGTCGGTGGACATTGGACTTGGCCTAACTTGACCTTCGAGGGTGAACCCAATAAAAAAATAAACTCAATACATATTTTTTTCTTTGAGCTGCAAATACAAGGTGTTACAAATATTTTTAAATCAATAATTATGTAAGCGCTGTGGCGGGAGAAAAGTATTTAGAAAATATTGTTTTCATTGATTTTCACAACTTAAAAACTTTAAGAAAACACAATTTGAGGTTATAAAATAAAATAAATTTGATTTTGTTATCAACTTTATTCATAGCAATGTCATCCTGATGACCAGTAGGTTGCATTCTGCAAAAAGAGTCAGGACCTTTTGTAACACGTTGTGTTTCGATCTGTTATGTGAGAGGACGGAAAGAGCCTTTAAAAAAAAGGATTTTATTTCACACATAGAAAATATAGAGATAGAAAAATAAACTGGATATAGAATCAGAGATAAAGTTGGAAACATGCTACCACGACGGGTGCCGAGATTGAACTGGTGGAGAGCTGAGCGCCTCTCAGGGCCTCAGGTCTGGGGTGCTGAGCAGCAGCATACATTGCATACATTGCTAGGGTGTAACAACCCCCGGCTAAGGTTGAAATTCGGGGTAGAAGAGTGAATTTCAAGGCTAAACTATCTCTGCTCTAAGCCTTGGGGCAGGAATGGGTGAATCTTTGATTTCTAGAGTTACCTACATCAACATCATGAATAGGGGTAGTTTTCCCAAAGCTTACAATTTTAGATTTACATTTGGAAAGTATCTTATACACCTTAAAACTAACAAAACATAGAATAATGACAAATAGAAAAGTAAAAAACGATATAAAATGAGATTCGTATTTCACTAAAAGAGGTTTTACTTCTATTGATTTTATCAAGGTCTGGAATTAGTTTGACATTTAAGTTGCCTGAATTTTAATCACTCAGGTCAATAACCTGTAAAGCAGGAGGAGTGCTTATATCTATATTTTTAAGGTCTAGGTTACAACAGGAGTCGTTAAGGATACTAAAGTCTAAACTACGAGGGGAGGTCCAAAAGTTCGCGGAATGAAAGGGTTGTAAGTGGGATAAAAAAATTATTATATTTTTGCTTTTCAACATAGTCCTTCTGAAGCCACTTTTTGAATCTTAGAATTTTCTTTTCTTTACCCTGAAAAAATTTGTTTTCTTCCTTGTCCTGAAAATGGGTTAAAATGGCTTCCTTGACTACTCTATCTCGGATTTTTTTCTTCCTTGAAGGTTTTTTAAATTTTCAGTGACAAATAATAATTGCTAGGGGTTAGGCCTAGATCGTAGGGAGAACAAACTAGTGGCTCAAACGCACATCTGTGTAAGGCAGCCATCGCAGTGTGACAGGTGTAAACGGGCGAAATGTCTTGCAAAAAGACAACACCTCGAAACCATTTTTCTCTTCTAGTTTCTTAGTGTTAAGTTTGCAATGTTATGTTTGCAAATAAAGGACTTAAAGACGGTTAAAAGGATATTATAATATTTAGGAGGATTTACAATGAGAAAAGACAGCTAAAACAAATCTGTTATTTTCTGAAGGTGTCTTCGTGACATTCAAAAGAGTAGAGCCATAAAGTAGGCTGAGGCTGAGGCCGTATGCCTTTACATCCTCCCAAATTTAAAGAATTTCGTGCGAAATTTTAGTTAATATTCTTCAGGCCTATCCTGAAGCACAGGTCCTGAAGTCTCGGACCGAACAGAGGCTTCGTCAGCATGTCAGCCAGCTGTAACTGTGAGGGTACTTGCTCTACGGTTAATTCTCCGTTGCTTACGCACTCTCTAACGAAGAAATGCTTCAGTTTTATGTGTTTCGTACGTTTGTGGTACTCGTATTTTGGATTATGTGCCAGTTTCACGGCCGATTCATTATCAAGACGTAGTATAGGAGGATTTTCTGCTGGGAGTATGCTATTTAATAATCGCGTCAGCCATAAAATCTCCTGTGCACTTTCGCTAGCCGCTACTATCTCAGCTTACGTGGAGGAGATAGAGACAGTCGTTTGTCTTGCGCTTCTCCAGCTTATAGCAGCTCCAGAAAGTAGACACACCATTCCAGATGTTGACCTCCCAGAATCTGGGTCGCCTGCGAAATCAGAGTCGCTATAGCTGACCAAGTTTTGTGGTGATGTTCTGGTGTACGTCAACCCTTTTCTAGGGCTACCTTTTAAATAGCGGAAGACGCGTTTCACCAGCATTACATCTTTCTTTGTAGGTTCTCCAAGACTTCGGGATGCAACGCCAACTGCATATGATATGTCAGGTCTTGTGCCCACTGATAAATATGCTAAGGCGCCAACAGCTTGTCTATACGGAAATATCATGTCAGCATCGGCATCATCTACTTCCGTTTCACCATCTTTGACAATAGGTGTCGGTGCCGCCTTACAGTTTGACATCCCAAATCTGTCTAATACTTTCTTTGTGTATGCTTCCTGGTTAAGTGTGATGGTTTTGTCTTCGCGTACTTTGATTTCCATGCCAAGGAAATATGTTGCAGGTTTAGTTACTATTTTGAATCTTGCTTGCAATTCCTCAATAAATTCATCTCCTGCTTTGGTTGTGTTGTATGCCACAAGTCCGTCGTCAACGTAAAGACCAATGAAGACTTTAGATTGTCCTTGAGTTCGAACATACAGACATGGATCTGCTTCACTTTGTTGGAAGCCAGATTTAGTCAGGAATTCGGCAATGCATGTGTTCCAGCACCGTGGTGCCTGTTTTAAGCCATAGAGACTGCGTTTAAGCTTGCATACTCGGTTTGTGCCATCTTCAAGGCCATCAGGTTGCTTCATGTAAATTTCTTCATTTACTGTGCCGTTTAAAAAGGCAGTTGTTACATCAAACTGACGTAGTTTTAAATTTTCTCTGGCGGCTATTGCAAGTAGTGCTCTTACAGTACTCAGACGAACCACAGGACTGAATGTTTTATCGTAATCCACTCCAGGTCTCTGGGAGTAGCCTTTTACGACCATTCTGGCCTTATATCTGTCGACGGAACCATCAGGGTTCATTTTTACTTTAAAGACCCATTTGCAAGGCAGGGCTTTTCGTCCCTTCGGTAGATCAACCAAATCCCAAGTTTGGTTGTCGTTTAGCGAAGACATTTCACTATTCATGGCTTCTTGCCATTTTTCTCTATCAGGAGAGTCCATAGCCTCTTTAAAGGTAATAGGCTCTCTTGGCTTATGCAGGTTCTCGATTTCTTCCGCTGCTGCCAAGATGAAATCATCGTAGCGTTTCGGTGCTTTGATGTTGTCTCTATTTCTCAGAGACCTTGTTTGTATGTCTTGGCTGGAATTCATTTCAGAATCGTCATTGTGTCTAGGGGAACCGGAAAGAGATTCGTATTCACTTTCGTTTGAGTCTGGTAGTTCCTCTTGTTGAACGTCGTCGCTAGTACTTTCGATCTGATTTTGTTGCAATTCGTTGTCGATGTCGCAATCGTTGGATTGCTGTTCAAGTGTAATGGTCACTTGGTGCGGTGCTTCCGAAATGTTGTTTTGGGGACGCTCTTTTACTTTGGAAACTTTTAAGTATTCGCTCCTGTTCGGTTCGTCCTCATAGAACATTGTCTTGGTTACTCTTAAATCTTTTGTTGTGATAACCTTGTCTTTAGATGGTATAAGGATCCGAAAGGCCTTTGAAGTTTCGCTGTAACCCACAAACATCCCAGGAACTGCCTTTGGTGCGAATTTGTGACCTTTAGTACCTTTCTTGAGCACGTAGGTCTTGCTCCCAAATATGTACAAGTGGTTGATGATGGGTTTTCTCCCTACCCATTTTTCAAAAGGTGTAAGGTTTATGGCGCTGTTTATACTCCTGTTCGAGAGGTAGTTTGCAGTCACCAGTGCTTCGCCCCACAGTTTTAGTGGTACCTTAGCATCAATCATCATTGCTCTCGCTTTCTCTACGAGAGTTCGGTTCTTGCGTTCAGCAACTCCGTTTTGGTTTGGGGTATAGGGTGCGGTAAGTCTACGCTGTATCCCATAACGTTTCAAGTAAGCATCAAACTCTTTGTTGACGTATTCTGTGCCATTGTCTGACTGTAAGAACTTGATCTTGTTCCCAGTGTGCGTTTCTGCTAACTCCTTGAACTCCTTAAACTTTTGTAATACTTCGCTCTTATTTTTGATCACGTAGACATGACTATACCGACTGTAGTCGTCAATAAAGGTAACGAAGTATTTGTTACCGCTTATTGTGGGCGTTTGTATGGGTCCACATACGTCGCTATGGACGATTTCTAAGCGTTCTGTTGTTCGTTGAGTTGTTTTCTCACAGGGAGCAGGCACTTGATGCAGTTTCGCTTGTATGCATGTTTCGCATTCTGATAGTGATTCAGAGGCATCAAAGCTTAAGCCAATCAAGCTCTCGTTTCTCAGAGCTAGTTTCATGTCTCTGACGTTCATGTGTCCGAGTTTTCTGTGCCAATCGTTGATGTTTGATGAGTTCTTGGTTGTAAGTGGAACCTTGTCACCGTTATCACTAGTACGATTGTTGTGTGGAACCTTGGCATCGTTATCATTGACCAGATTATTGCGTTCATGCTGAGAGGGTTTAATATAGTAGAGACCATCTGCGTGTTTAGTTGCAGTTAGTGTTATTCCAGATTTTGGATTCTTGACCGTCGCCTTTTTCTTGGTGAAGAGGACAGAGCATCCGGCATCTGTCGCCTTGCCAACGGACATCAAGTTGGTACATAGACTAGGTACGTACAACGTTTCTTGTAGGTTTGTACGTGCAATTCCATTTCCATTATTTGTTAAAAATGAGACTGTGCCTTTTCCCTCAATTACTGCACTGTGTTCCTCAGTTGCAAAGTTGAGTTTTCTTGATGTCGCTTCGATAGTCTTAAATAGGTCTCTTTGGTACGTCATGTGGGACGTGCAGCCACTGTCCAAGACCCAAATGTCGTTTTCAGGCTTCTCGTGAGGTGAGAGGAGACACTGGTTGGCATAGTTGGTCTTGTGATTGTGAGGCTGATTTTCGAATGTTTTTGGTTTTTCATGGTTGTCCTTCCAGCATTTTGAACAGATCTTGTGATTCCTCCGTTTGAATATGTTGCCTTTTCGTTTGCATATTTTGCACGCGGCGTATAATGCTTCTTCTTCTTGCAATGATATTTCAGGTTCGTTGCTCTTTGTCGTATTTTGATTGTGACGAGCATCACACTCTTCTATTATTTTATTTTTAAGCTCTTCTGGCTTGGGAAGAGTGTCTCTGGCTTCTATTGCAACTCTGAAATTTTCATAATTGGGTGAAAGGCTGAATAGCATCATTATTGTGAGAAGTTCTTCGTTTATTGTAATATCCATGTCCGCTAATTTATCCACAACGTCCATGAACTCGTTAAGATGGCGGCGCACATCGTGGCTTTGGAGTTTAGTTAGGACGAGCTGTTTTAGCAGGGAGGCTTTCCGCGCAGGTCCCTTGCTCGCGTATGTGTCCTTAAGTTTGTCCCACAGTGACTTTGCAGTTGTGCAGCTTTTTATTTGCTTTAGTTCGGAAGGGGCAATAATAAGGATTAGTTCCGATCTTGCTTGCCTGTCACCTTCTTTTTCTGCGGCTGCAGCATCAGCACTTGGGGTTGTTTCAACATATTTCCATAGTTTAAGTCTGATCAGTACGGCTTCCGCCTGGATCGCCCAGGTGTCGTAGTTTTCTCTCGAAAGAGGGTCGATTTTTGTCGACATTTTTGGTTGTACTACACCCGGTCTATAAATTTTAGAATTTATATTTTCACTCTGCTACCATGTTAAGTTTGCAATGTTATGTTTGCAAATAAAGGACTTAAAGACGGTTAAAAGGATATTATAATATTTAGGAGGATTTACAATGAGAAAAGACAGCTAAAACAAATCTGTTATTTTCTGAAGGTGTCTTCGTGACATTCAAAAGAGTAGAGCCATAAAGTAGGCTGAGGCTGAGGCCGTATGCCTTTACACTTAGATAGCTTCCTTTATTTTTTCCCACAGTAAAGTGTAATATTCTCCGGTTATATTGACACCTTTTTTTTGTAGTCTAATGACAAAATTTCTTCAGCGTCCCAAAAAATCGTCGCCATCATCTTGCCAGTTGATTTTGACACCTTAAACTTGTAAGGGGGAGTTGTACCCTTTTTATGCCACCGTATCGACTCTTGTTTGGACTCAGATTCATAATGTTGAACCAAATTTTCACTTTTATTCACCATTTGTACCAAAGCGCCCTTTGGTTCACCACCACAGACCTCCAAAAAGTGCATTGACGCGCCACTCGTTGCTCTCTTTGAAGTGGCGTGAGCATTCTCGGCGCCCATGTTACAGTGACATTTTTCACACCAAGATGCTCATGGAGCATCCTTAAAATTATGGTATCAGATACTCCAATTAATGCAGATAGCTGTTTGTGTTTCAACGGGGCATCTTCTAATATAACTTTATCGATTTTTTCGACGTATTCGATGTGGTGGAGTCAAAAAGGTGTCCCGGGCGAGGGTCAACTTCAATTGATTCTCTTCCTTGTTTGAAAAGTCCATGCCACTAGAAAATCATTGTTTTGGAAGGGAAATGATCCCCATAAATGGCTCCCATCTTTTAAATTTAGATTTTTGGGGTTTATTCCTCATTGGTAAGGAACTTTATGACGGCAAAATCCTCAATTTGCGCCATAATTGCAGGTAACTTCCGGATTAACTTCTCAGGACGATAACTAATTAATTATTAAAACTAGGGGGCTGAAATTTAGCTTATGTACTCGTGACAAGTTGCTAATTACAATGACACCAAGCAAAAAAACCTACCCCCTCCCCTTCCCTTTCATTCCGCGAACTTTTGGACCTCGTTGGTCTAGATATACTTATGTCTATGAAATTATCCGTTGCGATCAGCCATACGCTTTTTGTGTAAACCGTACATAGTTTTGGCACATTTAGTACACCTGTACCGGATAGCACTATCGCAATGGACCGAAAGACGAAAGATAATTTAAAAACCTTTAAGTAGTGCTTTAGGAAAACCAAAACGAATTTAAAAAAAACCTTTGTTCTAGGTGTTTCTATGACAGTTTGCTACGGCCATAAGCGTTATTATGAAAGTATGGCTCGTGTTGGATAATTTGGATATGGCCCTTTAAGATTTATTTAGTTAAGAATAGATTGTGATTTTATTTTTGTGACTATATTTTTTATAATGCTATACGTATTGACGATACTGCTTATTTTTATTATTTTATCTTCTCATTTCTTGATATTTTAATTTTGATTACGTAGAACTTGCTTGATAATTGAAACAAGAACGTAGAACTTGCTTAATAATTGAAGTTAACGTATAATTGATTCATCTTTAGGGAACAAATTTTTAGGTGAAGTGGATTCAACTCCCAACTATCGTGCCATTGTACCGGTCAAGGACGTGACGTTTGAGTTTTATTTCTTTCTACATAGTGTTTTTTTTTTTTTGTAAAATTACAACCCTTGCGCTGGGTTGTAATTAAATAACAGGTAAGATAAGAAAGTGTTTTGTGTTTACTGAAAAAGGGAAAGTAAGGGTCTTTCAGTAACTTCCATTTATACAAACTTAATTTGGTTTAAACACAAACTGCCGGTTTCCGATTTGACAAATTCGCTAAGCGGGCACTTAAATATACTTCTTCCTCTGCGGATTTCTCACAAAAGAACGTGACAGAATGATAGTTAACTATATGCTTAATAAAATTCTCAATTCAGAAACTGGCAGAAAGTGGCTTTAAAATAAATAGAATAATATGATCTCCATTTTTTTTTCGTAATTCCATGTCATATTTGAATTTTACTCCATTTCAGCCCCTATTCAATTTACCCGATTACGACGAGGCGCGTACATTATTGTGTCACATTATCTCCTAAACTGATGATTTGAACCGAACAAGCAGGCTGGATGCAGGCAATACGTGGTATCCCTTTATCGGGACAGTCTCCCACAATACCCACACACAGTATAGCTTAGCATTAACTTAGGTATAATAGTAGGTGAAGCCTAGTAGTACTCAAACAGATAATAAAATACAAGCTCTTACGAAAAAGGAAACTATAAAGTTGTTATAGATAAACAACAAAACTGATTGATTTAGTTTTGCCACCGCACAAAGGAAATGTGGTACCGCAATAATAATCTGTAACACAACAGCAAAATTCAGACATAACAGCGTTAGAATGCCGCAGCGAAATCAGATTAGTTTGAATCGAACATTGGTTGCTTTATAGAGGCTTATTGGTTGTGTTTGGGCATTATCTCTCTGTCATGGTTTTGAATACTGCAATCCGGAGGTGACGGAGGGAAGCACTTCCGGCCGCCGGCCGCCGGAGCGCCCCCTAGCGGATGGACTAGACACTAAAAACATGGCGGATTGATCGGTTGCGCGGATCGCCGGCTCTGACTATTTTTCGGTTATAAATTGTAATATGTGACAATTCCTTGTGAAACGGACAGATTTAGGACACAGTGATCGTGCCTAAGTGTTTTACTGGAGTGCATTAGATTCTATGGACCCATCTTTGCGATAGAACGCAAAGACCCTGGCGTGGTGAAGACGCGCCACACGAACCACGGCGGCGGCAATTTTGTGTGCGGATTTCTGGAGCCAAAGGTGAGTAGTATTCAATTCTAGGATAGTGAGAGGTGCCCTTACAACCTAGGTAGACTCGGAGCCATGGACCAACCCTGACTGTCGAAGGTTAGCCCCCCCATATGGTCCCACGAGCGGATTTTGGCTCCCGCTAAAGTCGTAGGTTCTAGGTTATTTTCCCGGGTCACTCACTAAATTTATCGGTTCATTCCTTGTATTATTAATTGAGCTAGATTTACGGTTAATACTCTTGATTTAATTGGGACTAATAGATATTTCGGTGTATTTCGGTGTTTTTACGGCTTTTACGACTCGGTTCGGTCAGTAGGTATTTCAGTTTTCTCGGTTATTATTCAGTATTTCGGTAATCTCGGCGGTTATTATACGATTTAGTTATTATATTTCTAGTTATCTGGGTCATTTTCGGTATATGTCGGAGTATTTCGGGCAAAAGTTTACTCAATTTATACTTCGGTTCGGTATTACGGGTAGATTCGCGGCATTCGCATTCGCAAATTCGCATTCATTTTTCTTGCGAGGTTCGGTTGGTTAGGCAAACAAAATGGCGAAGATTGCGAAAAATAAGTTCAAGATTCAGTATGAGTGGTTTGTTACAACCATAGAAATGGTAAATTGTAAAACACATAGTATGAATGTTATTTCGGCGCGGTTAAAGAAGCTTGAGGAAAAATATGAATTGTTGGGGGAAACGTACGAGGCACTTTTGAATATTGTTGATGTTGAGACGGAGATTGCAGAGTATAAAAAGGAATTTAAAACGGCGGAACAATACTTTAACAAACTTGATTCCATATCAGGCTCTTACCCAAACATTGACGGGATTACGGCGCCTACGGAGAGTGTTTCACTGTCCCGGCTAGGAAGAATAAACTTGACGGTTTTTGACGGTGACATATTTGCATGGACAAGTTTTATGAGTATGTACAGGTCCTTGGTCCTAGGTAAAAAAGACCTGTCCAAAACTGAGAAGTTTCACTACCTACTCTCGTTTGTGGAGAAGGAACCGCGGTCCTTGATTATACATCTACCTATGATAGATGCGTCTTTAGATACGGCACTCGACATCCTACGGAGTAGGTATGAAAATAAACGGCTACTGGCTGATCGCCACATCGCTCGCATTTTGCACCTAGAAGCACTTACTAAATCGGTAGGGCTTCGAGTAAAGGTCCTTAACCCCTTATGGGAATCGACCCGAGCTCTTGAAAATCTGGGATTTCCGGTCGGCGAATGGAGCTACATTCTGCTTCACATATCATTAGCGAAGCTTCCAATGGACATTAAAACTAGATTCGAGCATAAACACGGCGGTAATAATCTACAAGTACCTACTTTCCAAGAGCTTTTAGATTTTTTAGAAAATGAGTGCAGACTCATTGACACTGCTTCGGCTAATATTATTTCGGACCCAATTCAAAGACACACACCGGCAGAGCGCACACGTCCACGTGAGCGGGCTGTACATGCGGTGGATCGCGGATCAATACAGTGTTTATTTTGTCAATACTCGGGGCATGCAATCGGTAATTGCTTTAAATTCGGTAACTTATCATCGGAAGAACGCAAGCAATGGGTAGCAAATAAAGGTCTTTGCTTCCGTTGCTTTGGTGAACACAGGGCTGCATCATGTACTCGGAATGTTGCATGTGATAAGTGCGGTTATAGCGGGCACAACAAACTTATTTGCTGTTCAATTATGACGCGCGATAAAATATATCAGACTAGCGGAAGGAGGTCGCCTCACCTCTCTACTCGGCCGGCTAATAATTCAAATCATACTCTGACGACTCGGCGCGGACGGACGTCGCCGGAACCAGCGGCGAGAGACGGCCCGCGCAGGCGCGATGACAATACAAACGAAAGAGGAGGACGCGATAGTGGCGCCACCGGTTCACGCGACTCGCGCGGTTACGGTTATAACTTCAACTCGGTTCAAAGCGGTCGGCGTTCACCTAATAATTCTAACAGTTTTCAGCAATAGCAATTAAAATCTAGTAATGTCGCTTCAGTACCTAAGTTGGCGGATAATGTAATATTACCTACAGTTATTATTGAAGTAAAGTCGGCTCATAATACGTTTGTACGGACAAGAGCTTTATTAGATCTGGGTTCTCAAGTGTCAATAATAAAAAGCGATATTGTTACAAGTTTAGGTATAAAGCGACACTACTCTCAAACACCTTTGGTAGGTATCGGCGGAGTACACTCTAACGGAAGTCAGCACGTTGTAGAAGTGCAATTTAAACCGGAAAATTCGGATCAACCTTTGTTATCGGTCACGGCGGCGGTATTGAAAAAACCTACTACGTATATTACTCGTAAATTAAACATTTCACACGGCAATTTGAAATTCTCGGATGACGGTTATTCACGGATGTCGGAAATTGACATAATTTTTGGATGTGACATTCTCGGTAAAATTCTAAACGGCGGCACGGTTAATTTAGGTTCGGATGGGCCCTACGCGATGGGTACTATTTTTGATTTGGCGGTTTTCGGTCCGGTACAGTCGGAAACATATTATGATAATTCGGTATCATCTAATAATAATAATTCGGGTTTATTCACGGGAATGACACTGTTAGAAGCGGTTGAGAAATTTTGGAGGTGTGAAGAACCACCTCAGGTGAAAATTAGGGATCCGGCGGACATAGAATGTGAGCGTTTATTTACATCTAACACGTCACGTGACGTCGACGGAAAATTTGTTGTGAGACTTCCACTTATACCGGATCATCCACGTTTAGGTGAGTCTAGGCAAGCGGCTTTAAAACAGTTCATGGCACTAGAACGTAGGATGACTAGACAGCCTGAATTTCGTGAGAAGTACATAGAATTTATGTCAGAATATATTAAACTCGGACACATGGCGGTTTCTAATTTCAACAGCAATACTGATCAAGAACATTATTTTTTATGTCACCATGGAGTTTTTAAAAAATCTGGTGATGTGAGCAAAATTCGTGTAGTTTTCAACGGTAGTTTACCTACCAGTTCCGGTTTATCTTTAAATGACTGTTTGTATGCTGGCGAAAGGCTACAAACTGACATAACGGACATTATTTTGAATTTTCGGTGGCCGCGCATTGTTTTTGCGACTGATGTGCGTATGATGTTTAGGCAGACCTGGATTCATCCTGAAGATCGCAGATACCAGTTGATCTTTTGGCGGGCTTCTCCCTCGGAGCCGTTGCTTGTTTACGAGCTAACGACTAACACTTACGGTTTAAAATCTAGTCCCTTTGTGGCTATTCGTTGTTTACATCAACTGGCACGTGATGCGATGGATGAAAGGCCGGACTTGTCGCGAGCGGCCAGGATTTTAGTAAAAAATAGTTACGTAGATGACTTAAACGGCGGTGCGGACACGCTGCAGGATGCGCGTGAATTACGGGATGAGTTGGTAACTCTCATGAACACGGCGGGCTACGAGTTACGGAAGTGGTCTAGCAATGTTCCGGCATTGTTAGATGGCTTACCTTCAGATCACCTGGAGACTCCTCGGACTTTTGACGGACCGGACGGTACGGGCTTTATTAAAATGCTAGGGATACAATGGGATCCTACATCGGATTGTTTTACTTACCATGTGAACTTGCCATCGGAAGGCGCAGTAACTCGGCGGAATATTTTATCTATGGTGGCTCGTTTATACGATCCTCTCGGTTGGATATGTGCGGTGGTCTTCAAGATCAAGCTTTTATTGCAGTCTCTTTTGAGCACCTGTGATAATTCTCGGAAGGTAGAATGGGACGCACCAGTGCCCGAAGATATCGTTCGGCAATGGCGGGAAATAATTTCGGATTTACCTAAACTTCAGCAGGTCTCTATACCTAGATGCTTGAAACCGGATACATCGGCACGTTACTCTATTCACGGCTTCTGTGATGGCTCTTCTCTCGGTTTTGCGGCGGCGGTGTACTTACGAGCGGAACAGACGGATGGCAGTGTTCTCGTGCGGCTACTCATTGCTAAATCTAGGGTAGCCCCACTGAAGACGAAGCAGACCATTCCTAAATTAGAGTTGAATGGCGCTGCGCTGCTTACCACTCTCATCAATCATGTTGCCTCTTCTATGAAAGACAACATTGTATTTGATGAGGTAGTGGGCTGGTGTGATAGCACGATAGTGTTAGCCTGGCTGCGTACCCCTGCTCATAAATTGCAGGTCTTCGAAGGAAACCGTGTCTCTCAAATAAATGCATCTAAGGTTCCTATTCACTGGAGACACGTACCTGGTGAAATTAACTGTGCTGATGTAGCGTCGCGCGGAGCGACAGCAGCGGATTTATTGAATCACCAGTTATGGTGGGGGCCGGCATGGCTGCGGCAGCCATCCGACCATTGGCCACATGACTGCTCGGATTTTCCCTCGGACTTATTACCTGGCTTACGAGCTAAGGCTAAGATTATTAATGTCGGCACAATAGATACGGATTTTGATTTAATGGAACGGTACAGCTCATTCGATAAATTAGTTAATGTCACGGCTTACATTTTGCGGTTTGTAAAAAATTTAAAGGATAAAATTTCTCGGATTTACGGCAATATATCGGTTACGGAACGGAGGAATGCGATTTCCTATCTTATTCGGTTGGTACAAGGTACAAATTTCAATGAAGAAATATCGGCTTTGAAAAACGGTGAACCTATTAAAAGTTCTTTACGGCGGTTAAATTTATTTATTGATAAAGATAATATTCTTCGGGTCGGCGGTCGGATCGGAGCTTCGGATTTGGCGTACGGTGCACGTCATCAAATATTGTTACCTGGAAAGGGACGTTTCACGGAATTACTGGTTACACATTACCACAAAACTCACTGTCATGTCGGTGCAAATACACTTTCGGCTATTTTGTCTCGGTCTTACTGGATAGTATCGGCGCGGCGTGTCACAAGACACATTACATTCCAGTGTGTTCAATGTTATCGGTCTCGGGCGCGACCTACGCAACCATTTATGGGTGATCTCCCAGCTGATCGGGTACGGTCTTGCACGCGCGTATTTAGCGGGGTTTCTACGGATTTTGCGGGCCCCTTTTTTATAAAATCAAACAGCTTACGGAACGCTAAAATTTTAAAATGCTATTTGTGCGTTTTTGTTTGTTTATCAACCAAAGCCGTCCACTTAGAGATAGTTGCGGCCCTCTCAGTGGAGGCCTTTGTTGCTGCGCTTACTCGGTTTGTTTCTCGGAGAGGACTTCCTTCTTTGGTGAGGTCGGATTGCGGAACTAATTATACGGGAACGGATAGATATCTCAATTCAAAAGATGTCACAACATTTTTGGTCAAGGTGGAGAAACGAATACCTCCATACTCTACAACAACGGTTTAAATGGACCTCATCAACGGAGCCTCCCAAGTTGAATGACTTGGTTCTTATCAAAGAAGATGATGTACCTTCACTTCAGTGGAGACGCGGTCGGATAGTTAAACTTTTGCCCGGGAAAGATGGGATAGTTCGCGTTGCGGAAGTTTTAACTCAAAATGGGGTTCGTCTTCGACCCATTTCGAAATTATGTAGGTTACCTTTAGGATAGGTTTACGGTGTTAGGTTTAGGATAGGTTAACCAAGACTGGGCTTGGTTAGGCGGCGGGATGTTTGGGCATTATCTCTCTGTCATGGTTTTGAATACTGCAATCCGGAGGTGACGGAGGGAAGCACTTCCGGCCGCCGGCCGCCGGAGCGCCCCCTAGCGGATGGACTAGACACTAAAAACATGGCGGATTGATCGGTTGCGCGGATCGCCGGCTCTGACTATTTTTCGGTTATAAATTGTAATATGTGACAATTCCTTGTGAAACGGACAGATTTAGGACACAGTGATCGTGCCTAAGTGTTTTACTGGAGTGCATTAGATTCTATGGACCCATCTTTGCGATAGAACGCAAAGACCCTGGCGTGGTGAAGACGCGCCACACGAACCACGGCGGCGGCAATTTTGTGTGCGGATTTCTGGAGCCAAAGGTGAGTAGTATTCAATTCTAGGATAGTGAGAGGTGCCCTTACAACCTAGGTAGACTCGGAGCCATGGACCAACCCTGACTGTCGAAGGTTAGCCCCCCCAGGTTGAATATTGGCCTTTATGACTTTAGTCTGGTATTAGTTTTTGTGCTGAAAATTATCTGAGTAGATAAAGTGGGGTTAGGTTATGGGTAGTTATGGCTGTGCACATTCGGTATTGGTCCGCACTTGGTGCGTTTGTCCACCGCTGCCTTTACCGGGTCGTCACTGAGTACGAGATTATTTCGAATCCGGTCATTATGAGACGCCGCTCGGGTGACTGACGTACAGTTATATTGGTAATGGTACCGCTACTTCGGCGTCTTCATCTCATTCTCAGTGACATCTCGGTAACGGCTGCAGTGGACATACGCCTTTTGGCCTTTGCAACTGAAACAAATACATTTTCAAAGTGTGCTTATTCTTTTTTTTTTTTTAAACTGCACAGTTGCTAGTCCCCAAGACAGGTTAATTTGCGGGAAAATAGAAATAAAAATATTTCTTCGACATATTTTAATATTATTTTCTAGCGGTATTGAGGACTAGCGACTGTGCCATTTTTTTAATGCTCTTCAATTAAATACCTGGGATATGTTTGCTTGCCGAGTACCTTTAACATCCTTTCAGTTTAGTCGGCCTAGTCCACGGAAAAGACAATAGCAATAAGTGCGGAGCCAACTAACTCGCGGGTTTTCTCAGGATGTTTTCCTTGACAGTGAGCAAAATGGTATTGCTACTACAACAAATGTACATGCCCACACCGGGATTCTAACCTGGGACCTCAAGATAATGGATTATGTGCACTTATAATCCAAAGTTCCTAACAATTGGTCCACAATTCTGCAAGCTTTCCCACATAAACCGCATAAACACATAAACCAAAGGCGTGACGGAGCCGCATACGGTTTTTTTGGTATAAAAGACTTCACACACATTCTCGCACATGGGCTGTGATTCTTTATATTATCTTTAAATAGGATGTGTATTTATGAATTGGTTAGCTAATAAACACATCATACTTCAAATAATACTACGTTATCATGGACGTATTTGTGACCAATCGTGCTGTGGTTTGTAGTTGAACTTCATTGAGACTAGATTTTGACCGCGGCTTAAATAAAAAGTAACCTAATATGTGTAATCTACATATATTTATAAAGTTCAAAGTCCTGATTGACTGACTGAGATATCAACGCACAGCCTAAACCGCTGGTCCTAGAGACATGAAATTTTCAGGGAGTGTTTTTTATGACTCCACTTCCACTCAGAAAGGAATTTTCGAAATCCTACCCCTAAGTGGGTAAAACGGACCACCAAAGTTCATGGAAATATTTTATTTTAATCGATCTATAAGCATAAATTGCTAGCTTTTCCCCTGACTGATGTCGATAGCGGGGGGAAAATAGAGCTGCAACTTTTTATTTTAGTCAGTGCAGACGAAGTCGCGGGCGACAGCTAGTTCTAGTATAGAGATCCATTTTAAACACTAAAGTCTGTCCTGCCGCTAAAACAAAAATGATGATGATGAAATATCCTTTTAGCTCCAACTAGGTTTTAGTGTATAAAAGTATGAATCATACACCCAAACTCATACCTCTTCGCATTTATAAAATTTGTGGGAATATATATCTCAGTAAGCTACACAGCGTATTTGCATAAGGCTTCGTGTTATTACTTACGAGTAGTTCCATAGAAAAAAGCCGTAACACATTCGTAGCCCTGTGACTACGAATGTGCTACGTCGTAGCTTGCTACGAATGTGCTACGTGTGCTACGGCGTAGTTTGCTACGAATATACTACGATGTAGCTTGGTACGAATGTGCTACGTCATAGCTTGCTACGAATTTGCTATGGTATTGGTTGTTATGAATGTGCTACGGCGTAGCTTACTATGAATGTTCTACGTCGTAGCTTGGTACGATTGTGCTTCGGCGTATGTAGTTACAAAATTTGTTAAACAAAAAAATATGTTTGATATGACAATTGACAATCGACAATCGAACATTTTTTTTTAATATTTCGTTGAAAATATTCCGCCCGTAGTCAATAATTGAACGAGCGAGCGTAGCGGGAGAAGTTCTCCGAGTCTACGGGAACAATCCAACGTTTTAACGTTTGTATTTATGTTTTTTTAAATGTATGTATGAATGTTTGTTTGACGATAATTCGAGTATCGTTAATAAGATCTTCATGAAATTTGTAAGGCGGGTAAATGAGACAAAAATAATGTTTAAGTTCGAACATGAGCCAAATCGATCGAAGGTTTGCCGTGAGTTTACAGTTCGTGGAGAATAGTATTAAAGTTTCACTTTGTTTTTTTTTTCAAAATCTTTACTTGAATATTGAATATATTATATTGAACGTAGAATATTGAATATTGATGTATTGAATATATTTTACGTATGTCCCAGGTACTGCAGCGCCGAGTGGTCTCTTCACCGATCTAGTGTGAGTAAAGGTGCCACTGGATGCTGTATAAATCATCTCATTGCGTAGATGCAAAGGCCTTTTTTTTAACGGAGAATATTTTTTCTCAAGAAATCTAAAATACTTCAAGACGACTAAAACAGCTTAATTTTGGAAATATTGTCTTACGAGTAATATTCAAAAGTTTTAAAATGTCGCTTCAATAAACAAAGTTAACAGTAGCGACTAGCGACCAAAGTTAGCTACTAAATTTTAAACATAAGTGGTATTCTCTAACGGAACAAAGTTTGTCTCTCTCAGGTAGAGACAACTACGACTGTTAAATCCTGTGAGAATAAATGTGTAGACTGTCAGTTAAAGCCTTATTAATTCAATAGTATCCTAAGTCCCCACGAGCACTATAAATAAATAAAAATATACAAAGTTTAATTTCTCGAGAATTTTGTTAGGATTCTACTTGTACTAGTATTGGGTAAGCCGCGTTGTTATTTATAACTAGCCTATTTTTTTACACCTGAAAAGATATAATGATTCGTTTAGCACTGTCATAAATGCTTTTTTCTTTAATACGGCACATTTTTATAAAATATCTTTTACCCAGAAATGACAAATTCACATCAATTAAAAAAAAAAGTACTTGAGGTGTACTTACAATGTAAACATCCATAAAGTAACCACACACTACTGACACACATTGTCAATAATTAAAACTGTTAATATTTAAGAAAATCCACTTCCACACTCTAATTAATCCATCAACAAACCGCAAAAGATAATCTCGTCCAACTTATTGAACTAATCCAAAACATCACCCATAGTCATAAATTATGTAGGTCCAGTGTGTCCGATAAAGTGTTCGCGTATTCGCTCCGTGACAGGTGAAACACGCGGCCAAAATGTTCGCGGGGAACCGGCGCAAACCGGTTCAGACAGGTTCCGACCAGTCGGCGGGCGGCCAATTACTGAGGACGGCACGCGAGTTTGCGCTACCGTCTCGGACGGCGCAAGCGCGATGAAGATTGACACTCACAAAAGCCAGGACCCTGTATATACCGGGAGCGAAATAGCAAAATATTAATTAGTAACCAACCAGTTTTTAGATTTGATTTCATGGGAACATTCTCTACGGCTATGTTCGAGCATTGTGTTCAGGTGTATTTTTGCTTTTATTTTCTGACTGAATGTGCATGAAATAAAATGGCTTTTTGCAACCTGACACAAACGATTGGATTACATTTGCTTTATGAAATTCCAAGAACTACTTATGAAACTATAAATAGCAAACATTGTAACAAATATCTGTAGACTATTAAATTGAGAATATACTTCATGTTCTGTTTCGTTATGTCTGTGACTTCTTTGATTCTTTTTTTTTGTTCGTATGTTTTTTTTTTAAAGTATGAAGTACAATATATCAAACAAAATGCTATACATCTATTTTTTGTTTGATATAGAAACATTTTGAGAACAAGCAAATATCACAAACTATTTGAAATGGTGGCGCACGTCCACTTAAGCTCGGCATCATAATATTAACTCATTCAAAGAGTAATTAGCTCCCGCACATACTAAATTATAATCCCGACTAATATCCCAAACTGTTAATTGAGTTATTTACGATGACTGGCATTTAAACAACACGACTTACCAATTATTAGTTGAAAACACACACAATAACTTATAATTTAAACACAAACTTGTTGCGAACTTGATCGCGTAGGACAAGGGTTTGTCTACACTGCATCCATAGTTTTCTTGCACTCTGAGCGAGCGTAAACCTCCGGTTTGAAGTATGGTATAGGTCTTAAGACCGGTTTATAACTTTTTTCCTAAAACACGTCAACTTTTAAAAGTTATTTTCAACAAATTATGGTGAAATTTTTGCAATTTCGCTAAAATTCTCAATTTTATTTTTCCGTACAAATGTTTTTTTTTTTTGCAACCTTTACGGCGCGGGGTAAAAAATAGAAGCAGGAGAGGCTGGAAAGGTGGTAGAGAGTGGAGGGGCATGAAAGCGCACCGCACAGGTAGCGCTGACGTGGTAGAAGTTATGAAAAGTTCAATAAATAAAAAGTATCGCGCTATTCGCATAAAACAAAATTTGTTTGAAATCACAGAAATTGACGTGTTTCAGGAATAAATCTACCTATTTAAAAAATACCCTGCACAACGTCCAGTGGGACTCACGCTAGGCTAAAAGTGACCACTTGGACACTGCAGGGCCTAGAACATTATTGGATTTTTTTTTCTTCTTTTATCTACGATTAGTCAGTCACAGACTTTTATTAGATTTTTTTGTGTATTCTTTTGAGTATTGTAGGCGATGCGTTCAGCAACGCAGTCTCTCTGTATCGCAGTCTCTCTGTATCATTAAGGTTGGACAATAGCAACTTGGCGGGAAATTCAAAATTTTCAAAGTTTTTTTTTATATTTTGTAGCTAAACTAAGCTATTTTTGTTTGGATATTTTTCGTTCGCGGCCATAACATAGTATTCTTTTCATTATTGTAAACAACAGAACCACAATAATTCAGCCGATTATGTGTTCTGGTCATCAACAAGTTTTTTGGGCAGTGCCACTGCTTCGTAGACCAGAACACATAATCTACTGAGTTTTGATGCTTACTACAGTTACCAAGACACACTGGCCAGCGTTGTGTTTTCTGGCTAAAAACTTTCCCCAGGATGTCTTGTCCTCGGTCCCATGGAGACCGAGGAGGATGGCGTGACGGGGAAAAGGCCTACTTATGCCCAGCAGTGGGCGAATTTGGGATGAAAATTATGAACGTTTGAGTAAATTTGAATAAAAATGTTTTTTTTTGTGTTTTATTAGTTATTCTGCTTTTAAGGCGCCCGGGCAGAAAAAAATCCAACAAATCAAATATCGTGAAAATTGGTCCATTCTTGAGTTATACCAAAATGGTGTAATATTCTTATTATAAGAAGATGATTAATTAAGATTTAGCTTTTGCAAATGGTATTTCACGCCTGTTGCCGGTTACAGTGTAGACATATTTGACCTTAACAGTACGAGTAACTGTGCGTGCGCGTAACGAGGTTCTTAGATGACTGACCCGTGATTGACCTATTTATTATTGTGTAAACAAAAATAACGATAACAGCGAAATGTTAAAATATACTTGCGAAAAGTTTCAGTTCATTAATATTGTAAAAAAATAACGAGGAATTTTTTTTAAGCTTTGTAATCTCTGACTCAATGTTAAATCATTATCACCCCTATTATTATCATCATAAGGACCAAGGGGGATTTAGTGTAGTAATATTTCCTCATTTAAAGCGCCTTAATACCTCACATTTATTTTACAATTGAAACATTATTTAAATATTACGGCGTGTACCTCGAATTGTTTTTTTTTTGTCTGCTGTCAATTCAAAAAGCGCAATAAAGGAACTCTTGATGTCTCTGTAATTTAAGTCTTTCTTTTAGTTTTTTGTAATAAAATGTAACATAACATAACTCTAACTTACTCACTACATGCAGAACCCGTGTGGTCACCCATCTTGGGTGACATTACCTACACTTAGATGCCAAGAACTTTGTTACACAAAAATATAACCCTTTGCTACCATGTTATGATTTCTAACTTTGATTTCAAGAATGAAATCATTTAACCCATACCATAAGCCATCGGACACACTGCCCCGGGGTTCCGCGTGACGAGTTCTCAGATTTGCTTCACGAGAACTCCGCGTTTTGAAAGTTCTGACAGCTTCAGTGTGAACGGCCCCAAGCAACCCCATACATTAAAAAGAACGCGGAACGCAGAACTCTGAAAGTGGAACGCAGAAATCTGAACGTGGAACGCATAACTTCTGGCAGTGAGTGCGGAGCGTAAACGGTGTAAAACAAAACGCTAACATTGCTACAATGGAGATACTGCAAAGATTGCAAATAAGTAAAGCCAAAATGTTTAATGATTAAAACCAAACCAAGTAAAAATAATAAATAAAACACGCAACACGAGAGCAATTCGGTACAAATTCCGATACATAAATATTTCGCAATGTCTTTGTCCCGACGAGAGTGGAAAGGCCCTGGAGAATTATCGGACCATCGGCCGGGGCTTAAATTAATCGCCTTGTTTGAGACTCTTCAAATCTCTAAAAGCTTTAACATTCATCCCTTTTTATCAGGGCGATTGTACAAAACCACTCAACCCTTTTAAACCCCAATCCGAAGTGCGTCCGGTCGTTAGCAGGCATTAATGGTATCTGCCTGGTTGTTCTCCCGTGAAAATAACAAGGAAAAAAGGGTGAGGCAAAGGTCTAAAGCTGTTGTCTTTAAACAACAACTAAAACAGCTGAGTGGGCCAGTTCGCTAGTTGGTCGCGGGTGATTATTTTGCTTTCAATATACAAATACGTTTTGACTTATTTACTTTTCCACCACATATGAATAAGCCCTAAAATTTCCATTAAATTTTTAATAATATATTAGTGGTAAAAAATCCTCGACTATAACTTGGCCCTATGCAATAATACGGCTTTTATTGAAACAGTTATTAAAACTGCCAATGATTCATAAATACTTAAAAAAATCTTAAACTTATTATAAATGTTTAAAATATTCCCTAGCACGGGTTAGTGCTTTAGCAAAAACAAAAAGTGGTTAAAATCTTATCGGTTACGAAGAAGAATTGAAAGCATTAAACAGTTATTTCTTATGCAAGAATGCAATATTATTATTGTTTGCAGCGAGTGCTTGTATTAAATGCCAAGCTAGCAAAGGTTTCTAAAATTGAGCCAAGAGCGTAGCGAGTGGGTCAAAAAAAGAAACCTTAGCGTAGCGATGTATTCAGAAGTACGAGACGCAAATAATATTGCATTCGTGCGAAACACACAACTTTTCATCTCACAGGGCGAGGAAATGGTTACCTATGTCAGATGCAAGAAAAAACAATAGACAACTAATTACAGGCCAAACAGGTGAGTTGAATAAGTTCTTTTTAAAAGGATATTTCATTGTATAGTTATGGCTACCCCACTAAAGTTTTCATCTTCGTTGCTATAAAAAACCATTCGTTTTTTAATAATTTCCTGAAGACACAAAAATAATGTAAATAGAAGAATGTATTTTTTTCCCGGCTGCATTCTGAACATTGACCATAAAAAAAAAAAATTATAGAGATAAAAATACATTCAATAATATTGTTTGAAAAAATGTATTTAACAATCCAAACCATAATTATCTATGTGATGAAACAGAAGCGTGGCATTCTTTAATATTCCCTGGTATTAAAAATAAATATAGTGTACAAAATATTAAAAATACTGTGAGAAGAAACCAAGTTTCTGAATGTTCTATTGCGTGACTTTACCTTTTTTTAAAGATCTGATGCTCAATTGCTTGCCCCATTTACGTTCACAGTTTTGTATAGAGAATGGGCACGAACAATCACTTTCGCGGAAAAACGCGTGTTTTGAATTTGTGAATCATGAATTTGAATTTGAATTTGAAAGAGGCTCTTTTTTCTGTCGGTTTTGAGGCATCTACTTAAACGGCCAGTGTTTTTTTCTTTTTCAACACCGTAGAGCGTCGCTTTTGACTTTCTCCCATCACGTTCAAATTTCGAAGCGCACAAAAATGCAGATAGTTTAAATTCGGCTTTTACACGATCGTAAGTTACTAGTGACAGCAAACTTTCCGAGCGTGGGAGATGAAATAGTTATTTGTTATGCAAGAATGCAAAATTATTGTTTGCGGCGAGTGCTTGTATTGAAAACCGAGCTAGCGAAGGTTTCTAAAATTGAGCCACGAGCGTAGCGAGTGCTTCAAAAAAAGAAACCTGAGCGTAGCGAGGTATTCAGAAGCACGAGACGCAAATAATATTGCATTCGTGCGAAACACAAAACTTTTCATCTCACAGAAGCGAGGAAATCACTTTGTTAGCCAAGCGGGACAAACAAAGTAGACAACTACTTACAGTCAAAACAGGTGAGTCAAATAAGTTCCTTTTAAAAGCATAATTTACTGTAGTTACGGCTGCCGCACTAAAGTTTTTAGCTTCGTTGGTATTAAAACCATTCGTTTTATTAATAATTTCCTGAAGTTTATTTATCCAGACACAAAAATAATGAAAATTAAAAGAATGTTTTTTTTTCCGGGTGCATTCTGAACTTTTACCATATAAATTAAAAATTTGTAGGAGATAAAAAATGAAATTAGTAATATCGTTTGAAAAAATGTATTTAACAAACCAAAACATAATTATTTATTTGATAAAACAGAAGCGAAGCATTTTTTTAATTTACTGGTATTAATAATAAATATAGTGTACAAAATATTGAAAAAACCTGAAAGAAGAAACCGCGTTTCTGAATGTTCTATTCCGTGACTTTACCTTTTTAAAAGATCCTTATGCCCCATTTACATTCACAGTTTTGTATAGAGAATGGGCACGAACAATCACTTTTGCTGAAGTACGCGTGTAAATGAACTATGAATGAGGATCTTTTTTCCGTCAGGATCTGGCATCTTCTTAAACGGCCAGTGTTTTTTTCTTTTTCAACACCATAGGGCGCGGGAAAGACTTTCCGGGCGCCGCGTTCAAATTTCGAAGCGCACTAAAATGCAGATAGTTTAAATCCGGCCTTTACACGATCGTAAGTTACTAGTAACAGCAAACTTTCCGAGCGAGGGAGATGAAAAATATTATTAAACTATGAATATTTTTTTTTAGTTATTAATTTTTACCATCAATCATAATAATTATTTAGAAAGAAGAAAAATATACAAACATTTTATTATTTTCACATTTACTAGGAACTTAGAAAAACTGTTTCAGATCGAGTAATCAAAGCCAGCTAGCACAATCGAATCCATTTTATTTCCATCTGTACCATAAATATGTCGATACTTAGCACAGTCCACATGTATGCAAAATCCTTCCTTCCAAATCCATCCATATTTAATCAAAACCCTTTTGACGATTAGCCGATGACTGGTTGTAATAATGATTTCATGGAAATAAAATATTTATTATACAAGGGATTCCCAGTACTGGCTTAAGCCCAGAAAGGTCTGTTTTATAAAAATATAACTGCTGGAAAATAATAATATAACTGTTACAAAAGATCCTAACTCTTTTTACGGGGCAATAGCAGCCGGTGATAGGGATCACAGCCTAATTTTTTTTTGCTCTAGGGTGTTCCGTTGATCTTTAAATTATAAAATGTAAACAATGTGGCGGGAGAAAGGTATTTTTTAAATATTGTTTTCATTGACTTTTACAATATTTTAACAACTAAAAGCTATTCAAATAAAAACAAAAAAGTAATATATTTTTTAAAATTTTGAGCGTATTAAATAAAATGCAAATTGTTTTCAACTTTTTTTTACATAATTAAGTAAAAAGATTTAGGACGTTTTGTAACACGTTGTATAACATGCTTATTTTAGTGGCACACATAAACGTTTTTACACAGAATTTCTGCAATGAACGGAAAAAATACATAACATCATTTTATTTTAAACTAGTTGTGCCCGCGACTTCGTATGCGTTTTTACACATTTGACATTTAATTTAAATTCGGCTGTGGAGGACAACTCAAAAGGAAGGTTTTTTTAACCCCCGACCAAAAAAGAGGGGTGTTATAAGTTTGACATCCTTGTGAGTGTGTATGTGTTTATGAGGGTGTGTCTGTCTGTGGCACCGTAGCTCTTAAATGGGTGAACGATTTGGAAGCTTTTTTTTTTATTTGAAAGCAGGTTTTCTAGCGAATGTTCTTAGTTATGTTTGGTCAAAATTGGTTCTGCTATTTATTAGATATGCTTATTTGAAGCTAAAATGTCGGGGGTTTTTTAATTTAATAGTTATTATTTCTTAACTTGCGGTAGCAGGGCTCAAAAGAAAGCAATAGAATAAAATAGAATAAGAACCCTAATCTAAATAATTAATAATAAATTTGTATTGTTTACATTAAGGTAACGCCAGTGATAAGATACCAAGAAGCTTAGCATAAGAATTGCTTAGGAAGTAAAGGGGTTTATTTATATGTATCTCCCTCGACGTAAAGTGGGATAGATATAGGTATAACCCCATAGATAAGGTCTTACTCATTCTCATGCTAAGCCAGCAAGCAAAGCATACGCCTAATAACTCTGTCTATCCCGCTCAACGGAAAACAATAGTTATTTGCAAAATTATTGTTTGCGGCGAGTAGGTATTGAATACCGAGCGGTGTTAAAAGACCGCCAACAAAGTGGGAGACCACATATAGTCCTCATCATAACGAACATTTTTGCCCAAGGAACTATGCCTAGGAAATCAACGGTTTCCGAGATAATGAGGTTCTAAGACGGACTTTTTTTTTCGGATTTTTTTTTAGAAATGTGCTCAGTATCACGTTATTAACATATCTTTTCAAGAAGCTACGTCAAAACTACGAATATTTCTTACAAAAAACGAAGTTAAAATTGCAACCCGCAATGTATTCTGAACATCGGATAGCCTAGATTGTGCCCAGAACCAGGACTTATCACGGTCCTAAATTTGACTCAAAACTATTTAGCGGTAGTCGCGTGATGAGGTAACACACAGACAGACAGACAGACAGACATAGACCGTTTTTTTTTTCATTTTTGTATTCAGTATGGTTTACTTAGTAACCGCTGCTAGTTTTTTTCTAAAAATATTCAATGTACAGAATTGACTTCGCTAGAGTTTTATTATAAGTATAGATTACACGTAGCTGGCAAAAAACAGATTGATTTCGTAGCGCTACGCAGCCGAGCTACGCTGCTACGGCGGAGCGTTCGCAGCAATTAATTCAACTATCCTTGATTAATTTCACTGAACAGAATTAATTTCGTATTGTTTTTTTGTCGCGCAAGTAAAGAGATTTGATGAGCAGTGAGCGATGAAGCTCAACAGAAAACTGTTGAAATATTTTGTTAAAAAAAAAACAATGCAATCATACTATCTGTAACGCAATTTTCCAAGTTAGCCTAAACAAAAAAAAAAACAAAGGAAATAAAATGTCCGGTCCTAGCATTATTACTATTTAACATCTATCTTAGCAAAATCTGAGCTCCGATTTATGTCTGCCAACGACCTTGCAGTAACAATTCAAGCTACTTAGTTCTTTTAAAATCCGTGTCAAAATAAGATAGATGAAAATTACTCAGAACATAAAAGTTATTTACAGAGGCGCCCATGCCCTTTTCTTCCAGATAACTTTTGAACTGAAGCAGAACTCGAGTTAAAGGTTGCCAGATGCAACCTTATCCAAAAGCTAATAGCAACTACCTGGGGCTGCAATGCAAACACTGAGCAATTAGCTCAAGCTTTCAGCATACCCGAATTTGTGCGCCAGAGTAAGTTGATGCCTTAGCAACAAATTTTACCAAAATATGCCAAGTACACGCTAAACATGGCTTTGCGTCTCAATACACAGGCTCGTATCATACTCGCCTAAACTTGCCCGTAGTTAGTGAAGAAGTATAACTCCATTGAGCGCGCGCGCTTGCTGCCAAATTAAATTTTCTCGCATCCCTCAAACATTCCGCGGTTGAAACTCTACGTACGTGTACAGCCGGCAGGAAAATCAGATACCTTCAAGTTAATTTAGGAGGGTAAGCAGATACTAAAAGATGTTTTCTGTATAAGTGTACATGTCCAACTTACACAGCCAAGGCCATGCGAATATTTTCGTTTTTTTTTGTGTATTTGATACAGGAATAGATTTTGTGCATTTTTCGTTGCGCGCGGACGACTCACTATGCACAGCGCCTTAAGAAATATTTTGACAAAACTAGCTTTTTACCGAGACTTTCGTCATCTCAAGCTCGAACTCAAGTAGGTGATATCAGAAAAGCCAAATGCTGATATCAATTAAAATGCCAAATTTGACATTAGCCAAGACTTGACATTAGCATTTGACTTTTCTGAGTTCATCTACTTGAGATCGAACTCAAGTAGGTGATCTCAGACGACTATTAATACCACCCTTAGTCCCCGCAGACTTACATACAAAGTTAACTATATTTTTATCTGTTATCGAAGAAAGCGCGGGCTATGTCGTTGGTACAGTATGTCGGTAGTAGTAGTGTGTTTGTCTCTTTCATGAGCTCAGAGCTTAATCACCACGCGTGCCCAATAAGGATTGGCGATTTCGCGTTGAATATTAGGTAATTTGCCTTAGAAGCTTAGATGTCCTCACGATGTTTTCATTTACCGGTAGCTAGTAGCATTGATACTACAAATTCTTAAATGTATGAACGTAACTTTAAAATTAAGTTTTTGATGCATTTCCGGCCGCACCCGGAAACGAACCTGGGTCTCACGCTTCGCTACCACCGCACTAATAATAGCAGATAGTAGAGATGACCTACTATAGTTAGAGAGCAGCTGGTGACCATTCGACTTATTTTATCGTACAAAGCTGGGAGTTGGTAGGCTGATAGAGTAGACTTCACTAACTGCTGGTTTCTGAATTGAGAAATATCGCTAAGCACATACTCTAGTTAATTAATATCGTTCTGTCATGCTCTTTTGTGAGAAATCTGCATACTTACCAATTTGCTTAGCGAATTTCTCAATTCAGAAATCGGCAGTGAGTCTAGGAATATTTAGATTTTTTGCCGGTCGCGGTTGAAAGTTTAATTTCTTTGACTTTGACAGTTTAAATGTTTGGGTTGAGTATATTTTTTCCTTCGTACAAAGCTGGAGGCTAAGTGGTTGTTTAAACTCCACTGCCCCTGTATTATCTAAAATATCCACAGTAAAAATAACGGTTTTTAAATGTTAAAAAATAGATTATTCATTTCATTATGGGCTATTTTCGAGTGTTTTGACGCTCGGAGGTTGAGTGGAATTTTGGAGATTTATTACGAAATCACTAGTCACTAGCTCTCCAGCTATAACTATTGCGTTACACAATCCGCGGGTAAGTAATCCATTGTTACGGTGGTATTATTTTTCAGCGTCTACGTTGAGCCCGGTAGCTAATCGCCGTAAATCTGTGCCGGAAGCCGAGTTAAGCTTTTAAGATGAGTTTTTGTACGGCCTCCGCAAACATCGGTCCTCATGGACGGCCGATAAGCGGAAATATAGCTTAAGGCGCTGGGCATAGTGAAGTAGCCCGGGCGCAAAGAAAAATGCACAAAATCGATTCCTGTATCAAATACACTAAAAAAATCAAAAATGTTCACGTATCAAACCCTAGAATTAGTTGAGACCTATCTAACACAGCCTGTTTTGTGTTGATATCCATAACAGATTGCAAGATATTTTGCTTGAAAAAAAGTGCGCCGCCTATTTTTTTTCAAGCAAAATACCTTCAAAAGCTTTATGAATGTCAACACGAAACTGGCTGTTTTAAATAGGTCTCAACTAATTCTAAGGTTTGATATGCGAATATTTTCGTTTTTTTTTTTGTGTATTTGATACAGGAATAGATTTTGTGCATTTTTCATTGCGCGCGGGCGATTCACTATGCACAGCGCCTTAAGAAATATTTTGACAAAACTAGCTTTTTCCCGAGACTTTCGTCATCTCAAGCTCGAACTCAAGGAGGTGATATCAGAAAAGTCAAATGCTGATATCAATTAAAATGCCAAATTTGACATTAGCCAAGACTTGACATTAGCATTTGACTTTTCTGAGTTCACCTACTTGAGATCGAACTCAAGTAGGTGATCTCAGACGACTATTAATACCACCCTTAGTCCCCGCAGACTTACATACAAAGTTATCTATATTTTTATCTGTTATCGAAGAAAGCGCGGGCTATGTCGTTGGTACAGTATGTCGGTAGTAGTAGTGTGTTTGTCTCTTTCATGAGCTCAGAGTTTTCGGAAGGGGCCACTGTGATAAATTCAAATGAGAAAATGAGGGAGATGCTACTCTCGGTATTACACCAGTATGTATTGAAATTTAAATTAAGTTTACTTCTGTCTTCATTACACTTACACCTACTTCATAACAGTTGTCTAGATTAACAACGAAAAAAAAAAGTTTTTAATGTTTGCGGCGGTTAGAATTTGCAAGACTTAGGTTTTTGCATACAGAATTACGTACCTTAAAACCGGTTTATCATATCAAATGGGCAGCCGGTAACCTTTTACGTGAATTAAACGGTTACGGGTAACTTTACTAGAAAGGCAAATACGTGCAGTCAACTAAATAAAACCGATGGCCGTGAGGATGGTATAGGTGCTGGGCAAACCTACTCTATCTAAACATGATAGTACTACGCACTGCAGCGTCTGAGTGAGTACATTAATTAATGTCATTAAACATGCCACTGAATGTTACATGAATCATCTACATTCTACATAAACTGTATCCAAAAATAAAAGTCTTATTGTGTAAACAAACCACTTACCGGAAGAAAAATACGCATTCCCTGTGTAATCAAATCACACACAATAGCTAGTAGATCATTATTGTAGCATCTGGGTAATCACATGCAATACCATTATTTTTTTAATAATACGTCCATTTCATCGTAAAACTAATATTTTTTTACAGAAAACCGAATTCTCTGTAACCTCAAACTTACAAGTGACATTTCCATAAGTCGCCAAAAGGTATCAAACATTGTTTGCTAATGTGCTTTGTCTAAAACAATGTCCCAGGCACTGCAGCGCCGAGTGGTCTCTTCACTCATCACAGCACTATTATAGTAGTTTATGGTTACCCATTCCGCTTTATTTGTTTACACAATAAGACTTTTATTTTTGGATACACTATAGATGTAAGCTTAAAAGCTTAGGTTTTATATCACAGATTTTCTGACTGTCTTGGATGCTTGATAGCACTGAATCACAATAGTTTATTCAAGTATACTTCAGACTAGTGATTCGGTTCAAGACGCGACTTTCAAGCATCTTGGCCACCCTTTATTGAATTTGTGTTTTGTTTCTTGGTCTTGTCTCGATCGTTTGATTCGAGCGAGATCGGGCGAGAATCTCGAAATAGAGTCCGCGCCACCACTGAAGTCCGATAGACGTGGCGGTGGCGCTAGCGCAACGCACAAAATGTTTACAGTTTAAGGCGTAATAGGCGTAGTTCCCAAGTGCCCGTAAGACTTGAGTAGTGGCGCACTCTATTTATTTCCAAACAGATTTTTTATTCCGTAGAATTCTGATAGCTATAATTTTTTGAGTTGTCAGAGATTATACAGGGTGTTAATTTGCAAGCGTGCCATATTTTAGGACGTGATTATACTGCTGATAAAGAACAAAAATCAATCATAAAAGAAGGGTCGATTTTTTTAATTTAATTTTCAGACGTCACAATTTTTATCGATAAAGACAACGCCCAGCTCTAACATCGAAATATCTCGCCCATCCCTAAATTTTAGTGTTCACAAGACGAATGAACGACGGACGGTTTGGCAACAACCATGCACCCGATGCACCCACCCCACCCCGCCCGAGCGGGAGCGGCATATGCCGTTAACAGTAGATAGAATAGAACAAACACACCGCCGCCCCCATCAATCAGCCTAGCCGCCGCCCGCCACTCACTCAGTGACCGGATATCCTTTGTGACGTGTGCACGTAGCGCACGCTCCTTTACTCCCTACCTTTGCGCGCGCGCCGGCCGCCGCCGTTTCGTAATGGTTGTTGAGATGTTGGGCGACGTGCCATTGAACGTTCATCAAAACCTCAATTGTCAGCAGGACGGAGCTCCTTCGCACTACGGACTCCAAGTGCGCGAGTACCTAAATGATATTTTTGGTGACCGCTGGATAGGAGTTAGGACGTGGAGGCCCACTGGCCTGGCCAGCGCGGTCCCCGGATCTTACCACCCTAGACTTTTATTTGTGTGGGAGAAGTGAACAGTGCGGCTGTGTTGCGTGAAAGGATTAATTCTTCTGCCTTCCAAACTGTTAGTGAAAAAAGTGTTTGTGTTGCAAAATTGAAAAAGCAATTTGTGTCGCCGTGCATAGCGCAGAATGTTAGCCACTTCGAACAATAATGCTCCATACAACTTAATAATTGTAAGTACCCTGTAAATAGCGTATCAATTAGTGTAATTTTTTTAATTTTTAAACTTTTAACTACGCCGGATCATTGATTTATTTGAAGGTAGGTTAGTACTTGGGTATGTCATCTACTTCCTACTTTTTATTACTTACCTGTAAATAAACTAGTAACACATTTGCGCAATATTTTCCTACCTACTAACCGCCTACCTACCAAAGAAATTTTGTTTTGTCGGTCCTAAGCCCGTGAGAGTGGAGATCTGAAATCATCTGTTTTGTTGTTGTTATTGCTGTCTCTTTCGATCGGTGCCGACTTGGCAACGCGGTCTCGGTCTCTTCCTCAGTCATAGCACCTCTAAACTTAGGTTATTCCTATTCACACCCTAAAAAGAAGTTTAATTTTTATCTTCGGTTTCCTTGAATCTGTGAGACTGTGAGTAGGCTACATTAGCTGGTAACATGAATTACAATTTTTTCTTTAAATATGGCACGCTTGCAAATTAACACCCTGTATAACCTTTTTGGCCGGCCGTTTTTTATTGATATGGATGACATGTCACAATCGAAAATCTCGAAATCAAGATGTCATAAAAACAAGATCGAGACAAGATTTTCGCTCCGCTTTCAAGATCGAGACCAAGCAAAAGTCTTTATATGTATATTCAAGAAAGTCATGATATCGTTCTTGTCTTGTCTCGCTTGCCGAATCACTACTTCAGACACAGTATACAAGGTGTTACAAAAGTACCTAACTCTTTTTACAGGGTAATAGCACCCGGTGATAGGGATCACAACCTAAATATATTTTTTGCTCTATGACGTTCCGTTGATTTTTAAATTATTAAAATGTGAACGCTGTGGCGGGAGAAAAGTATTTTTTAAATATTGTTTTCATTGACTTTCACAATGTTTTAACAACTCAAACCTGTGCAAATTCACCTACACCCATAAACATATTTTTAAATTTGAGCTAATACCAAGAACAAAAAAGTAATGAAAATTTTTAAATTTTGAGGTTATAAAATAAAAATTGATTTTTTCATTTTTTTTTTTACAGATTTGACATCCTGTTGACCAGTAGGTTACACCCTGTAAAAAGAGTTAGGTACTTTTGTAACACCTTGTAGTAAGCATAATTATACAGCATACAACTAAATTCAAACATTTAAGTTAAATAAAAAGTTATTTACTTTGTCTAGAGTAAAGATTGTGGGGGTCACAATCTTTAGTCTAGACCCTTAGTGATAATGAAGAGCCTTGTGAAATTAATAATTCGTCTTTTGTTCGTTCGTCTTATCTGTGCGTCTATTGTTAGATACCGAGTTCAGACTAAGCGTTGCCCCACGTAAAACCCACCAAGAAGCGCACAAAACGATACTATACTTACATCATCTCATTACGTCGATGCCTGATAATCGAAAAAAATAGAAGTTAAAAACTAAAACCCGACTACTAAAAGGCTTAAAACAAGACCTGCTTATCCTTAAAATAGACTCATAGATAATTAATCGTAGTCGGAGGCCATCGGTTTATCAAATGCGAATGTGCTGTCCTCCGACTACGATTAATTATCTATGAGTCTATTTTAAGGATAAGCAGGTCTTGTTTTAAGCCTTTTAGTAGTCGGGTTTTAGTTTTTAACTTCTATTTTTTTTTTGAGCTTTTTAGTAAGTCATTTTGGACGATCACCAAGAATAGAACCAAGAAGGGCAAAAAAAATACATTTTTGAGTTTTTTGTTCTATTTGTTATGTTGACGCTACATGTGTTATACATTTTTGAAAAGGTCTTTTAAAGCCCTTTCATTTGATACCCATAACGATGGTATCCGATAATTTTTATTTTTAGGTCCACCACTTTAGGGCGCAGCACAGCCGCCATCTTGATTTTTTTCAAAATTAAACTATCCTATGTTACCTGGGTGATTAAGACGAATCCAACGACACCTCATTTGTTGAAATCGGCCGAGTAGTTTAGGCTCTGCGAGGGAACAGATGAACACACAAACATACATACCCACATACATACATACATACATACATACATACATACGCTGCTAAAATCATAACCCTCCTTTTTGCTTCGCGTAGTCGGGTAAAAAGCGTGTTAATTAAGTTTTTTCTTGTCTGTAAAAAAATATTTCTTAGTTAAATGCTAAAAATTTAATATAATAATGTAACTAAATTAAAATCCATGATAGTGCATTTATTTATTTACCTGATGATCCATGCAACGGCTTCCTTTACAAACATTTAAGTTATAAATATGGTACAGAGATGCCAACCAACCTAGGTTTTGCCAATGCATTTTGGCGACCAATGTTGAAACGTGTCTCAATCGACAGATAAAATGATTATAAAATGAAATATTTTTTTGTAAAAATTACAAAATTTATATAAGTACTTTCGGAGATATTAAAAGAGTTTAAACATTAGTATAATCATAAAAAACCTTGGTTGTGAGAGAAGTCTTTTCGCATATAAAATGGTTCAACAAAGTAATAATTAACTGTAAAACAAAAGTGTTACCAAAATCTGCGTAGGTTTTATTTTGTACGACTGCATATTATCAAATCTTACTTACATACTAAAATCATGTAACAATGACATAAACTTTCATACTTGAATAACATTATTTAAGTACCTACGTAGCTGTAGCTACTATATTGTATTCATCATAAAACTAGAAAAAAATATATAAAGAAGTTACAATTAATGAGATCATTGAGATCACTGAGTTATTTTATTACTTAGCGAGCAATGGTTTTGAAGCTGAGGAAGCTGTCACAATGGACGTCCACATCATCCTCAATATTAAAAGAGTTGATAAATAGGTTCATCATCCTTAGTATTGGTGAAAATTTGACAAGATTGGTATAGTTGAAAGTATTTCGCTGGTCCCTATTAAGAAAGTCGGAACTACATTTTTGACATTTTTGACTTTTTTGCATCAGTATGTTATAAATTCGAAGAGCTATAGGTACAACATTTTATTTTTGTGATAACTCGTAATATGAAGGAATTACCAGTAAAAAAAAAGTCAGTTGTAGCAATAATGTCCATGCAAAAATTCCGGTAGTTACGTACTGCTTTTGTTAACTGGAGGTTGAGCGCACGGGCGTAGTCGTATGTACCATAACTGACAATTTTACTGGGGAATGCGCCAGCGCATAAATATTGGCAAAAGTGCTATTGGTTTATTGTATTTTTGTGAAAAACGTATGAAATTACAATGTTACAATATTCCAATCTGAGACGGATAAAATTGTTGGTTCAGGTAGTTACAACATTATTATATGAAACTTGATTTTTACTTTTTGTTGGATATGCCACTAACGACATTGTTAAGTTATCACAAGTTAGGATGAATTGTTGCATCTGACTCAACCGACATTGTTTCATGTGATTGGTTAGGTTATCAATGTAGGATATGGCACTACCCACATGTTTAATTAACATTTAGGTACATTATTTCGCAGGATATGAATTAAGTCCTAAGAGAAAATTTTAAATTATTAGTAGGTTACATTAAAATGTATCAGTTATTTATTTTTATTTTGCGTATGTATGGCACATTATGCAGCGAATATAATATCAAAGAACAAAGGGAAGGCCATTGATCCAATCTGTAACTTCCGCAAGGGCCTCGTAGATCTTTTGGATCCCTCCTTCTATTGACCACTGCGGGCAATGGTCCGTGATATGGGACATGCTCTGCATCTCCCCGCAAGAGTAGTGCGGGTCCGTCCCAAATTTCTATCTGTACATCAGCTCAGCACATCAGCTACCCTGCGAAGTTCGGCACCTGTTTATTTGAGTCCAGTATTTTCGATAGATACTTGGCATTCGTACATTACGATCGGACACAAGAGCGCTATTTGTCACATCAGAATCATTCCACCTTTCTGACCATCTTTCCTTGAGAGTTTTGTCAGCTTCTAGGGCTTCTGACACCATCAGTCCAAATGGTCTACGTGATTTGAGGCGTAGATCGCTTCTTGTGTGTTCCAGTTCTTGGTGTATTGGAAGCTGCGGCATTTGACTGATCTTGTCATACTCCTTTCGAACGCATAGCTCCCTTCTGAGGTCTGGAGGTAGGACGTGGCAAAGGACCGGAAGCCAAATAGTTGGTGTCGGCTGTAAGGTGCCAGATATAGTCCTCATAGCACAGAGTTAAGCTCTACATCGAATATATTAGTATAGTGGCTGCTTGCCCACACTGGTGCACAGTATTCGGCTGCACTGAAGGCTAGAGCCAGCGTTGATGTGCGCAGTGTATTCGCATTGCTGCCCCATGAAGTTGCTGCTAGCTTCCGGATGAGGTTACACCTGGCAGAAACTTTCTTTTTGACCTTTTCAAGGTGAGCTTTAAAGGCTAGAGTCCTATCAAGCGTGACTCCCAGGTATACTGGATTTGGGTCGTGTTTTACAGGCTCTTGCAGAAAACCAGATTCGCTTTCTCATTGGCTTGTTTGTTGTTGAGATGGAAACAGCACCTAGTTGTTTTCCGCGGGTTAGGTCTCAGAGCCCAGTTTGCGAAGTAGTATTGCAGCTTAGCAATGTCCTCTTGTACGACGGTAGAGGCTTCATTTATCGTCGGAGCTTGTGCTGTCACTGCAATACCATCAACATACATAAATCGGCGCCCAGTCACCTCCGTTATGTCGCTTAGATAGATATTTAACAACGTGGGGGCTAGGACCAAGCCACGTGGGACATCGTTGTTCAGGGACTTAAGGTGGCTCAACTTTCCGTCCCTGCTCACTTGAAATAGTCGGTTTGAGAGGATACTGTCAAACAACTTCTACGTGTGTTTGCACCTGAAGATTTTAGACAGCTTCAGCAAGAGTCCCTGTTTCCAAACGGTATCAAAAGCTGAGTTGAGGTCTACAAACACCGCTACAGTTTTCTGCTTTCTCTGGAAACCCGCTTCTATGTGTGATGTCAGTGCGACAACCTGATTGCTACAGCTTCGATTTGGGCGGAATCTTGCTTGGTCGACGGGAAGATGTAGTTTGACTTTTGGTGTAATGCGTGCGAGTAGTATTCTCTCGTACAGCTTGTAGGTGGTACAAAGGAGCAAAAAGGGTCTGTAGCTAGATGGATCGTCTAGTTTCTTTTCTGGTTTTAGCAGTGCAACCACTTTTGCCGATTTTCACTATTTGGGGAGTTTATTGTATATCTGAGAAGAAGTCTCCTAACCACTTTTGTGCGAGGGGCCCTAGGTGCTTCAAAAATTCTGGTAGGATCTAGTCGATACCCGGTGATTTATGGTTTTTTGCATCTTTTATGCCTCTGATAACTTCAGGGATTCTGATGGGCTCTACGATTTCAGATTTAAGATTGCAGTTGTCCAGAAGATGGCCAAACTCCATTTGACTTTATATTAGATATCTTTTCAGATTTAGAGAGAGAGCTGTTAGATAGCTCTCACCTAATTCTTGTGTTTTATATGTGTATTTTTTATTCGTTTAGTGTATCTGATACAGGAATCGATTTTTTACACTTTTCTTTGTGATTCACTATGCAGATGCGACCTAGCTATTATTTAACAATTTCAATTAAAAATGTAGTATATGCCACATCCTACTTAAAATGTAGTGAGTAACCCAAACAAAAATGTCGCATGTAGCACATCCGACAATTTTGTTCTATTTTTGTCCGAGTAATATTGTCACTAATAGCTTTTCTCAAAAACTACAAAATATTATAACATAAAATAATACGTACAAATTGACGAAGAACTATCCAAGTAACATACAGTAAAAATTTTAGAGTAATAACTTGTTACTTAGGTTTTATCTTTAAAATTAACTTTAAACTGCTCTCCTGTAAAGTTGTCATTTTGTAGTTCCGACTTTCTTAATAGGGACCAGCGATTTGTTTGAAAAAGCCTATGGTTGGATGATCTTGTGTTGGGTCTTGCAACAGAATAATTTATGTGTTCAAGGAGATCAGGCGAGTCAAGCATGTTAAAAAATATATTATAAAGTCAAAAAATTCGCTTGGAACAAGGCAGTATCTTTGTTTCTCATAAGGATGCAGCTAGTGACTTATTGAACCTGAATTATAAGTTTTCATTATTAAGGTTCTTTACTAATATAATAACTAAGGTAACGCAAAATCAGTGAGGTACTCGTACTTAGCTTGATTTGTGCCAAAAAATCCGATAAACTTTTAGACAAGCTTCAGCCCTTTATTAATACCAGAGTTAAGCGACGAAGTTCCTAACAAGTTCGCTAAGTATTGAAAAATGGAGCGTCCGATATCCAATTTTTGCTTTTAAGAAGAAAGCAATTTTAACTCCAATACCGTCCATCCCGTAAGAGGGCTGGCTACCACCATGCTTACGCTCATTTAAATGAACAAAACCTAAATATCTGCCCCTACCTCTAAAATTCAATATGATCGGATTTCATTGATTTTGGTGTCATTTTTTTTCCATTTGTGTGGGCGTGAGCGTGGCAGCCAAAAGTTAATCTCTTCAGCCCTACGTACAGCACGTTGACCTTTACACGCCTGGACTTTAGTCGGTTACGATACGGGCATCTTTGCAACACAACTGTACAGTCTGACGTGCTGTCGACTGTGCGTAGGTTTCTTAAGTGATGAATAAGTGAATAAATACATGTCAAATGAGAGGTATTGGCATCTAATTTGTCACGAAATAATATTTAGTTACCTATTTACTTACTAGACGACCAGGTAGCGTCACGAGTTATGAGCGCTGACCTTGAATGCGCAGAAGTCATTTTGTATGGCAGACAGAAGGCGATTGTATGCGCAGATTGTATGCACCACTTTCGTCGAGCACTCAATGTGTTATATTGTAAACATTTAAAATTATTTTGTGCTAATGATTTTCTAACCGTGCTGGTGCTTGAATGGTAAAGATCAATATTGCTGTCCTGGTGAATGTCTTTGAATTTTCGGCTTGTCAAATATCAAATACCTAAGTGCCAAGTGCTGTTTGAGTCTAGATCTTGTTAATTTTGTCTAAGCAGTCAGGTTGTTGTTTATTTTCCTCTTCGTCTACGACTTTTTAAACTATAGCAAAAGATAAACTAAAGTTAAAGTGTTGTAGCCGCGAGAAGTTTACGGGAAGTTAAATCGATGGCTCCTACGTAAACTACCGTATCCCACAAAATGGCGATTTTCATGTTTTTCGTTTTTTGTCATTAGATGATTATTTCGCATGTATCCCAAAAACAAAAACTTAATAATATTCAAAAATGAAGATTTTTTCAGACGTAAATTATCGTATGTTGATCACGGGCGCGCCGTAAACTATCGTATTGACCTCTTGCGGTAGTTTACGTGGGACACAATGCATGCTACGCCTACCGTAAGTATAACTTACCATTCTCTACGTGGAAAGTACGTAGATCTGAGCTTGTGTTTTGTGGTGAGGCATGTTCTTACTAAACATGTTAAGTATTCAGTTTTGTTAGTTTTACTGCGTTTTCTATCAATCTTGTTCAAAACTATAATATGTAACACATACGATTACGTACGTAGGTTTTTCGAGGGGGTATGCTATGGTATGTTACACATACCATTTTGTACTACGTCGATAAAAAGTGATGTTGTATCGTATGTAACACGTACGATTATTTACTTGGTTTATATGAACCTGTTAACTATTGTATGTGTCACTTAGATTTATTTACGTTGCAATATTAAGCTGAGCCTTAGACAATATCTTACAGATACGATAGTTTGCATGGAGGTTGAACGAAAAAAATTAGATCGTTTATTCAAATATTCAAATAATTCAAATTGTTTATACCACTTAAAGCAGATTTGATTAATAATAACGTCTTTTTTATGTTAGAAAAATAGTTTTAATACAAAACCATCACTGAAATCGACTACTTATTAAACGGATGGAACCAACTAAAAATCAAAACAAAACCATAACATAAAAGTTTCCGCTTTGTGTATCGTATGGTGGAAAACAAATATACTTATTTCATGATGGTAAATTACACACTACTGTTTGGGACCTTCACTTTCACTAGAGTTATTTTTAACAAGGATTTGAAATGACACACGGATGTGGTTTCTTATAGACTGACCAACCGTTTTTGTATGCACATGCTTGAGATACACTTTAGTTGACGATGAAATTTCAATTACCCAGGTTCTAAATTTCCGAGACTCGACTTGGCGTAGGCAAATCAATACCAATAGAAGTTGAACACCAAACACATGAAGGTAACCAGAAATTCATTTATAAAATATATTTTTTACTGAAGATACAAACACTCTCCACAAAGGAGCTTCAAAACAAAGATTAAGAGAACCTCATTTGGTTCATCAAATACTCACAAACTTAGATCCTAAGGATTTAAAAAGGCCCAATCTTGGGGTAGTTTGCAGCAGACTTTTAGACTGAAAATCTGTTCATAGCCTGTAAGTTAATAAATTCAAGTATTAAAGTCATAGATAAATCTTTATTTATTCTAAATGAATTCTTTTGGCCAGTTGGATGGACTCAAGACTTGTTGAGAACTGTGTCTGTATGCTTGACAAGCTCAACCGTCACCATTAATTTCATTTGGTCTAGTTCCTAGACACGCGGTGTTCATGTGCATGGTAACGAGAAGATGTTAATGGATCAGTGGCCTTTATATATAAAGGCCACTGATCTGAGGTCTATAGACAGTATATGAACGTTTCTAAGTATGAACCCAATAGTAAGCCAAACTGAAACTCCGATCTGCGTGGTGTATTGTATATTCCAAAACTTTCATTGTTGCCTAAAGTACACTGTGTTTGGCTTGGCTTCTTTTACTAAGTCTGTATACTAATAGGTGAAATGTCTGACTCATCTTTGGATCACAAAGTAACCAACAACCACCACAACCAACGAGTATTCTATCTGTCAATCTACGCCAGAGAAAATACACGTCTGAGTCTGAGTGACTGCTGCAGTCTTCTTGGGATAACTATCATGGACTCCTAAGCTTGAAAGTTTAGCTCTTAGCCTTTTGCATGTCCTGAGTAAGAATAGGAAAATGGCTGATACAAGTTATCCCGAAACCTGGCACTGAAGAATAACTATGTGACAACATCATCCTAAATTTCCAAATACGAATTCCCAATACAGATTCGTTAAAATTTACAGGAATTCTTAAGATTGTTCATATCTTACTAATTTACAGTCTTTATTTCTAACTGTTTTCTTCAAAACTGTAACCGGCATGGTGTTTGAGAAAAAATTGCTGCGTTTACCACCTCAGTGGCAAATATGAAATTTATTTCCCAACTGTCCTTTTCGAGCTCATCAACGGATAATATCGGGGTTGGTTAGCCTAAGTAGGCCTCTTTAGAGTTTATGCAAGCCTTTAAAAAAAACCCAAGTAATGAGAAAAGCACTGAGGCAGAGAGTCTACAATAGGCTACTCCTAGGTACTTTATTTAAGTCTAGTACTTTTTCATTAAATATCTTGAAGTCGGAAAGAGTAAATAGTTGATTCGGTCGTGAGCTTCAAGGAAACTGTTGAAAATAAAATTCCTATTTGCCAGGGTGGTAAACGCCACTAATTTTACCGAAGTCCCCACCCCGGTGGCAGTTTCGAAGGGGAAAGTTGGGAAAATAGGAAATATACAAATTGATTAGTGGAATGGAAACATAAGGAAGTAAAAAAGTTATTTCATATAAATGTTTCTTTAAAATTTAGGTTTAGGTTCTACTAAATATAATGAATTGAGTAAATATGAATTATCACTTAGATAAACCTCTGGTCCCATTTAAAATTTTAATATTTCCCCATGTATTTACTTAATAAATGTTACATACCATACCATTTTTCATGTGATTTACAAAGTAAAAAACTGTAAGTGCCACATACATGTCATTTTACCTGCGATTTATCCATGTAAAACATGGTATGTGAAACATACGATATTTTCAGTCACCTCATCCACGCCGTAAAAAATGGTAAGATTAACATACGATATTTTCTTACTTCGTTACCCCGTCGTAAAGAATCGTAACAACAATATCTCCAAAAGTATTCAAAATACAGCTTTTACTTTAGCACATAAAAATCGAGCCCAAAATAACCTAATTATGGTAAAAATTTCAAACCAAAAGCTTTAAAATCAAAAGAACGGTTAAAGAAAACATCTTTAAATGGCTCTCCTGGAAAGTTAGCTTTTTGAACATACGGTAGTTTACGTAGGAGCCATCGAAATGAAAGTTGCTCTACCCTATTTTCAAATAAGATTATAGTTACTGCGAGCTATGATAGCTTACACTAAGGAAATTCTTTAGTTAACTTCACGCTGCTGTGTAAACTTTCACGGCTTTTCAACCGAGTAGGACTCAAAGACGGACCAGAGCGGTGCGGTATGCGGCGCGACAAGCGATCTTTTGCCATTCAGAGGAGCAACTTTTTTTGTCGATTTTTTAACTGAACTGGTCAGGGGACTAATTCTCGGGAATCTTGCATTCTACACATCTCGAATAAAAAATCTCAGTTTGCGGCAAATGTCACATCTCCTATTTCCATGAAATCAACCAAAAATAAAAATAAGTAAATAAAAAAATAAATTATTGATTTCGATATTCTGAGAGATGTTTGCCTTCTTCGCTCGACATGTCTCAAGTGGTCGGGAGCAATCGAAATGTCGTGAGATTTTTGATTCGAGATGTGTCGAATGCGAGATTTCCGAGAATTAGCCCCCCAGCTTTTACGAAATGCTACAAATGTAAAATTATGCCAATGGAAACTAGAAGGTCTTATCGAGTATTGTTGTGAAGGGAAACATGATTGGCGAAAATTTTCTTGATGATTAAAATGTTTGCAGTCACCTCTTGAAAACCCCTTTTTTGGTCGAATGTTCGTATTGAAATCGCTTGTACGTTTTATTTTGTACTAATCCCTAGTTTTTCTTCGTATCTAGTATTGTTTTGAAGGATTTTTCTCTAAATATTATATTCTTGATGAAAAGTTAATAAAACAGTAAAATCACGCAGATTTTTTCACCAAGAGAGACTGCCACGCTGCGGTGCAACTTATTATGAGTATACGCGTAAAATATAGATGATCCTTCGTGCGAAACTTCTTCTTGATAGCTAATCTCGATTCATACCTTATCTTCATGGAGTGGTGTTGTACCGTTTGACACATGCCTAAACTTTCGTATGACATCGAAGTCACACATCGCAGCACCATCGTGCAAGAGACCGGTACTCCATGGATGTTCTCATACCGCGTCTTAAGTTTGATTTACCCACACGTCGCCCAAAAATCGCCAATCCGCCGGTCCCTGAACGAGCCCTTTGCCCAACCAATACGACAGATTTTATATGAATCGTACATAGTATTTATTCCAGAGCCAAAGAATAGGTATGAATAAAAATAGTTAAAAAAACTTTTTAAGTTAAACGGTTTTATGTTAAACATACATTGCAATGTTTAAGATAAATGTACTAAAAACCAAAAAATAATAAAATAGATACAGTCGTGTGAATTATAAACATATGCATAGACTAGACTAAAATAAAACCGTGGGGCACGTCAATTGTCTACAATCGTTGATTAAAATGTTTGTTTTGTAATGTTACACTATAATTAGGCAGTTGACGTGCCCCACGGTTTTATTTTAGTCTAGTCTATGCATATGTTTATAATTCCCACGACTGTATCTGTTTTATTATTTTTTGGTTTTTAGTACATTTATCTTAAACATTGCAATGTATGTTTAACATAAAACCGTTTAACTTAAAATGTTTTTTTACCTATTTTTATTTTCTAGTTTTTAGTTTTTATTTCGCATTCTGTTTAATTCATATAGTACATTGTATTATACTGGTTGAGCACTTTAATTTGATACCCATATTGATGGGATCGATAAATCCTATGTTATCCGCCATTTTGTAGCGGCCGCCATCTTGTATTTCAATTTTTTATAGTATATTGTATTCTGCTTGTTGAGCCCTTTCATTTGATACCCACGTTATCCGCCATTTTGTAGCGGCCGCCATCTTGGATTTAATTTTTTTATATTATATTGTATTCTGCTTGTTGAGCCCTTTCATTTGATACCCATATTGATGGGATTAATAAAACATAAATTATCCGCCATTTTGTAGCGGCGGCCATCTTGAATTTATAATGATAATGAATAAACATAATTGTATTGTCACCAAAATCCAAAGTGTATACAAAATTTCAGATTAATCGGTTGACAGGAAGAGGGTGAAATTTGAATTACTAAGTTTGACCCAAGAATAAAGAATAAATAAAACAAACGGGGTCAGCTAAATATAAAACCGTTTAAAAACCGTTTAAAAACCGTTTAAAAACGAACGGGAAACCTATCATTGTTTTGGGGGACATTGAATAAAGGTTACTAAAAATCCGTCAAAATGCAAGTGAATATGGTTCCGGGCCACAAAATCATCAAGCCATTATTAAGTTAGTTTTTCTTATCTAGCTTTTAGGGCTTTCAAATAGATTTTCCTGAGATGAGAATAATGAAAGTTTCCACATAATAATGGGACTCAAGTGTATTAGAGCTTGTTAAGTTTTTGTTTCAAAAGAGCCGGTTACAGTTACACCCCTAATGTTAATCCTTTTTCAATATTATCAAGGTTGCTTCTAATTATTGACGAAGGAAATATAAAGGTGATGTTTTTTTTTAATGGCTGTATTATTTGCATACTCACACTACATGAAATAAACAAATCCTCTAATTGGGCCATGAATTTCAAGATGGACCGATCTGTGCAAGCACCATTTGTTTATCTATTGTTCTCCTTATTCATGGACCAATTGAGGTTCCTAACTTCTAACTATTTAAGTCGATACTCAGAAAGGTTGGCTAGTGAGGATAGAAACGCAGGACCGAGCTGCAAACTCGTTTGAAAGAGTGCAAGAGTTAAAAATAAAAAGGCAGCGGAAGGAATTTGCAATCTCTCGCTAAGTCGTTCTCTATTTTTGCTTTCTTTTTGTTTGTAAGCTAACAAGCATTTTCTGCTGCAAAATAAATTGTACTGTTGGTATAATAGGCATTTTTCAGGCTGATGGTAATTCCTAGAGTCTATGAAACATTTTTAGATCTGTGACTCTATGCATGGGTAGGCCACATAGCCAGTATAGACAAGAGCCGCTGGACCAGGCAGGTTCTAGGTTTTAGTCTGTGGTAAAATACCAGGTCATGAGGCCGACCACCTAGGTGCTGGGCGGGTGACTTCCGTTTGCGGATGTCTGGATGAGATAGGCAGCCAACCACCAACGTTGGATTTTTTTGGGAGAGGCCTAATTGATAAAATTAACTTTGTAGCTTGCGTTCAATCCGGTGGTTCTGATTGTTTGCTGACTTTTTTTATAATATTGACCCAATTAATAATCCAAGTTTGTGCCGACCGGAACCTTGTCAAAAATAAAAATGCGAAATTTTCGCCTTTATTTAGTTTTTGGTGATTTTAAGCCTGGACTACTTTTTTTTAAATACCTACGCAGTTCATTTTTAAATAAGACGAAATTGGCTACAATCTGTAGAACTGTATCTGTAGACCTAATGGTTTCCAAGATAAAGCCTTTAGAATGTTTCGATCGTTGTTCCGCTATTTGTTGTGACCAGTTTTACCCATTTTGAAGTAAATTTTGAGAAGTAAAAAATACGTGTCTTTTTATATTTACTTATTTTTTAATACAAAATTGACTAAAAACTAAATAATAATATAGGTAAATAAAAATACCCTCAAAAATACATACTCTATAAACCGATTTTTTATACATAAGATTTAATTTGATTATTCATCGGGCCAACATCATAAAAAAGTCAGCAAACAATCCAGCTTTACCCGATTTCCTCTGCCTATCTTTGTTTGTTTTCTGGTACAATAATAGTTATTTGTTCTGCAAGAATGCAAAATTATTGTTTGCGGCGAGTGCTTGTATTGAAAACCGAGCTAGCGAAGGTTTCTAAAATTGAGCCACGAGCGTAGCGAGTGGTTCAAAAAAAGAAACCTGAGCGTAGCGAGGTATTCAGAAGCACGAGACGCAAATAATATTGCATTCGTGCGAAACACAAAACTTTTCATCTCACAGAAGCGAGGAAATGATTTTGTTAGCAAAGCGGGAAAAACTCTATAGACAACTACTTACAGACAAAACAGGTGAGCCAAATAAGTTTCTTTTAAAAGCATATTTTACTGTAGTTACGGCTGCCGCACTAAAGTTTTGAGCTTCGTTGGTATTAAAACCGTTCGTTTTATTAATAATATCCTGAAGTTTATTAATCCAGACACAAAAATAATGTAGATAAAAGAATGTTTTTTTCCGGGTACATTCTGAACTTTTACCATATAAAATAAAAAATTTTAGGAGATAAAAAATGAAATTAGTAATATCGTTTGAAAAAATGTATTTAACAAACCAAAACATAATTATCTATTTGATAAAACAAAGCGAAGCATTTTTTTTTTATTACTCGCATTAAAAATAAATATAGTGTACAAAATATTGAAAAGACTATACCTAGGAAGAAACCGCGTTTCTGAATGTTCTATTCCGTGACTTTACCTTTTTAAAAGATCCTTATGCCCCATTTACATTCACAGTTTTGTATAGAGAATAGGTACGAACAATCACTTTCGCTGAAGTACGCGTGTAAACGAACTATGAATGAGGATATTTTTTCGGTCGGGATCTGGCATCTACTTAAACGGCCAGTGTTTTTTTCTTTTTCAACACTATAGGGCGCGGGAAAGACTTTCCCGGCGTCGCGTTCAAATTTCGAAGCGCACTAAAATGCAGATAGTTTAAATCCGGCCTTTACACGATCGTAAGTTACTAGTAACAGCAAACTTTCCGAGCATGGGAGATGAAATAGTTATTTGTTATGCAAGAATGCAAAATTATTGTTTGCGGCGAGTGCTTGTATTGAATACCGAGCTAGCGAAGGTTTCTAAAATTGAGCCACGACCGAAGCGAGTGGTTCAAAAAAAAGAAACCTGAGCGTAGCGAGGTATTCAGAAGCACGAAACGCAAATAATATTGCATTCGTGCGAAACACAAAACTTTTCATCTCACAGAAGCGAGGAAATTATTTTGTTAGCCAAGCGTGACAAACAATATTGTAGGTAGGATATAGGACATAGGTAGTTAGGTACCTACCATAGAGGTTACTGAAATGAGTTTCCTTCTTTTTTGCTTCTTCACAAAGGAGTATGTGGCGTTGCCTAGGAACGGGTTGTTGATTACAAATCGTATCTTCTTGAAGTGTCATAAAATCAACAACCCGTTGCTAGGCAATGCTACAAGTTGAAGGAGTTCCTTATTTTTTTTTTATTAGGGCGTTGAGTTCAAATTTCGAAGCGCACAAAAATACAAAGCGGTTTAAAAAAGGATCTTCTACGATCGCATGTTTAAAGTAACAGCGTACTTTCCAAGCATGGGAGATGAAAAGAATATTCTAATTCTATGAATGTATCTATTGTGTTGCAAGAAAAAACTCGGTACGCAAAGTTTTTTGTTCGAAAGTCCGTTATTGGCTTAATCTTATCTTTAGACAATATTGAGGAACTAATTTGGACTAATTTGAAGAGAAACAATATTGAGCAACAAAACATTTTAGCGCATAAAAACAAAACTACTGAAGCAAAATAAAAAATATTGATATTAGTTTCTCAATATTGTCTAAAGATAAGATTAAGCCAATAACGGACTTTCGAACAAAAAACTTTGCCTTCCGAATTGGATACAACCGTGTAGTTGACACAGTCCGGTACCGCCATTGTCTGTAAACATTCTAATTCAGCAACTTCAGGATGCGTCTAAGAGTGGTATTAATAGTCGTCTGAGAGTTATCTCAGAAGTGGGTGACCACTTGAGCTCTATTTCTAGTAGGTGAACTCAGAAAAGTCAAATGCTAATGTCAAGCCTTGGCTAATGTCAAACTTGAGTAGCTGTCAGCATATCAATAGAAACTATCTTGAGATTGTCATTGACACTAGCCAAGGCTTGACTTTTCTGAGATCACCTACTTGAGTTCGATCTTAAGTCGACGACTGTTAATGCCACCCCAAATTAGCCAAACACTCCCAATACTTTTAATAGTGCCCCCAACATTTTAATGGTTACTTCAAAAACAACATCGAGAAAACATTCTTGCAGAGGCGGAGTTTGTCGATGTAATTTTAATCCCACCAAAAACATTCTGTAAAAACTAGCCAGGTCTCGATGGATCTGCTTGTTTATCTCTAAAAAAGTAATGAAATCTAGACAAAGTCGTGCCAAGTCTAAGGTTCCTTACTGCGATTTCTTTATTATTATAGTTAATGTTGTGAGACTTGGCCGTTGAAGGGTACACAAGCGGTTCTGGCGACAGATTGGTGCAATGGTGTCATGGAGCACCTGGTTTTGTACCCTTGTGTACCCTTCAACAGCCAAGTCTCACAACATTAACTATAATAATAAAGAAATCGCAGTAAGGAACCTTAGACTTGGCACGACTTTGTCTAGATTTCATTACTTTTTTAGAGATAAACAAGCAGATCCATCGAGACCTGGCTAGTTTTTACAGAATGTTTTTGGTGGGATTTCACTTCTTTTTGTAGAAACGAGGGCATATTGATTTATTTTATTAGATTTTCTTATATGACACTGTTTTTAAATGTGTAATGTTCGAGTAGAATAAAGTTAATCGTCCGACTATTTCTTGTTGAACGAGCGAGCGAAGCGAGCGAAGTCCTTCGAGTCTGCTGGAACCATCCGGCGTTTGTATGTATGTATGTTTGTATGTATGAATGTTTGTTCGACAATAACTTGAGTAAATTTGGTCGGATCGTTATGAAATTTGATAGGCGGGTAAACTAAATTAAAATAATTATTAAATTCGAACATGAGTCAAATCGGTCGATGGGTTGCCGAGATATGGGGTTGTATAATTTAAATGCAAAGCGCGCGCGCGCCTGCGCGAATGGCGTAAGCAAAGTTATACATCTGTAACTGAGGTCGCGAGTTCATAGTTCGGAGCGAACCACTAGTGGGACGCTATAGGCTAGATTAAATGAAGATGTGTCCCACTACGCTGGATTTTTGCAATGACAGTCGATTTTTTATGTACTAATAGTATAAGGGGCATTACCATAATATCTCTAATAAAGCTGATACCAGCTGAGGGTTCTTCATCAGATACTTCAGACCTTAGATTTTTGACATCAAATGAAGCGGCCCACCAAGTTGAATATTTTTTGTAAGGCCGGTATATGTCGATCTATAATAGTTTGGTTGGGCTCTTGTGTTTTCTAATCAGGGTCACCAGGTACTCCAGATCTTCGATTATCCTAGTTTTTATAGTTTTTCCTTTATGTGGCCATTAAACCCTAACTCTGTACCAAATTTCAGCTCTCTGAGTTTATGGGAAGTACTAGTTCTATTAGGGCTCTTGTGTTTTCTAATCAGGGTCACCAGGTACTCCAGATCTTCGATTATCCTAGTTTTTATAGTTTTCCCTTTATGTGGCCATTAAACCCTGACTCTGTACAAAATTTCAGCTCTCTGAGTTTATGGGAAGTACTAGTTCTATTAGGGCTCTTGTGTTTTCTAATCAGGGTCACCAGGTACTCCAGATCTTCGATTATCCTACTTTTTATTGTTTTCCCTTTATGTGGCCATTAAACCCTAACTCTGTACCAAATTTCAGCTCTCTGAGTTTATGGGAAGTACTAGTTCTATTAGGGCTCTTGTGTTTTCTAATCAGGCTCACCAGGTACTCCAGATCTTCGATTATCCTAGTTTTTATAGTTTTCCCTTTATGTGGCCATTAAACCCTAACTCTGTACCAAATTACAGCTCTCTGAGTTTATGGGAAGTACTAGTTCTATTAGGGCTCTTGTGTTTTCTAATCAGGCTCACCAGGTACTCCAGATCTTCGATTATCCTAGTTTTTATAGTTTTCCCTTTATGTGCCCATTAAACCCTAACTCTGTACCAAATTTCAGCTCTCTGAGTTTATGGGAAGTACTAGTTCTATTAGGGCTCTTGTGTTTTCTAATCAGGGTCACCAGGTACTCCAGATCTTCGATTATCCTAGTTTTTATAGTTTTCCCTTTATGTGGCCATTCAACCCTAACTCTGTACCAAATTTGAGCTCTCTGAGTTAATGGGAAGTACTAGTTCTATTAGGGCTCTTGTGTTTTCTAATCAGGGTCACCAGGTACTCCAGATCTTCGATTATCCTAGTTTTTATAGTTTTCCCTTTATGTGCCCATTAAACCCTAACTTTGTACCAAATTTCAGCTCTCTGAGTTTATGGGAAGTACTAGTTCTATTAGGGCTCTTGTGTTTTCTAATCAGGGTCACCAGGTACTCCAGATCTTCGATTATCCTAGTTTTTATAGTTTTCCCTTTATGTGGCCATTCAACCCTAACTTTGTACCAAATTTCAGCTCTCTGAGTTAATGGGAAGTACTAGTTCTATTATGATGATCATGAGTGAGTGTGTGTCATAAATGCGAAACTTTGCTTTCGCTTAACTTCGAAACTAAATGACCTACAGACTTGAAATTTTGGATTTTAAGTATGTGATTATAGCTTACTAGATGACGAAAATTTCTGCGTTCTGGTCTTATCCAGAGGTTCTCAAATAGGGGCCTGAAAATGCGGCGAAATGGTTCCAGTAAAGGATGGTACGGCAGTGTTTGCTTCGCGCTCGACCTGGCGGGGGCACTGCCGTGCCCCCAGATTTGCGAACGATGAAACCGCAACTTTGCGATGAAATGTTATGTTCAGCAAATTATGTTTACGTTGTTAAAATAAACCTCCATGTTTACCGGCTCTATAGGTTTTTAGGCTAGAGGTCGGCTTCAAAGCAATAATACCGGGTGAGCCCAAAAAGTACTTCCCCCTTTACCCCAGAACTTACTAAGCAGCCATTTCAGGATTCCGTACGCGAAGGGTGCCAAACGGACTCTATTACTCTGCCTCGACTCTGCAGCTTTGGACCTTTAATAGGTAGCCAGTTGAAATTTTCGTCTATCCAAAAAGTGGTAATACACGCACTGCGATAGTAGCGAAGACCTAACTGTACGTGACGGTATAGGTAACTAAAAAACCGGCCAAGTAGTGCATGAAGGTTACTTACCGAAAAAGTACCCAGGAGCAGTGAAAATTTGCCCAACGCAACGAAATTAATTAGCAACCCCCATGTAAACTGAAGCACTCACGTGGGCTGCATGCGAGAAATTAAACTGGGCTTCTGCTATTGAACTGAGTTATTACCTAATTCATCACAGGTCAGTGTAGTTCAACATTGCTTGCAGTTTGTGACAGTAAATAAATAAATAGGCCTGTGCATATACATAATGAGATGATTTATACAGCGTGATTTTGGGTGATCCGCTATAATAACACATATTCTGTGAAAATTTCAACTGACTACTTATTGTTGTGCCAAAATAAAAAAGATCCCTTTAAAGATAGAACATTCATAGGACATTTTTTTTGATTGGTAGAATAAAAAGAACTTCACTTCACCAATATTTAAAAAAAACAAAGCATTTAGGCATGTACAATATTTCCCGTGATCTGTATTATTGATCGAACATCATCATCTTTTGAATTGTAAGTAACACTCTGGAAATAATTCACTGTATTTTATTATCCAACGTGGAGCCACAAGGCAGCGCAACAAGAAACTTATGGCAAAGACAAATTGTGAACTTGCATTGAGCAAGTAAACCGCTCTTACATTTGCATTGCCCACGCTCTTTGTGGGAAATGTTTGTTTGTTTCGCTTTCTTATCCCTTTGCCTCCTATGAGGATTTAAATGATTTGTCGAATAACGACAACTAATTTCTATTCAACTACTTTAAATTTCTTCTACTACTTTTATTTTACTAGGTATTTTATATTTACTTATTTTTTTTATTTGATTTAATTTTTATTTTAATTAATAGATACTAGCTTTTGCACGCGACTTAGTCGGCGCAGACGTATTTGAAATGATGCCTTTAGTTTTACCCACCATCGATGACAGCGCGGGTGAAGTCCCCTGGGTAATTTAGTTATAGCAAATTGTGGTATCTCTATTCCAAGTCATGACATAATCCGTCTAGCCGTTATAGTATGAAATGTAACAAACACTTCAACTCATACACTTATACACGTAATATCAATCACAGTTTAAACTCCAACCATGGATTAAACCTCGCATTTTGTATGAAAATTAATCGACAGATAGGGTTTAAACTAGCCTTTTTGGTTTAAACTGTGATTGATATTACGGGCCTTGATAATCGAAATATCACCGACGCCACAGACGCCACAGATCTCGAGTCCATGCTCGCAGAACTGTACGAAGCCTCCCTGAAGATTGGCCTTAAGATGAACATGTCCAAGACTAAGATCATGACTAACCATATTCTATCCGTACCGAATATAATCGTCGGTAACTGCCCTATAGAGGTAGTAGATGAGTATGTTTATCTTGGACAACGTTTATCTTTTGGCCAAGATTCACAGGTTAAGGAGATCATGCGACGGGTTGGGCTAGGATGGGCTGCCTTTGGTAAACTAGCCGATGTATTTAAATCGAAGATCCCACAATGTCTAAAGACCAAGACATTTAACCAGTGTGTTCTGCCCATTCTCACATATGGGGCCGAAACATGGACGCTCACGAAGAAGAACAGGCACCGTATAAAAGTAGCACAAAGGTCTATGGAGCGAGCCATGCTAGGCCTCAGACTCGTTGATCGAGTACCGAATGCCGTCATCCGACGTCGAACGAAGGTTGACGATATCGGTGATTGAATCTCGAGTCTCAAGTGGAAATGGGCAGGACACCTGGCGAGGAGGGAAGATGGCCGGTGGACAAGGGCAGTGACAGAGTGGCGGCCGAGAACTGGACGACGATCAGTCGGAAGACCAGCAGCCCGATGGTCTGCAGCCCGAGGGTCCATGGATGCGGATGGCTAGGGACCGTGAGAGGTGGCGCGAGGGGAAAAAGGCCTATACCCAACAGTGGGCAGAGGTGGGCTGATGATGATGATGATGAATGCAGTAATGCTATTTCTCTGCTATTACTTTGTCCAGCAGAAAAACAAAGTACATTCTTTTTCTTTTAAGTTTTGGCTCTGTTAACCACTACGGGAGATATCGGCGAAGCTTTGGCCATTTATTTATAGATGAATAATTGGCATATCCACCTAAATGAGTGAGTGAAGACATTATTTGGAAATTAATGAAGCTTGCCTAGCGCATGTAATTTTTTTTTCTACCTCTAAATCTGTAAGTGCCGTACATAATATCTCAAAAAGTTATGGATGGTCTCCTAGGATCGTTTTCCTGCAACTATAACGGTTAAGGGACCTGCCCTTGCTGTCCCGTTTTAAAAATCCACCCTGTATAATGAGACTTCAGTAGTTCCTTTAACACATTCTGCCATCCAAAACCTTTTCCCCACCAACATGAGCAAAGTAGAGATAACAGAATTACCGTGGTGGACCAGGTGTTAACGTCGGAGCGCAAAATACAACAAAAACACACACAGCAGGAACTTTCTAAACAAACTACATTCAGCACATGGCGCTCTCAACCGTCTAAAATCATTAAACGCGAGGATAAATTCCGTTTGCACCCTAAAGGCTGGGCGTGAATACAGGCAGGTGCATTTGCCGAATCACGCGGTTCAGCGTAATAGCTGAGACGGTATTGTACGGGACGCACGCAGATATAACATCGAGGTTTCTTCCGAACTAATGCACTTTTTGTCTCAAGAGACTAAATTGTTTGCTTCGGAAGGGACTCTCGAACTCGGGAAAGTTCAGAGCTCTATGTAACTATACTACCGTGCTAATAAGTACACATCGATGTGAAAAAAAAGTCCCTGTTGTTGTGCTTTAGCTGACTTGGCGAGACAATATTGTATTATAACCAGTTATAATTTTTCGTTCTTCTTACTTAGCGTATCGATGGTAAAACGATACTTTAATCTACCTAAATTATTTGTTTATTTATGGAGCACCAACCAGAAATACGAGTACAATGGAAGTGAATGGTACCTACAACTTAAATATTGCAATAGCGATCTGTTTCTTTAATTTATAGGCATCCCCATCATGCACCAGACAAAATAATTAAATTAAAATTCTAACATGGTCTTTAACTAGAATATAAACAATACTGTTTTTTTTTGTAGCCAGGTTCACTGACAAGTACGAAACTTCTTTACAGCAGTGTGCTCAGAATTTAGTATTAGTGAAGAGAACCCCGACCACAGGGTGACTTGATGTAAGACCTTTTCTCTATGTGTCGACATTTCTCTTGTAGGAATGCAGAATTGCGCCCCACAGGGATGAGAGCTGCGAATTGCCATTCCACTTTGACCTCCCTCACTTCCCTTTGTCACTACACTAGTCTACCAAAACGGAGTTTTTACAAACACAGAGAGGGGTCGCCGTATAATTGACAGTGGAAACAGCGGTTGGACGTGAACAAAGTGTTTATAACACAATACTTCACTGCTTTAAACCTTGATTCGAATGCCTCGCTCTTGAGCTCGAAAATGGAATAAGTTCACTCGATTGTGGTACTGTGTCAGTTCCGTACTATAGGATTTTTACGTACATTAAGGGGCCGATTGCAAAATCTCGAAAAAATATCAGGTGGATGCACCATTCATTTGGTTCAGACTGAAACCTCAAAAAAAAAATGCTCTGCCATATTGAAATTCGGCGCTACCGAATTTCAATACGGCATAATATATTGTGATCAAGTTGTGATGAATAGAACGACCCTCCGAAGCTCGATAGGACCTTTTTGTAAATATTCTGAAAGGAAATTAATCAATTTGATAATTCCAATCACCCACAAAACAATAAAGGAATCGGAGACGGCTCAACAAATTAAATCCTTACGACCACATCAGCGTGAGCGGACGAGAATTCCATGCATAAATCCGCCTATATGCTCGTAGTACAAGTCGTTTGCTTCTAAAAATTCTGTCATGTTATAGGGTCTTCGGAGAGGAACGGACGGCCACCAATAACGGGGTGTAGTGGAGCGAGAAATTGTGCCAGCAATCTAACTCGATGCGGGTGTCAGGATTAAGTCGACCGACTTATGTGTGTACGTGTGCGACGGTCTTAATTCCCACTTAACTTCAGCTATAGATATTTTTTTGGGGTTTTGTGTTTGGTTTACTATAATAGTAAGAAGTAACGCCGCCAGTGAAACCTTGTGCCCGGGATCGCAAGGTTTCGACTTTTCGAGGCAGCAAAGTTGAGACACTTTATTTAGCCCCACCAGAGTCTCAATGGTTCTTTCTTGTATTTTAATTTTTTGAGACGGAAAATTGCTTCATAATTATTTTTTTCTAGTAGGTAGGCATTGGAAAAGGAGACCACAATTAAACCGTAACCATAATTTACAAATGGTTTTAGAATCGTCGTATTATAAAAGTACGAATTGGTGCCTTTGCTTAGTTTGTTTTATTTACGATCTTGTTGATAACAAAAATCTGATCGTTCATCGATCACAAAACATTTATTCAATGATTGGGTTAGTGGAGCCAAATTAGTTTAGGAGTAGGCAGCATATTAATAGATGCTAAATGCACTGTTGGATGCCGTTTTCAGACCGAGAAGAATGGCTGATCTGCCTCAATAATGGTAATCTAACAATGCAACCGAATAATTGGCAATTGTTTGCGATTTTACCCTACATTTTTTTTAGTTTCCTCCGGCGCCAATTATTACCGGCCAGCCAGCTACTTTTTAATCTCACCGCAACAAAACTTCCTTCTTCTGCATAAAAAAAATCGCCAAGTTTGAGCTCAATTCGCAGAGGGTTCTTTAAGGACATTCGAAAGAAATATTTATTTCGAGTAAATTTTTGTTCCTCAAAAGTTATATCGCTCTTTATTGTAAGGATTGGAATTGATTTAATGAAAACGTAACAATTCCCATTGAAATAATTGTAGGTTGGACGACAACAGCGTGGCGGAATTTTTTATTTTTTTTTCTGTTTTTTTTTTATTTTTATGCTAAACTAAGCTATTTTCGCTCAGTGATTTTTCGTTCACGGCAATGAAATAATATTATTTTCATAATCACTCAACAAAACAAAAATAGCTCAGTTTAGCTTCTAAATAAAAATAAAATCTGAACATTTTGAATTTCCCGCCACGTTGATATCGTCCAACCGTATAAAATTTGGTAGAGGAGTAAACATGAGCCAAATCGGTTGAGGGGGTTGCCGAGATATGGGGTCGTGATCTCAAAGTTCGGGGCGAATCACTAGTTCTCTGTTTTGGAAACCTGAGTATACTATCCATAACGCGAAAATCCAATCTTCGGTGGGCTCGCGTGATGATTAAGATGCCATACGTCTCACAACTAGCGCCGCCAATGGAAAAAAAATCATATCTTTTTTTGGATGCGTTTTTAGCAAAAAACGCTCCTGCGATTCCGCAACGCGAGGCTTAACTATTTTTAGGACCTAAGGTTTGGATTCCAGGATTGGATTTCTTACGAATGCAATCGATTCTCGCCAAAAGTGGCCACTTTTGGCGAGAATCGATTGCATTCTTAAGTTCTAGGATCTGGAATCCAAACCTTAGGTCCTAAAATAGTTAAGCCTCGCGTTGAGGAATCGCAGGACCGTTTTTTGCTAAAAACGCATCCAAAAAAAGATATGATTTTTTTTCCATTGGCGGCGCTAGTTGTGAGACGTATTTCACCTTAAGCCCAAACTCTCTCTCTGGGACAAAAACTTAGCTCAGCTAGTCGGACATGAACACTTATTCAGGTGGAATCTACATTTTACCTGTTTTGAAAACTTGCGGCCACTCCAACGGAACCCTATAATAGGGAACTATTACCAAGCTCTAATTGCCTATTTCAGTTGCTGAAAATCTGCCCCGGGGGTCCGCGGCCAGGAAACGCCGATTGTAAAATCGCTCCGAGTAACTTTCTCTGATTGAATAATTTAAAATTAGCACTCAGACTCTAGTCCTTAACTAACGCTATAGTGCTGATTCGCGTGGCTGGACGTTAGAAATGGTACTTATCTACTTATTAATTTAACTTTTTATTTAAATTAAAATTAATGTTGGTTGCTCAAAGGGAATATTCCTTGGTTCCCTAGACCTTTTATTTCCACCATGCATAATTTACCATTTCCACCATACATGTCAGAAATAATCAAACACGTGTTTCAGCATTTTTCTCATTTCAGCGAATGAAGGGTTAAAATGGGTGGAAACGTTGAATATTTTTACCCGACTACGCGAAGCAAAAAGGAGGGTTATGATTTTAGCAGCGTATGTATGTATGTATGTATGTATGTATGTATGATGTATGTTTGTGTGTTCATCTGTTCCCTCGCAGAGCCTAAACTACTCGGCCGATTTCATCAAATGAGGTGTCGTTGGATTTGTCTTAATCACCCAGGTAACATAGGATAGTTTAATTTTGAAAAAAACCAAGATGGCGGCTGTGCTGCGCCCTAAAGTAGTGGACCTAAAAATAAAAATTATCGGATACCATCGTCATGGGTATCAAATGAAAGGGCTTTAAAAGACCTTTCCAAAAATGTATAACATATGTAGCGTCAACATAACAAATAGAACAAAAAATTGCAAAATGTGTTTTTTTTTTGCCCTTCTTGGTTCTATTCTGGGTGATCGTCCAAAATGACTTACTAAAAAGCTCAAATAAAAATAGAAGTTAAAAACTAAAACCCGACTACTAAAAGGCTTAAAACAAGACCTGTTTATCCTTAAAATAGACTCATAGATAATTAATCGTAGTCGGAGGACACCACATTCGCATTTGATAAACCGATGGCCTCCGACTACGATTAATTATCTATGAGTCTATTTTAAGGATAAACAGGTCTTGTTTTAAGCCTTTTAGTAGTCGGGTTTTAGTTTTTTTCCCTGATGTAGTAGCAATGCTGGGCCCAACCCATTTAAGTTACAACTTTGAAAAACTACAGTTGCGTTTTATAGCAAAACTACCAACCATGAAGAAAAAAGTAATAATGTTAACTCTAAAACGGCCAAAATGGGGTTCAAAATTTGTATGAAATTATCATTTTATCAGGTCAGATTAACTTGAAACTAAGTAGTCGTGTATTAAATCAGAAATAATAATTAAACTCATGTTTCAGCATCAAAAAGGGTGAAAACATTTTAAGAGTTTTCCTGATGCTCGTAGTATCAATAACAATGCCGGAACCTTTAAAGCTACAACTATTCAATGAACATTTAACTTCAGTTGCGTTTTATAGCAAATCTACTAAGCATGAAGAAAACAATATCAAATCAAAATCAAAATGTATTTATTTAGCAAAAATAAGCTTATCTTCTAGAGGGTAATAGTGTCCCCACACTAGGCTATGCCTGTGTCGTGGGCAAATAATGATACACCTAAAACGGCCAAAAAGGTTCAAAGTATGTATTTTTTTTTGTTGGATTCATTTGATCTTTACCAATTTGGTCACACACATACACAACACATACACTTCCACGCTGAAACTGCACGACGGATTTGGATGACATTTAGAATAGAGATAGCTTACAAAAACACACACCCATGACTCTATTCATGCTAATTTGATAATGGTGAAAGATGTACCCAGGCAACTTCTTATAAGTCTTCGCGGACGAAGTCGCGGGCGAAAAGCTAGTCAAAAATTAATTCAAAAAAAGTCACCCCGTACAAAAATATCCGAAATAATCTCGTTCTCGTTGACGTCATTGACGGTGCTGAGGACAATCGCCGTAAGGCCTACATTACAGTAGATAGCCCGTATTACAAAGCCATAAGGGCTAGGTACCTAACGGTTCTCAAGACTCTCATGGATCACGCACAGAACTGCCTGATTGGAGAGAGGACATTACACAAGTCATCCCTTTTGATTCCCCGGACCATTCCCTTAGCTACTGGATCCTAAAGTTCCTTTCTTTTTAGGGTTCAGAACTGGGGAACTGGAAAAAACCTTTTGCGCTGGTAAGTGGAAAATAGTAAAGTTAACTAGTCCCTGACCATGAAAAATTACATTGGATGAGTTTTTTGCTAAAAACTGGCCTTCAAATGAGAATCCCTAGACTATTTTAAGGACCTAAGGCCTAGATTCCAGATCATAGGACCTACGAATAAATTCCGCACAAGAAAAAAAAGGCCACTTTTGACTGGTGTTTTTTTTTTCAGTGGCGGCGCTAGTGTGCCTCGGTCAATCTTTTAATGATTGTGTGACCGTTTATGGCAGTATCACAATATACTATCTGAGCGTTCCTTGTTTCGGAAGGTACGTAAACCATTGTTCCCGGTACCTAAAAACTCTGACACTAGGGGTGGCCACTTGTATCAGCACAAGAGCGCCTCAGTCACTAACCCTGGTTTTATGCGCAATAAATAACGGTTAATCAGCGATTGACTTCAAATACAAAAATTAAACAGAACTACTCCTTCGAAATAAACCCAATTCATTATAAAATAATATTTTATTTGTGGTTGTTGAAAAGCAAATTATTAAACTAAAAAAATAAGCTTGCTTCAGACAATAATGTCTGTATGCGGAACCCATATAAATGTAAAGTGACTATGGCACGTATTACATCTACTTCGAGCCTTCTTTTGTGTAAATATTGCTTTGAAAAAGGAGAAAACATTATGAGACAAAAGGCCAATGATTTCCCGACATACCCAATCGCAGATTTTTTTTATTTGAGCCCATGAAAATATATTCAATGTGACGTGCAATAATTTATTTCTATTAATTTAGACATCGTCCGCGCCGACTTATTTTTTTTCTCGTGAGTTTTTCCGTTGTTTTAATGGTTAGTCTTCTATTCGGGGCGGAGAGAAATCCAACAAATAAAAATCATAAAAATCGGTCCACCAGCTGATCTCGAGTTATATCTGTGTAATGAACACGACTTTAAATATTAAGACGCAGTGAGGAGCGTTATATGACATTTGACGTGTTACAAAAAGTCCTATATTTTGCAGGATGTAAGTTCTTGGTCAAAGGGTGACATCATTTCTATTAATTAATAAAATCGAAATCATTTTTTTGTTATATTAGTTACTTGAGAATAAAAAAAATACTTTTTGTTTTTTCTAAAGCACTAACATAATATATAATAATTTATAATAAGTTGAAAAAATTCACTCGGGACAGGACTGGATTTTTCGGATTTTATTTTTTAATGCGGTGGTGGTCCACATTGAGCACGCGTGGTGATTAAGCTCGAACTCTCTCTCTGAGAGAAGGCCTTTGCCCAGCTAGTGGAACATGTACAATAAAATTGTACAGGCTACATCTTACTTTTTTTTATTTTTGGATTTATTTTTAGAGATAATGCAACGCCATAGATGTGAACACTACGAGTATGACCGGATTCCGGTAAAAGATACCCGAGAAGGACCTTTTATTGTAACACGATAACGACATTTTATGTTGACCTTGACCGATAAATCCGTGACTTTTTAAATATATCTAGGTTAGGTAATATAGTGTATTTGCAAAAGCAGTATTATAATTTTTGTCGAGCAAATTATGCTTAATTGTTAACTCGCAAGGCAAAAGCAAAAGGAAAATTACAGCTATATTCAAGGTGAAACTTTGTATTTGGTTGAGGGCCTCTACTCAGAAACTACGCTCAGGAGGCTTTTAGGAAGGAAGTTGGGGGGAGACTAGTTTAGTATAAAATCGTTATCGAATCGATAATTATACAAGGTGTTACAAAAGATGCTCTTTTTACCCGACTACGCGAAGCAAAAAGGAGGGTTATGATTTTAACAGCGTATGTATGTATGTATGTATGTATGTATGTATGTATGTATGTATGTATGTATGTATGTATGTGGGTATGTATGTTTGTGTGTTCATCTGTTCCCTCGCAGAGCCTAAACTACTAGTCCGATTTCAACAAATGAGGTGTCGTTGGATTCGTCTTAATCACCCAGGTAACATAGGATATTTTAATTTTGAAAAAAAAACAAGATGGCGGCTGTGCTGCGCCCAAAAGTGGTGGACATAAAATAAAAAATATCGGATACCATCGTCATGGGTATCAAATGAAAGGGCTTTAAAAGACCTTTTCAAAAATGTATAACACATGTAGCGTCAACATAACAAATAGAACAAAAAATCCAAAATGTGTTTTTTTTGCCCTTCTTGGTTCTATTCTGGGTGATTGTCCAAAACGTCTTACTAAAAAGTTAAAAAAAAAATAGAAGTTAAAAACTGAAACCCGACTACTAAAAGGCTTAAAATAAGACCTGTTTATCCTTAAAATAGACTCATAGATAATTAATCGTAGTCGGAGGACACCACATTCGCATTTGATAAACCGATGGCCTCCGACTACGATTCATTATCTATGAGTCTAAGGATAAACAGGTCTTATTTTAAGCCTTTTAGTAGTCGGGTTTCAGTTTTTAACTTCTATTTTTTTACATGGTCATGGTACCTGATGATAGGGATCACAACCAAAATATTTTTTTAGCTCTATAGCGTTCCGTTGATTTTTAAATAATTAAAATGTAAGCGCTGTGACGGGAGAAATGTATTTTTACTCAAAAAAGCTCGTAATGTGGACATTAATTCGACAACCTTCTTTGAGCAAAGTCGGACTTGCGGGCTACTTGGATTAGGCGCCAGAAAAGTTGTATGGAATTTCATTAATGTCGTGTTTTGCGGCCAGAAAAAATGTATGAAAATTCATTAATGTCGAGTTTTGTTTCATAAATAGAACTCAAACATCAGGCGCAAAAAGTATTTATTTAGAATTGGGCTGTATGGGTACTGGCAGTCGACACATTTCACGGAAAAAAAAAGCGCGGCCATATTGTTTTCGGCTTTTTGCGCGTTGTTCGAAGTGATTTTTTCTGTGTTTTTGTTGAAAAAGTGAACTCTTCAAGCGACGAATCCTATATTTAATTGTGTTTAACACCGCTGGACATTCAAAAGCAAGCGCAATTAGTAATTGGAAATTTATTGCCACCGAAGTCAAAAGAAGAATACAAGCAAGCTTACCAACAAAAAGTTTACGGAATGGAAAATCGACAGAAAGTACCTAATCTACGACAAATGGTAATCTAATTAAATTACTATTCTAATTACTATTTTAATTACTCGCATTGTTTGAGTAAAGCACTATACAAGCCTTGGTCTGCAATGAGTGCGCTGCTGGCCACGCTATGATTGCCTCGAGCTTAGCTTAGCTACGCTCTCGGCCCTCAAGTTTGGTCATCATTGCAGCCCTTGCTGGCCGCGCTATAAAGGCCTCGACCTTCGGTCTCGGCCTTCATTCCAGCTTGTCCATCAAGGGCTGCAATGCTGACCACGCTGTAATGGCCTTGAGCTGCGCTACGCTGCGCTCTGTCGGCCATCAAAAGCGCGCCAGAAACGCACCCATTACAGATCGCGGAAGTAATGTACTATTAAAATACTGTTTCCATAGACTTTCACTATGTTTTAACAGCCTGAAGCTATTAAAATACAGCTAAGCAAACAACCATATTTTTTAATTGGAGCTAAATCCAAAAACAAAAAAAGTTTTGAAAATTTTACAATTTTGAGGTTATAAAAAAAAGTTGTGTTTTTCAACTTTTTTTTGCAGACTTGTCATTATGTTGACCAGCAGGTTACACCCTGAAAAAAGAGTTAGTAGGTATCTTTTTTGACACGTTGTATTTGTACATCCAGCCGTTCCCTCTATTCTGAGGATCGTGACCATCGCTTGAAGGTGGCAGAGAGGTGGCAGAATTCTTAATTGAGTTCGATCATCGTGATGCGGATCAACTCGTGCAATCTTAAGTCACTCTTTAATTTCTTCGGACACATAATAGCTAGCAGATGACCTGTGTGCCTAGGAAAACTAATTATAATCGGACAGGTGGAGGGAAAGAGGGTTCGAGGCCGACCACCCGCTATATTCGTCAGATGGACGAATAGTTATAATGACCATAGTTTTCTATGGCTGGTATTTCAATTAAATAAGTGGAGTGAAATGTAGATCGAATTAGGTAGGTAATCATATGAGGTAGTTGCCACTCCTGGTGTCAGAGTTTTAGGCCGCCCAAAGGACTTCTGATATGGCTTAACGAATGTTAATAATCATCAACAACCAGCACCAACGGTTTAACGAATTCCAGCATAGCTATAATCACGAAAAAGAGACATTTTTTTCTCGTTTCTGTGACTTTAATAAATCTGCCATAAGACTTATCGTAACGGGCTAAACCCTGTTGCTAGAAAATTCTCGTCGCTCACAGAAACGTAACAATGGCACGCTGTGTAACCCACAGCATTACAAGAGACCTAAAATAATATAAATAAATAGATAAATCCTGATCGCGGCCCCACATTGTAACCACCCCCTATACTAAACCTACGTTACTAAACCTAACAGATCATAAATAAAATAAATTTCGCGGGAATCACAAATAATGTAACTAAATAGAAATAATGTAACTAGCTAATCCGAGAATTTAAAATAATAATTATTATGGCCTTTGACATGATCGTTCTAGTGGTAGGACCCACATTATGAACCCGAATTAACCAAGACTCTTACTAGGGAAAGTATGTAATCTCTTGGAAAGCTGGCTAAAGTGATAACAAACCTATCAGTGAAAATAATAGAATATTGAAGTGATTAGTTGTAAGAAAAGTAATAGTGATCAAACAAACGTAAGTAATTAAATGAATAAACCTACCCTGCCTTCTTTATTTCTAGTTTGAATTGCCTTAATGTCAGAATTATAATGCTTAGCTAAAGGAAGCTTTTAGATAGATTAAAGTGAATTTATAATGCATAATATAACAACTATTAGTGCGATGCTTACTAGGACAATAACGTAGGTATGTACTCCGCAAAGTTAAAAGTACCCTACTCATTCAGTGTAAAAGATAGTAAAGGAAATTAATTAGCTAAATTAAAGTATTTTGCCTTCTTTTACTACTAGATTGAAACTCATTATCAATTTCGTAATAGTTAAATTATACTGAGACTTCATTTAAATACTGTGAACTTTAATCAGACATTTTTCCATTGAAATAAAAGATAAATATTAGAAATTCGATAAAGTGAATTAATTGTATGCTAAAAATCATACAAACATTTTTGTTTGTTGGTAAAAGGACAGCTCCGACCCGCTGAACCTAGTAAACCTCACCTCTTGTGAATTGGGTTTCCCTCCAACTTTTTTTTTTCTCTAAAATAATTTTATTACATTTAACTTTACTTTATTCATTTAAATAATTTATAAGTACCACTGGTTCGTAAAGCACTTATCATGAAGAAAAGAACCAGCAAGAAACTTCACATGTGTGCTTCAAGATATTATAATATAACAAAGTTATGTCGTCTCTTTTGGACATAAATTGTTATTGATTTCTTCTTTGAAATTTACATTTAATATTGAGTAAATTCTATGTTCATTTGCACTTCATTCTTGTGCTGAACAAGAAATATTAGTAAGTATTTATTTTACTTAAGTTTCAAATCCAATAATAAAATACAGGCAAATTCTCTGCAAAATTTACATTATTATAATATGAATCTTTATTTTACTTTATTTTGTGAATGAATAGACTTCCTTTTTCTATCATTTCACAATGCAAGAATTTACAACTTGGGAAGCAAATTATTATTCCATAAATTTTAGAATAAAAGGTTTTAGTTTCAATAAAAATATACCCTTAGGTAGGTAGGTAATCGTATGAGGTAGTGGCCACCCCTGGTGTCAGAGTTTTTAGGCCACCCAAAGGGTCTCTGACATGGCTTAACGATTGTTATTAATCAACAACAACCGGGACCAACGGTTTAACGTGCCTTCCGAAGCACGGAAGCGCTCAGATATTATTGCCACTAACGGTCACCCATCCATGGACTGACCGCGGCCGTTGTTGCTTAACTTTGCCAATCGATTAAGAACGGCTAGTACAACTAGGCTGTGAGCGCTTCCCACCCTTACCCTTAGGTAAATTCAAAAGATCAATAGAACTAATTCTTCACTAAATAGCTCTGATCCTAACAGATAATTCCATTTATTTGGAAAAGTAGTTTTTAGATTTCTACCTTCAAATATTTCCCATTAGATTTTTCTAAAAGGTTCACAGCTCAAACTCCTTGTTAGGCAGTTCGGATGCGAAGATGAATATTTATTTATAATGGTTATGAAAATGTTTTATAACACTTTATAATTTTATAATATCAGGTTAGTCTTTTTTTTTATTAGACTGAACAGAACTCTATTTATTGAGTTTAATTATAAATTGGTATAATTTTATTTCCTACCATCATCGTGCTGAATATTCATAAGGTAAGTTATCTTAAGGTTTGGATCGAATGTTACACCAAATTTCATCCCGTGAAACGGAGACACTGAATCATATCAAAAACAATCCTTGTTTGCTAGACAATTTCACCCACATGGTATGAAGATTGACTAAGGTACTGCTTTGCTTGACCTCGGATAATTTTCAATACAAAACACTGACCCATTCCCCAAGCTAAAACTGATGCAAAATTCAATAAAGAAGTTATTTGGAAGGTTAAATTGCCTAACTAAGTTATTGACTCCCAATAAAACGCGATCCCTAGCCTAATGTGTCTATCGCCCAGCCTATCCCTCTAACCCCGCAATTTCTACTGTGTTGAGACAAGCTAGAAGCAATCAGCTTCACATTTACTTTAAACGTGTAGTGTGTGATGTCAAATCTTCGATTGTGCAATGAAGATTTGCTAGCAGAGTGAAATTAAGAGAAAGCGCTGTGGGTTCGCAGCTAGGTGTGTACCTAAGTGTGTCCCTATAGCCCAAAAGTGTCAAGTTTGGGCGGTGGGATTGGGTTTATGCCGTAAACTTGACTTTTCCCTATATGTTTGTGTATAGATAAATATATAAATAAGGCTGCGGTGCAAGGGTGTATCCAGAGTTTTGTCAAATAAGCGCTCGCTCTAAATAAACCAATGCCCGAGTAGCTAGCAACTCGTAATAATAAAAAACGAGGAGACAGCGGCTACACACTATTCTCTAACAAAGAACCATGTCTCTGTTATTGCCTCACTAGTGAATCTAACAAAACTTTAAAATATAATTGATTGTTCTTTGCGTAAAATAAAACAAAGTCACTTCCATAATATTCCTGCATCTCCAAGGCACACCTTAGCAAGACACAAGAATACTATTTCAGCAACACTCAACTAAGTTAAATTACAAAAACACGAACTTCAAAAACAATCAATTATTTCGACCGCGATAACTAATTGCCTCTGCGCTGATAGAAATCCCTTCGCTATGCCTCCGCAATTCATAGAACCACGAAAACACCACGTTAGAATCTCTCCGAGCTAATCGCTATAATCAAATTACCAAATATAATCATGCAGAGGCTTCCCAAGAAATCTGTCGCCAGGGAATCAACTACAAGATCAAAAATGTCGTACTAACCCAAGGGGTACCTTGGCTCTTAGTCTGACACACTTTGGCAACTCAAAAATGCAACCAGCAAGGTTCAAGCGAACAACAAGACTCTCAGTTATTTGAAATAATCACCAAAGTTAAATTCACTAGGAAAATCCGACGAATAATAATCGCTCCCGCTACCGCGCTGGACGTTTTATACCGCTTCTCCCATGCTCCAAAAATTCCCTATGAAAAACTACTACTTCAGTTCGAAGAAGAAAATAAAGATAGTCCTATACTAATTATCACATAGGTGTGAAAGAGTGAGAGAAAATGACGACATTTCCTCCATTAAAGTAAAACATAGAACTGAAAGAATGAGCTAGAATATATGAAACATGTCACAAGCGTGAAAGGGTGAGAGATATTCCTCATGAAACAACTTCACTCTCCAAGGGATCCCTAGGTTTCAATGAAAACCCCGTAAACGTCAACCTACATGAAGTGCAAGGGATTTCCATGATGGCGGCCCGTCAATACCAAATTTTATTTCCAAAACCCGAAAACTCCATTAACGTATCACTACATTCGAATTTTGAATACGCGATGGCCGTTTGTTGGACAAATCTCGCGCCATTATCTACCTACACTTGGCCTCGGCCTTGATAATATTGCCTTGATAATTCTCAATTAAATGTAAGGAACCCAGTAAAGGAAATTTAGTGGTACTTCGCGTTTTAAACTCAATGAATCCTAGTACTTCGCTTTTTAAACTTAATCAATTCAAATCATTCCTAATACTGCTGAAGTAGTTCTTCCTCCTTCCGCAAGATGTCACCTATTGATTAGTTCTCTCTTTGCCCTATAGATGGCGTTATGATTTTCTTATTAATATTTATTTGATTAGTTGAAAATTGACAACGTAATTCCCAATTTCACAAACAGATGGCGCAATTATTTACATGATTAATTTCTCATTTTATTTATTTATTTGTGAATGTTGGGCGAATCGATTGAAAAATCAATCTGGTTCGTCTCAGCGCTCCCCGAAGATTGTGCAAGTGAAGAACTGAAGCAAACTTCTACCCCAAAGAAATTAAATGACATTCACAAATGACTCTATCAAAGTTTATGAACACTTCCTCTTTGCTGTATTCTTTTTGTGTGTGGTGTGTATTTTAAACCAAATAATATTCAACCACCTCAGAATATGAATAACAGAACAGCTGACGTCTGAATCATGTAAAGCAACTTCTCGCCCAAGATTTACGGAGTCCATTGTTATGAGGGAAGAAAAGGTTGTGAATCTCTTCTCTTTCATAAGGAAAGAAGGTTCCTTCATGGAGCCTCCGTTTTCATCATTGTACTGCGCAGCTCGATAAATGAACTTCCCCCTCTATAGACCTAGAGACAGTACCCTCTCCCGACCATCCTTTAAGATTGATAATTTACTATACAAGTTCTTCCGCCCCAAATCCCGACATCCATTTAACGAAATCGCATCATAAAATTTGTTGTGTGTTAAAGTATGTGAAAGGAGAATCAGCCTGATGTCAAATCTCGAAAAATTAACTAATATTCTTCTCCTCCTTCTTTAGCAATGTTATCTCAACATTTCTAAAACCAGAAACTTTTTATTCCAATAGTAAAGTTTCAAAATATCAACGTGTCCCAAGCTAAATATAAAATTCTTATTAATATTGACACCAAGAATACTCAAACGTTTGTGATGATTCTCCATTCGCACGACTTAGTGTAGGGAAAATGATTGCCAAATCAAATGGCTGCATGTAGAGTTAGACCTCCTTATAAGCCTGCTTTGCATGAGCGTGTCTCTTGAGTGACGGATCTACAATCTATGCCCATCTCTTATAGGAAGGTAATTGTAAGTGTGTGTGTATCAAAGTTTCTATGTTCATAAACTTGGCTTCTTCCCGTATGGAAATCTTTTGATTCAGTTAAGCCCTTTTTAACATACATATAATATAATATTAAAGTAATAGTCAGTCAAGTCGATAAATAAATTTTAGTCAAGATAATAATCATACATCTCTAGAATCACCATTCACCTTTTCATTCTCTCTCTTTCGTTTCTTCTACGCCACTTATTTGAATCACAAGCCCACGTAAAGAAGAAGCGGTAAACCAAACTTATACTACAGTAATGTATTCAAATGAATCAGTGTTTTTTTTATATATTTAATAACTGGCTCATTTGTTAAAACAACAAACCCCAAACTGTTTTTCCATTAAGTATAAAGATAATGTAGTTCACATTGCACAAAACCCAGGGAAAATTTTAATAAACTCACTAGGTCTTCCTTTTCTCTAAATATCTATGAATACCACATCTTTCTTAACCAAACTAATTATCACCTGCCAAAACTCTATTTTTAAAATCGATTGCAAAGATATCAAAACATAATATAATTAACTTCAATGGTCCATCACTGGACTCCTATCTTAAACTCCAAAACGTTTATCTCCAATAATAATTGATTTAATGAAATAAAATTATTTTTAATAAAATAAGTAATCTTAAATAAATAAATAACCTTTGCATCTACGCAACGAGTTGATTTATACAATTCAAGGGCACAAAAATGTCTTATTGCAATGGTCACTTCACCCTCCCAAAGTGAATTGAATAATATGATTCAACAATTAAATTCAACGTTTAATTTCCTAATACCAAACCCCATACTACAACCTTCCTACTTGTTATTTTTCTCAACGAGCTTTTAGTAATTTAGAATAGAATAGAACACTCTTTATTACACTAAAACACACTATAAGGATAAACAGTATTAATATCAAAATACAACTGGCGACCCTATTGCTAATAACAATGTCTTCCAGGTAATTCATAGGTTAAAAAAAAGTTTTCTTTGGTGGTCCATAATGTGCTATTTAACCCTATAGGTATTGCAAACCGACAACCTTCGGTTTTCGATATAAAAATATTAGTGAATTAGTTAGAAAAATTATAAAATTTTATTTCAGTGGTTCATAATAAAACACCCTGACCCTACAATTTCATCATCATCATCATCAGCCTGCTAGCACCCACCGCCGAGCAAAAGTCTCCCCATGCTCACACCAGCTCTCACGATCCTGCGCCAGGCAATGCAATTGTGCAATTTATACCAATAATATTCCAGTCGTAAATATCGCAATAATAAATAAATAATTTAATATGTCACCGGTCCGTTATTAACTACCCAACCCTACTTACTTTCGAACCTTGGTTTTAATTTCATTCTACCAACACTTTGTAATTAAATTACAACATATAACATGTCCAAACATATCTTCCGAATGAAGTGCAGAACGAATAAAATTCTTAAAGTAATTATTTCCTAGACGATAAATATTTGAATCATAATGATGATGATTATGACAGAAGAGTTAATATTCCTGAAATTACAATACATAACATGTCCCAAACTCATTTCCTTATAAAAAGCTCATAAATTAATTAATCTCTCAGATGATACATATTATTTGAACCATAATGATCATGATTATGACAGAATCAACCTAGATTTTGCATAGCTACCTACTTAGCATAATCTGCAGCTGCCCAAAAGCTCGATAAAATAAAATAATTGCTTGCTCAAAACATAGGTACCTACATACATACAAGAATGTATTTTACTCGAATAAGTTTTAGAATCTTTTACCCTAATAACCATACAGATAGTACCAAATAACATTCAATTTCTGTAGTGATTCAACACCGAATTGAATCAATCAATTTCAATTTTATTAAGGTTCTTGAGATTATTGAAATGACGTGTACACGGCTCTAGATCTATAATGTAACACTAATGCAATAATTCCGCAACCCTATAGCTATCCTATAACTAACATGCAACTTATCTGTAGAGAATTAATAAATTCTGAATATTATAAAAGTTTATCCACACAAAAGAAAAATAGAAACAAGAAAAAAAAACTATTTTATTTCCAGGGGCTGGTTTCGAACCATCTCCCTTCAGATCGACGGTCCAGTGCGTTATCTACTGCGCCAACTACTTAGCTACCGAGCTATGCGAATTAATCGATTGCATGTGGCGTCTTCAAATGACGAAACGGAATGGAATGCGACAATCGAAAGTTTTAATCGACCTACCTACCTACAGTGGCTGTGTATATTAATTTTATAACGCTGGAAAAGTGACTACCACAGCTTTTCATAGTATGTAAGAATTCTCAATAACGTTAGGTACTGAAATAATAAAATACTTTAGGTACTGAAACATTCTATTCCACCCGATTTTAATGACGCCATTTCAAAACCGAAAGCTCTTCATCTAGTTCATCGTACCTCCTTACTAATACTAGCCAAAATATAGCACAGCCTGTGCTAAGTTACATCTAAAATCTAGACCATTGTCTGATAATTCCGCTTTGTCCGTCTAACTACGCTATTATAAAGAAGAAAAGTTCGTACCACGACAGCACATCGATCCCTACATGCCCGCACTCTACTCAGTTACGTTACAAGCTATTTTTACAACAAAAGCGCACACTCTAACGTGCTGTCGTGTGTACGTAATTATGTATGTAAGGAGTAATCTTCGAAACCACAGATCGGACTTTAAAAACTCCCGCACTAATGGGAAGCTTATCTATCGCTGAGTGCTACATCTAGACTATTTCTTTCTTTCGTGATAACGGAAAAACCAAGTCTGCGCGGACAAAGTCGCGGGTAAAAGCTAGCGTGAAAGAAAAGTAAATAAGGATCTAGTAACAAGCCTGAATTCGGTAATTTTTACACGATCCTAGATGCTAAAAGATATTACATGTTGAGACAACCCGTTTTCCAAAACTCTTAGTGCAATAAAAATTAGTGTACAGGACGTACGTAGGGTACGTCCTGTACACTAATTTTTATTGCACTAATTACAGACAAGTAAATAAGTTTCAGTTGCTAAAATATAGCATGCTAGCTTTAGATTCGTTTGATTAAACAAATAAGCAGATATGGAACATGTAAGTATGTATTGTGTTTGATTTATATTCGTATTAACCGACTTAGAATCGAGTAAGTTTACACTGTAGGTAAAATCTAAGCAAAACAAAATAACGAAACTTGAGAAACTGAATTTGAGTTTGACAACTTTGATATTACCCTGCAAACGATTGTGCTGCACGCCTAGCATGAGAGAGATTCTACCCTGTCGAATTTGACCATCATGTACCAACATCGAAGCGCCTGATTAACGTAAACTCACTGCTTGGGAAAGTTTGCCAGCACGTTCGTAGCAGGCGCACCGTCTTATCACCGTCATCTTCTAGCTTGTAGAACGAGTGAGCGAAGCAAGAGAAGTTCTCCGAGTCTACCCGAACAATCCGGCACCTGTATGTCTGAATGTCTGTACGTTTGTAAGTTTGTTGAACGAGTGAGCTAAGAAGCAAGAGCAAGAGAAGTTCTCCGAGTCCACTGGATCAATCCGGCACCTGTATGTCTGAATGTCTGATGAACGAGCGAGTGAGGCGAAGTGATAGAAGTTATCAGAGTCTGCTGGAACAATCCGGCGCTTGTATGTCTGTATGTTTGTATGTATGATCGTTCGACGACAACCTGAGCAAACTTGGTCCGATCGTCATGAAATCTAGTAAGCGGGCAAAAGAAACCAAAAGAATCTCTAAACTCGAACACAAGCCAAATCAGTCGAGGGGTTTCCAAGCTATGGTGTCACAAGTTCACGTGTACACAAATATTCTCTGGCAAGATAATTTAAAATGAGACTTAGAGTGAGTGAGAGAAAACACCGCGAAAAGTTAATCTAAAAGTAGGTAGACCAATTTGTTCGAATGAAATCTTTGAATACTTTACACAACGTGGATCTGCAGTCTGCTCCCGACAAAAGAAAAGAAGAAACTTTATGACAAAGAAATTCAAAAGTTCGTGAAAGAGAACATGCGACAACTTTTTGTGATTTCGGAACGCAACCTCACGCAAGTGTCAAACAACCCAAACGTCAAGTTCAAGCAAACGACAAAACAAAAACAAAGTTTATTTTCACGCGATTAACTAGCTTATTCTTCATTATATTCCTCAATAGTTGTGCCCTGGAACATCCCCTAATCTCCATTCGTCTTTACTACGCAAAAATACGTCGGCGCGAACGGTGTATTTAGCAAATTCAAGACAACAAAGCAACCTGAAATTGGACAACGAGCTACAAACGAAATCTCTACGTGCCTGTTTTTTTCACCAACCGCAAGCAAAAGAAGGCTAAGATAAGGTAAGAAAGCAAGAAATAGCCCGTACAACTGCAAATTCCCACCAGCCGGACAAAGACCTCTTTTTCAGGGAGTGAGTTCGAGCACAATCACCACTCAAACTGGCGCCTATTGCTAAAAGTATAATCTCCCTTACGCTCAGGTTCTCTCACAATGACTAACGAGTAGCACTGCCACAAAAATTCACAAACGTAGGTACGCAATCCTGAAATAAACCAAAGTTATAGCTACATGCCCGATGCGGTAACCAAACCTGAGTCTCTCACCTCCAAGTCCATCGCTCTACCACTAGGCCATCATAGATCAGAACAAAATCGCCCCCCCGAACTTACAAATACCAGAGTCCGCTCGAAAAACTGAAGTCCGCCCCCCCGTCCGTATGAATTTGCTTTTTCTAAGTTCTGCATTACTCTCTCTTTCAGAATACCCGCACCAAAAAAATAAAATGCATCTACAATGTTATCGACAACTTCTACCACAAAAACCGAGACTCCGACAAGATCCAAAGTCCAGTGAAAGAGAAAAATTGAACTTAGCAAGATAAATAGTGCCGCCATGAAGAGATGAAGAGAACCTTCAAGAGTCCGCAATACTACTAGAGAAAATAATGTTCGTCTACGCTTCGCAATGAGATGATTCATACAGCGTCTAGTGAGTGACACCCCCACAGATGGATGAAAAGACCACTCAGCGCAGCACTCAGTGCAATGCTTATTATGATAGTAAATTAATTACATGATAGAAAACCCTGCCGTTTCATTTTGTTTCAAAAGCTATTTTCCCTGTGAATTTTTACACTATTCTCATAGGTCCCTTAGGTAGTCATAGGTAAAATGTAACGAGGCCAAATGTCTCGGAAAGACGTAGTAAACCTGGTAGTGGACCCGAAAAATAAGGTAATTATTTTCCAAAAACATCCCAATAATCTATTGACAATATTGACAGCTCTCACTTATTTATTTTTTTAATCTGTGTCTAGCTAGAACAAGAAAAAGAAAAGTTTGTCTATGAATGCCCTGACTTGAGTGAATGATTGAATGAATGCAAATTAACCCTATGAGTGTGTGCATGATATAGACCTTCAAAATAAAATAGGGGGCCTATTCTCGTTTCTTACGGTAATCTACCTACAATAAATCCGCAATCTAATCTTAATTGTTTTATTGTTTCTCAATTTGGCTAAACGTCATTAAATGGAATTATTATTTATAGTTAGTTCATAAAAGTCAATTGTTACTCCTTCACGCTGTAATGGCTGAATGGAAATGAATGAAACTTGAAATAAAGATAGCTTAAAGAAACGGCCGAACCGATATGGATGAAATTTGAAATACACTAAGTTAAAAGAAACGGCTGAACAGATATGGATGAAATATGAAATACAGTTAGTTTATAGAAACGGCTGAACAGATATGGATGAAATTTGAAATCCAGTTAGTTTATAGAAAAGGCTGAACAGATATGGATAAAATTTGAAATCCAGTTAGGTAGTTAGAGAAACGGCTGAACAGATATGTATGAAATTTGAAAAAAAGCTAATTTAAGAAACGGCTTAACAGATATGGATAAAATTTTAAATGAAGTTAATTTAGAGAAACGCCTCAACAAATATGAATGAAATTTTAAATATAGCTAATTTAGAGAAACGGCTCAACAAATATGGATGAAATTTTGAATAGGGACACTAGCTTATTAGTAAAACACACAGGCAATAAACCATCTGTCCTCCACACCAAAGACCAAAGCAAAGAACACACCCTGTTTTTTACAGTTCACGCGGACGAAGTCACGGGCAAAAGCTAGTATAATAATAAAAATACAAATGAATAACAACAACTAGCCTACCGATTTTCTCCTCGCAAGCCATATCGCCCACAATAATATAAAATCTACCAGTTGCACTTCAGAATCGCCCCCTTTTGCTCAAACAACACAGCGCAGCGCTCTGAACATCGCAGCACACGGCAGCCAGCGTGGCGCCACGGTGTCGCGGTACTCGCGGTGTCGCCCGACGGCCGCCATTTTGCGAAACGCTCGTGCTCGACAAGATAATGCAATACATGAACAAATACAAGGCATCAAAAATCTGCAAATAACTAGATTTTCCCATTTTTCAACCTAGAAGCCCGAATTAACGACCAATATAAACTTCAACACGTCGAGTAACGAAGAAAACATGCTGCAAAACTGCAAATCAAGAGAAACTAATCAAGAATCGAATCAGACATGAAACCCATGGAAATCTATTATCCACGCTAAACAGGTAACTAAATAGAAACAAATACATGGGCTTTCGCCCCCCCATCACGTAAAATCTGCTCGCTAATCGTTTTAAGACTTGACCAACCCAACTAAACTCCCAATTTTGTTTCTTTTCAGAAGAGTCATCTAGCAAATGAAAAACGAAGAATCTGACTTTGCCTACAACCTCGAAGCTCTCGTCTGAAGACAAACAAGACGCTATGTGCAAAAGTGTTAGTGAAATAAGTAACCTAGTGAATTGAAGTCAACTTTCCAAGAAATCACGTACCTCTCACAACCCACACGACAACAAATTGTGCTCAAATGGAGCACCACATAAATAAATAGAATAAACAGATCCTACGCCACGGCACCCCATTGTAACCCACAGCATTACAAGAGACCTAAAATAATATAAATAAATAGATAAATCCTGATCGCGGCCCCACATTGTAACCACCCCCTATACTAAACCTACGTTACTAAACCTAACAGATCATAAATAAAATAAATTTCGCGGGAATCACAAATAATGTAACTAAATAGAAATAATGTAACTAGCTAATCCGAGAATTTAAAATAATAATTATTATGGCCTTTGACATGATCGTTCTAGTGGTAGGACCCACATTATGAACCCGAATTAACCAAGACTCTTACTAGGGAAAGTATGTAATCTCTTGGAAAGCTGGCTAAAGTGATAACAAACCTATCAGTGAAAATAATAGAATATTGAAGTGATTAGTTGTAAGAAAAGTAATAGTGATCAAACAAACGTAAGTAATTAAATGAATAAACCTACCCTGCCTTCTTTATTTCTAGTTTGAATTGCCTTAATGTCAGAATTATAATGCTTAGCTAAAGGAAGCTTTTAGATAGATTAAAGTGAATTTATAATGCATAATATAACAACTATTAGTGCGATGCTTACTAGGACAATAACGTAGGTATGTACTCCGCAAAGTTAAAAGTACCCTACTCATTCAGTGTAAAAGATAGTAAAGGAAATTAATTAGCTAAATTAAAGTATTTTGCCTTCTTTTACTACTAGATTGAAACTCATTATCAATTTCGTAATAGTTAAATTATACTGAGACTTCATTTAAATACTGTGAACTTTAATCAGACATTTTTCCATTGAAATAAAAGATAAATATTAGAAATTCGATAAAGTGAATTAATTGTATGCTAAAAATCATACAAACATTTTTGTTTGTTGGTAAAAGGACAGCTTCGACCCGCTGAACCTAGTAAACCTCACCTCTTGTGAATTGGGTTTCCCTCCAACTTTTTTTTTTCTCTAAAATAATTTTATTACATTTAACTTTACTTTATTCATTTAAATAATTTATAAGTACCACTGGTTCGTAAAGCACTTATCATGAAGAAAAGAACCAGCAAGAAACTTCACATGTGTGCTTCAAGATATTATAATATAACAAAGTTATGTCGTCTCTTTTGGACATAAATTGTTATTGATTTCTTCTTTGAAATTTACATTTAATATTGAGTAAATTCTATGTTCATTTGCACTTCATTCTTGTGCTGAACAAGAAATATTAGTAAGTATTTATTTTACTTAAGTTTCAAATCCAATAATAAAATACAGGCAAATTCTCTGCAAAATTTACATTATTATAATATGAATCTTTATTTTACTTTATTTTGTGAATGAATAGACTTCCTTTTTCTATCATTTCACAATGCAAGAATTTACAACTTGGGAAGCAAATTATTATTCCATAAATTTTAGAATAAAAGGTTTTAGTTTCAATAAAAATATACCCTTAGGTAAATTCAAAAGATCAATAGAACTAATTCTTCACTAAATAGCTCTGATCCTAACAGATAATTCCATTTATTTGGAAAAGTAGTTTTTAGATTTCTACCTTCAAATATTTCCCATTAGATTTTTCTAAAAGGTTCACAGCTCAAACTCCTTGTTAGGCAGTTCGGATGCGAAGATGAATATTTATTTATAATGGTTATGAAAATGTTTTATAACACTTTATAATTTTATAATATCAGGTTAGTCTTTTTTTTTATTAGACTGAACAGAACTCTATTTATTGAGTTTAATTATAAATTGGTATAATTTTATTTCCTACCATCATCGTGCTGAATATTCATAAGGTAAGTTATCTTAAGGTTTGGATCGAATGTTACACCAAATTTCATCCCGTGAAACGGAGACACTGAATCATATCAAAAACAATCCTTGTTTGCTAGACAATTTCACCCACATGGTATGAAGATTGACTAAGGTACTGCTTTGCTTGACCTCGGATAATTTTCAATACAAAACACTGACCCATTCCCCAAGCTAAAACTGATGCAAAATTCAATAAAGAAGTTATTTGGAAGGTTAAATTGCCTAACTAAGTTATTGACTCCCAATAAAACGCGATCCCTAGCCTAATGTGTCTATCGCCCAGCCTATCCCTCTAACCCCGCAATTTCTACTGTGTTGAGACAAGCTAGAAGCAATCAGCTTCACATTTACTTTAAACGTGTAGTGTGTGATGTCAAATCTTCGATTGTGCAATGAAGATTTGCTAGCAGAGTGAAATTAAGAGAAAGCGCTGTGGGTTCGCAGCTAGGTGTGTACCTAAGTGTGTCCCTATAGCCCAAAAGTGTCAAGTTTGGGCGGTGGGATTGGGTTTATGCCGTAAACTTGACTTTTCCCTATATGTTTGTGTATAGATAAATATATAAATAAGGCTGCGGTGCAAGGGTGTATCCAGAGTTTTGTCAAATAAGCGCTCGCTCTAAATAAACCAATGCCCGAGTAGCTAGCAACTCGTAATAATAAAAAACGAGGAGACAGCGGCTACACACTATTCTCTAACAAAGAACCATGTCTCTGTTATTGCCTCACTAGTGAATCTAACAAAACTTTAAAATATAATTGATTGTTCTTTGCGTAAAATAAAACAAAGTCACTTCCATAATATTCCTGCATCTCCAAGGCACACCTTAGCAAGACACAAGAATACTATTTCAGCAACACTCAACTAAGTTAAATTACAAAAACACGAACTTCAAAAACAATCAATTATTTCGACCGCGATAACTAATTGCCTCTGCGCTGATAGAAATCCCTTCGCTATGCCTCCGCAATTCATAGAACCACGAAAACACCACGTTAGAATCTCTCCGAGCTAATCGCTATAATCAAATTACCAAATATAATCATGCAGAGGCTTCCCAAGAAATCTGTCGCCAGGGAATCAACTACAAGATCAAAAATGTCGTACTAACCCAAGGGGTACCTTGGCTCTTAGTCTGACACACTTTGGCAACTCAAAAATGCAACCAGCAAGGTTCAAGCGAACAACAAGACTCTCAGTTATTTGAAATAATCACCAAAGTTAAATTCACTAGGAAAATCCGACGAATAATAATCGCTCCCGCTACCGCGCTGGACGTTTTATACCGCTTCTCCCATGCTCCAAAAATTCCCTATGAAAAACTACTACTTCAGTTCGAAGAAGAAAATAAAGATAGTCCTATACTAATTATCACATAGGTGTGAAAGAGTGAGAGAAAATGACGACATTTCCTCCATTAAAGTAAAACATAGAACTGAAAGAATGAGCTAGAATATATGAAACATGTCACAAGCGTGAAAGGGTGAGAGATATTCCTCATGAAACAACTTCACTCTCCAAGGGATCCCTAGGTTTCAATGAAATCCCCGTAAACGTCAACCTACATGAAGTGCAAGGGATTTCCATGATGGCGGCCCGTCAATACCATATTTTATTTCCAAAACCCGAAAACTCCATTAACGTATCACTACATTCGAATTTTGAATACGCGATGGCCGTTTGTTGGACAAATCTCGCGCCATTATCTACCTACACTTGGCCTCGGCCTTGATAATATTGCCTTGATAATTCTCAATTAAATGTAAGGAACCCAGTAAAGGAAATTTAGTGGTACTTCGCGTTTTAAACTCAATGAATCCTAGTACTTCGCTTTTTAAACTTAATCAATTCAAATCATTCCTAATACTGCTGAAGTAGTTCTTCCTCCTTCCGCAAGATGTCACCTATTGATTAGTTCTCTCTTTGCCCTATAGATGGCGTTATGATTTTCTTATTAATATTTATTTGATTAGTTGAAAATTGACAACGTAATTCCCAATTTCACAAACAGATGGCGCAATTATTTACATGATTAATTTCTCATTTTATTTATTTATTTGTGAATGTTGGGCGAATCGATTGAAAAATCAATCTGGTTCGTCTCAGCTGTCAAAGAAAGTTAATAACATGGCCAATTATTATAAGAGCCTGCACACATTGCTGCATTCGACAATACCAGACACAAAGCCAACCTGTCGTCACGACCCGATTTTGCTACTGTTTTAACGATGGACCCATCTGAACTGATCTTTAGGCCTTTCTGAAAAAAAAAAGCAAAAGCTTTCTAAAGGCAACCTTTTTATTGTATACTGGGACTCTTCTTTTTCTTTTAATGTTTTTATAGGTACAGGGGCGATTGTGTGGAATCAATTTCGAAGGGTTGATTGAACTGGTGACAGTAAAAAAAATACAAAAAAAAATATTCTACACATCTGCCCCTATATTTTCTAAAAAAAGCCGTATAAATTCGCCACATTTGCGCAAAAAAAAAAACATTTTGTCCATACCGTGACGACATCAGTTGTTAAGTTTTTATGTTTAACCGTTTACTAAGCTTAGAATGTTTAGTAGCACAGAGATTACGAAAGATTAAGTACAAAAATGTATACAATATTGGTTTTGAATAGTTTGGCCTTTAGGTCAATCTTTTGATCCAATCGCGTCCAGATCTTTGTCTCTGTTTGGAGTCGACCGCGTGCTAAATGAGCTTATTTGTCTCGTTTTAGCGTTTCTCAGCACGTCCTCCTGCCTTCACTTCCAATGGGTGAACCTTACTTTATTTTGACCTCTATCCCGAAAGCGATAGAGGCGTTGTCGCAAAGGAAAGGTGGAGATCTGGAGATCTGATCTTGCTCTGGTCTGTGCCAGTCCATCTTGTGATTGTTTCGTCGGTTTCTTTCTCTGACGTCTACAAAAATTTTTGTTCGTAAACGTTAGAAAAATCTTGAAACGTTTTTTGACTATGTATATCCTTACGTAAATAAATACTGAAAATGATTTTAAAAGTATGCTGGTAGAATAATACGGTTAATAAATATTGATGCAGGGTTAAATTTATTTTACAAGGTCAAACGTATCTTAAATCGTCTCTACCTAGCTTTTCTCCCCCGCATATCATTTTTAGCGCAATTTATGCACGCATTTCACAGTACTTATTTCTTTGTAACATTATTTGACTACATACAAGACCTATATCAATATAAAGATTTTTATAAGGTTAAACAATTCGCTCGGGACAGGATCTTAAAGTATAAAATCTTTATAAAGTTCCCTAGCACGGGTTATTGCTTTAGAAAATACAAAAAGTGACTATATCAATATGTTTTGCAAAATTATATTATCAGCTGGTGGGACATCTGTAAGCCCCCAACCCGTACCTTTCAGTACCTAAGCCATATTTTATTTATGTCTTAAATTTTTCAAAGCCTCATAATCTGAAGGCCTTCAAAGTCTTATAATAGTTTAAATAATAATTCCAGTGGCCGAATATTTATTTATTTTTGGTATTGTATGCAGTGAAGTGAAAATGGCCAAGAGATACATTTTGACACGCAGTTGAAACGTCAAAGCATTATTCTATAGGATTACCCAGATAAAGCGGCTTTAGTCTATGTCCGTGAAATATTTTTATTTTATGGTACATTTGGCGTGCAGAAAACGCCTGATTTTTAGCTGGCTAGTGGCCAACGCTATTGAAAATTTAAAAGGTAGCAAAATACGATTTTCTTTCTCATCAATCGCAACGTTACAAAAAAAAATGATTTGTCGGATTCACTCTTTGATCAGACCTCTTTGACCTGTTTTGTTGTTCATTTGTCTAAATCAATTCAACGAAAAACTCTAAATTTCGTAAAAACTTAAATTGTTGTTTAGTTTGTATTTACAACTAGCTGACCCGGTGAACTTCGTATCACCTGAAATACTTTGACTCTCCGCATCAAAAATGGCGATTCCAATACAAAATGACCAATTTTTATTTATTCCGTTTTTCAGCTAATCCTTTGCTTTTAAACCTACCCTGAACTATGGTGAACTAAACAAAACAGTAAGTATGCAAATCGGTCAAGCCATTTCTTAGTTTTAGCGAGACTAATGCACGGCGATTCATTTTTATACAGGGCGTCCCACGGCTATGCCACATGGAGGGAAAGTACCTTGAATATTGTAGATGGAACATTTTACTGAAACAAGACATTATTTTAATTTAAAAAACAATTTAAACTGCATTCATAGATTTCTAAATAATTACATGGTTGAACCGGGAATCGAACCCGTTACATGAGAAAAATAATTACCCTGTAGTTTTATCATACCGATCGAAAGGCTTCATTATAAGGATTATTTTTTGCTAAATAACATAGTGTCAGAAATGAAAGGAAGACCATGAATTTTAAAATTTTTAATACCACATTAATCAATTTATCAATGAAAATCACAGTAACAAAGGAATAAAAGTATGAAAATGAAACAAATTTTTGAATTATTTCTTTATAATCAGCCAGCCGCATTGCGATGGACAACATTTTACGCGTCTTTCGGCTCAGGATACGGCTCGATTTGTTGCATACTACCAGGTAAATATTAAAATTCATGGTCTTCCTTTTATTTCTGACACTATCTTATTTAGCAAAAAATAATCCTTATCATGAAGCCTTTCGATCGGTTTGATAAAACTACAGGGTAATTATTTTTCTCATGTAACGGGTTCGATTCCCGGTTCAACCATGTAATTATTTCAATATCTATGAATGCAGTTTAAATTGTTTTTTAAATTAAAATAATGTCTTCTTTCAGTAAAATGTTCCATCTACAATATTTAAGGTACTTTCCCTCCATGTGGCATAGCCGTGGGACGCCCATATAGATAGATAGATAGATAATTTCACTTACTTTTCTTGATGTCTTGAGCCGCCCAGTTTCGGTTCTCATCCAGAGATAATTAACATGGATGAGAGACAAAGTTTGCGCCGCCGCTGGCTGTATTTTCAACCTGAACCCTAGTAGGTATTATTTTCGGAGCCCCATGTTTGACGGCTGACCATCGAAACATTACTGAATCGGACGGAAGTTTGCCAGGATATCCATATAAAAATTCACGGCTTTATTTTATTCAGTACAGGGGCCGGCACTTGGTCGAGTCGCCGATCGATTTGTGGTATTGCGATTTCTGAAACTATTTTGGACTAGATTGGGAAAATAAGCTTTGAGAAAAATATTAAAGAAAAATATGCTGCAAGGAAAATTGCCTTTTTGAAGTTATTGTGATCTAACAAAATAAAATAAAAACTCCAAAATTGGTGTTACAAAGTTCTAACTCAAACTTTAATGTCAATTTTCATTTTAATTTGTGATTTGTTTTTGAGTGTGTGTTTTTTTTTGTTCATGCACTTACCCCGCCCTGTTTTAACGAAACATCGTATGAATTTTTCTGTTATTAATGTCTGTTATTATATTTTTAAAGCTGCAGGATGTAAAATAACTCTCACACATACGCCAGTGTGTGAATGAACCGCAACGAAATACATTTAACCATTTAGCCGGCGCCGCAGTGAACGCTCAAATTAATGCAGGCGAGAAATCGAGTAATGCATTTTGGAATAAGTTCCTGGGCGGTTCGGAATAAGTTAAGTTATGGCAGTCTCCTCAGAGTATCAAACATTGGTGACCTGAGGTTTGTAGCTAGTTGTAGGCACAAGTTGGTGACTGAAAGATTTGGAAATTTCATAGCGGCGGCAAAGTTTATTACGCGAACAAACGGCTTGATTGCCTGCTGGAAATTCACCGAGCAGTGATGGCTGATTTGCTAAAAGCTCGGACTCTCCCTACCGGGGGTCCGAGTTTGATTCAACGTTGCACCTAGTACTTTTCGAAGAGTTATAGGAAATATCATAATGTGAAATGGGTTTATCACTTCCTAAATAATGTGAAATGGGTTTATCACTTAGATTGTGATTTTGTTCAATTACATTGTTTGATGTGTAAAATAACCACATAAATGCTGGAGTGCCAGAGATTCCATTAATTCATAAAAAGTATGCTTTCATTATTTTATTATCAATCCAACAACCAATTCAAACTATACGAAAATTCAAATAAAAGCCTTTGTAATCCAAGAAGTTTTATTCAAAGGGAGCAAAAATATTATTTGCTGCTCGATAACTCAATTGCACAAATTCCAACTATTGCTGCCCTGATAGAGAATTACTGGCTACAATAAAAAATTTAATCTCTCAAAAATTGTTTTATTGCTTCGTGTGCAGTGGCTTTCTGAGAAATTCACTGTATCAGTGGGGATGTGGCGGGTTGGGGGGTCCTGACTGGTATACGTGGAGCATAGACACATTTTGCTGGACATAAATGCACGAGAGTGTGCACAAAAATACGCACTCACCTTGTTGCAACTTGCAATGTACATCAACACTGTGTCACGCAGCAATGATCAAAATAATCGAAGTCAAAATAAAAGTAAAGAAGTAAAAAATATTGTTACTTTCAGTAAGAACAATTTTCCAGCAAACACCAAACCGGTATTGACGGTTGACGACGTGGATTTTTTTAAAATATAGGATGATATAAGACCGCCGACAGACCCGACGCATACACGTATACTTGGTCGACACCAGAACAAAGTTATTTTTCCGTTATTATTGCCGGGAAATTATTTTGGTTGTTTTGGTTATAATTTGGAAAATATTTTATCACGCAATGAAAGTGTAACGGGAGAAGTCATATTGCGGAAGCGTTGACTTAAACTTTATACTTACGCTCGAGGTTCCGATGTTTAGAATATATTGCGGGTTGCAATTTTAACATCGTTTTTTGCAAGAAATAGTGAAAATTGTATAAGGCTTTTTGTATTTTCTAAAGCACTAACCCGTGCTTAGGGAACTTTATAAAGATTTTTATAAGGTTAAAAATTCGCTCGGGACAGGATTTGAACCCGCAACCTCTTGCATTCCGTGCAGGCGCTCTACCAATGACTCAATTTTTTAACCTTAAAAAAATCTTTATAAGGCTTCTTAAGAAGAAATGTTACATACCTGAAACTGAACACGATTGCGCAAAAAAAAAATCCTACTCTCAATCTAATTATCTCGCAAACCGTTGATTTTCCAGGCATAGTTGCTTGGGCGAAAATGTTCGTTATTATGAGAACAATACGTGGTTTTCCGCTTTTCTGTCTTTTAACACCTTGTGGACGCCCAGCAAGTGCAAGGTCCTCTGATGCAGCATAGCTTCATGTTTCGTTGTCACTTAGAACGTCGAGGAAACTGTGCGAGCGCGTGATTAACGATCCTGAGTATAATATGTTACCTTGTAAAGGCAGGAAATTGGTACGTAACAGAAAATGTTACTCCCTTAGGTTTCTGTTATAGGTATTTGAAGAACCGAAGTACCTACCTACCGCCTTGTTGCTTCGGTGTCTTTAGGACAAGTGGGACAAAATAACGTAAATAAAATAGACGTCTAGATGTGACGCAAGAACTGACAAAATATGGGGTACATACCTAGGTACTTGTAGGGACGATTCGAGCAATTCTTGGCGGCACATGCATTTAGGTTTTATCCTTGAACAGTTTTGGACTTGTGTAAGTGTTTGGGATTAGGATCTAGGGCATGATCACGCGCCTTCTACGCATATAACATTACTAAAATATAACCCAGGCACGCTGAAAAACAGCGCCACCAACGTCTCTACGACGATGGTGGCACAGCTGAGCATGCTTCCTGTACTCAAAATTTCAAAATTAATTTTGTCTTAGCTTTTAAGTTTAGTTAAATATTTTTGGTAATAAACCTTTTTTATTTTTATTCTTATTCTAGGTCTGATTATGATTGAGAGATGATAGATTATTATGATTGAGATGAAGACGGTTTGTTTTTTTTTTTTCAATAACATAAATGTCCAAAGAGGAGATTTTTTTTTTCATTGGTGGTGCCTTGTACGTCATTAGGATACCTACCTACAAGGATCCCTCAAGGCTACATGGTCAGACTGTATTAATAATTATTTTACTGGTTGAACTTTTTCGATTCTCGAAAGTTTATCTCCCGGTAGACGGTAAGTACCAAGATACCTATTTACCTACGCTAAGAGGAAACGCGGGTAGCCGCTGCTCCATACAAAAAGGGAGACCTGTTTCCTTCCTGGATAATTATTTTAGAAAAAATATGTTTATGTCATTCAATTTGAACCTCTGCCGTGTCCCTATGTTTTCCTTTTTTTCTTGTTTTAATAATTTAAATATTTTTTTAAATAATTAAAATAGGTCTCCCTTTTTGTATATTTTGTATGGAGCAGCGGCTAACCGCGTTTCGTCTTAAGGGTGGACGATAGCAACGTGGCGGGAAATTCAAAATTTTCAATATTTTTACATTTTGTAGTTAACTGAGCTATTATTGTTCAGTAATTTTTCGTTCGCGGCAAAAAAAAACAGTATTATTTTCATTATTTCACGAAGCAGTGGCACTGCCCAAAAAACTTGTTATAGACCAGAACACATAATCGGCTGAATTATTGTTGTTCTGTTGTTTACAAAAATGAAAAGAATACTATGTTATTGCCGCGAACGAAAAATCGCTAAACAAAAATAGCTCAGTTTAGCTACAAAATGTGAAAAATTGTGAAATTTTTGAATTTCGCACCACGCTGCTATCTTCCAGCTTTAAGACGCCATACGTCTCACAACTAGCGCCGCCAATGGGAAAAAAATCATATCTTTTTTTTGGATGCGTTTTTAGCAAAAAACGCTCCTGCGATTTCTCAACGCGAGGCTTAACTATTTTTAGGACCTAAGGTTTGGATTCCAGGATTGGATTTCCTACGAATGCAATCAATTACATTCTTAAGTTCTAGGATCTGGAATCCAAACCTTAGGTCCTAAAAATAGTTAAGCCTCGCGTTGAGAAATTGCAGGAGCGTTTTTTGCTAAATACGCATCCAAAAAAAAATATGATTTTTTTTTTCAATGGCGGCGCTAGTTGTGAGACTCATTTCATCTTAATGAAGACATTTAATTTTCAGCAATGGAGGGAAAAAAATATTTGTACACTTAATTTAGACTCTACCTTATTAATTAGGACTATTCAAATACATTCAAAGGGATTTTTATTTCAAAGGATCAATGCAGGCATCTCTTTTCACTTTAGAGCTAATAGCAGATTTTTTTTTCATGTGAAAAAAAAAATGTGGCGTGCGTTTTATTCATGCTTTCGCTGATCCGTATTTAGATTGCGTGAGGAGCTCTAAAGTCTAATTTTTCATTCAGTAGAGTAAACTGACAGATGCTAATTGTCACTTTGCAAAATAATGTTGCCATATTTATTGTAATAGTGATGCATTAATGGTGCTGCAGATACCTATGTAAACTTCAGTTGGTCAACGGTTTCGGAAAAACAATTATATTGTTATCTCTCTTTTATGGTTCCCACGATACAGGCTAGGCCTAGTGTGGGAATCACCGTCTAATCCTATTAATTTAAATTTGTCGAAAAATCGCTATGTACCTACCTATCTTGATTTGAAAACTTGTTTGTGTAATCTTAAAATACCTATGTATACTGTGCATGCTCTTTTGTGTAAATAAATAAATTATCTTCCGTTCGTTGTGTGATTCAGCTCAGTAACAAAAAAAAAATTCTATTGCTGCAAGTGATTCACTAAAAGATTCTAAGGCCTCAGATTCTGGCCTTTGGATCTACTTAATGAGATCTGGGGGCACGGCAGTGCCCCGTCAGGTCGAGCGCGAAGCAAACAGTGCCGTACCATCCTTTACTGGAACCATTTTGCCGCATTTTCAGGCCCCTATTTGAGAACCTCTGGATAAGACTAGAACGCAGAAATTTTCGTCATCCAGTAAGCTATAATCAATTCAAGTCTATAGGTAATTTAGTTCCAAAGTTAAGCGAAAGCAAAGTTTCGCATTTATGACACTCATTCACTCACTCATGATCATCATAATAGAACTAGTACTTCCCATAAACTCAGAGAGCTGAAATTTGAAATTATACAGAGTTAGGGTTTAATGGCCACATAAAGGGAAAACTATAAAAAGTAGGATAATGGATGATCTGGTTTACCTGGTGACCCTGATTAGAAAACACAAGAGCCCAACCAAACTACAGGGTGCACTCTAAGTCGATAGCGGAACTTTAAGTAGGCTGTCTACTGATCACTACAAACAACTTGTACTAGGTGGCGAAAAAAATGGAGCGAAAAAAATATCAGCTGTTCCATACAAAAGGTCGACTCAGTACTGCGCCAAATGTATGATACAGTTGATCTTTTTTTTCGCTCCATCTTTTTCGCCAACTAGTACATTTTTTTTTGTATTGATCAATAGACAGCCTACTTAAAGTTCCGCTATCGATTTAGAGTGCACCCTGTATTATAGATCGACATAACCGCCTTTACAAAAAATATTCAACTTGGTGGGCCGCTTCATTTAATGTCAAAAATCGAAGGTCTGAAGTATTTGATGAAGAACCCTCAGCTGATCTCAGCTGTATAAGAGATTATGGTAATGCCCCCTTCTACTATTGGTACATAAAAAATCGACTGTTATTACAAAAATCCAGCGTAGTGGGACACATCTTCTAATTTAATCTAGCGTATAGCGTCCCACTGCTGGGCGAATGCCTCCCCTTCTGCTTTTAATGCGCATATAAATAAAATTATAGGTAAAACTCAGGTTAAGACTAGACTGGCTTATATGTATACTTATACTTACAAGTTAAAAAGAAGAAATAGTCGATTAACTTTATTCTACTCGAACATTACACAAATTTAAAAACTGTGTCAAATAAGAAAATCTAATAAAATAAATAAATATGCCCACGTGTCTACAAAAAGAAGTGAAATCCCACCAAAAACATTCTGTAAAAAACTAGGTAGCCAAGTCTCGATGGAGCTGTTTGTTTACGTATCTCTAAAAAGTAATGAAATCTAGACAAAGTCGTGCCAAGTCTAAGGTTGCTTACTGCGATTGTGCACCAATCTGACGCCAGATACGTCCGCTTGTGCTTGTGTACCCTTCAACGGCCAAGTCACACAACATTAACTCTAAATAATAAAGAAATCGCAGTAAGGAACCTTAGGGTGGTATTCTAGAACGCTACTTAAACTCAGTTTAAACAGAGTTCAGACTGTCGATAAAGCAGTGCATGTTTTGATATGAAGGGAGAGATATTCAACTCAAAACATGCACTGTTTTATCGACAGTCGACACTACTAAACTCTACTTAAACTGAGTTTAAACAGAGTTCAAGGAGCTTTCTAGTTTGAACTGAGTTTAAACAGAGTTTAAGTAGCGTTTTAGTTTGAACTGAGTTTAAGTAGCGTTCTAGAATACCACCCTTAGACTTGGCACGACTTTGTCTAAATTTCATTACTTTTAAGAGATAAACAAGCAGCTCCATCGAGACTTGGCTAGTTTTTTACAGAATCTTTTTGGTGGGATTATGTATACAGCGTCCAGTGGCACCTTCACTCACACTAGATTGGTAAAGTTTCTTTATTGAATCAAAAATTTTTGCTGAACTTATTTATTTATTCAATATTTGGGAGAACTAGTGACTATGTTATGTTCAGCAAAAAAATGGTTGAACATAAGTTAGGTTCAGTAAAAAATTTTTGAACCTAAACAATCCACTAAAAACTTGCTCCTTCTATTTGTAGGATGTTTGGGTTGTTTTCATTCAACTTTCAATTAATTTAAGCCTCAACGTTACCTACACAAATCACAATTTTGCTGGGTGGACTCATATTCATGAACACCATCTCAATATTGCCACGAGGCGAGTTATGCGCGCTCCAACGTATGCGAGCATTTAGTATGAAAGGATGTTTGCAACATTAATTAAGGCGACTTAATTGAATTTAATTTTGCAAGCGTCCGGTGTGACTCTGGCCCAGACACTGTGTGACCCCTACTGCCGAGTGGCCGTAACGAGATTTATGTACCTACAGCATGTTAGAAAAATGTCCTATCATACTGCAGGCCCAACTAGCGCTGACAATGAAAAAAAAATCACATTATCTTCTTTTAGGAGTAGGACCTAAGGTTTAGATTCCAAATCCTAGAACCTACGAATGAAACCCACCGCTGCCAAAAGTAACCATTTTTTGGCGGCGCTAGTTGTGCCTATTCTGGCAAAGTAAAATTTACAAAATAAATTCCTATATCAGATACACTAAACGAACCGAGACAGTGCTCATATAACACCTTAGAATAAGGTGAGAGCTATTTTTTTCCAATAAAATTCATAGAATGGTGGTAGAAATCCTCAGTGCGCGAGTCCCACTCGTACTTGGCCGGTATTTTTTTTTTACCTATTGTGTTGCTGAAGTAGCGAACGGGGAGACGGACGTGCAGTGTACGGGTAGGCGTCAAATAGTAAATGTATGTATTGCTACTTCGGCGCCCTCATCTCGTTCTGGGTGTCGTCCCAGTGACGGCTGCGGGAGGCAAACGCCCTTTTTTACACTAAGAGACTTTTTGTTTTAGTTTCAGCCACCATCATTCCTTGTTTTTTTGGCACTTTACTATACTTTTTGAGTAGAGGCTCTAACGCGATGGGCAGAGAGTTTTGATATTCGATCATACAGGTATTGTTCTGAATATTAGCTTGAGATTTTTATGGAGTTGTTGCTAAATGCAGGAGAATGGATGAAATAAAGTAAAATACGTGAGATGCAAAATTAATTTCATGCGGAAAAACGATTAACCATGAATGAATAAGCGTGTTTTTAAAAGGTATTTTAGTCAGAAAAAAAAACGTATAGTATGATAATCTATACTTATAATAAAACTTTAGCGAAGTCAATTCTGTACATTGCATATTTTTAGAAAAAAACTAGCAGGGGTAACTAAATAAACGATCCTGAATCCAAAAATGCAAAAAAAAAACGTTTATTTCTGTCTGTCTGTCCGTCTGTCTGTCTGTCTGTCGTATTGAACACGATAAACGCGAATACCGCTGAATAGTTTTCAGCGAAACTGATTGTAGTCCATTACTCATGTCCCTGAGACGGCTTTAGGCTATATAATATCACGCTACGACTTTTGGCATTAAATAAAAATCGCAATAACATGCACGTTATACCATTTCCCATGTGAAATTTTCATTGTGACTGTTATTCGGGAAAGCAAACTTACCTATTAGCATATACGGTTTAATTTCCCATATTAACAGTGTTACTTGTCCCATTTTTGTTTAGGGTAGTGAATAGTGATGAGATAAAATAAATATAATGATAATAAATTCGAATACTACAAAAACAAATCAAATCACAAGCTCCATACATTTATCGAAATCGATTGTTCGATTAAACGATAATTTTTTCCCTACACTATTGACATTTGTTTAGCACATTTTTTTTTTTTTTGTATTGGTGAGAGTTTCCAGCCAGTGTCATTTTTTTTCGAACGATATTGCCTGTCCACACTCACGCTGTGAGAATTGCTTAGTTTATTGTAATCTATAAATATAGATAATATTTAAAATATATAAAATATTTCAGTCGCTGGCGAATATTATTTGCAAAATTTACAGTATGAACTAACTTTTTACTTATACTTTTTATTTGTTTTCTATTGGCTGTTTGAGCTCAATCCTTGCTAAAACACAAAAAGATGGACTGAAAAAAAAACTCCCGCTTCTTTTCGGACTTTTGTAATTTTAATTTTTCATCATTGCTTTCAAATAAGTGCGTGGATGACACAGAATTATAACAAAAAGAGGGAAATTCAACACGATACACAATTTATTATGCTAGCGAGAAAAAGGAGCAATCTTTCAACAAGGTCCATAGGAGCTAAGAGGCATGCTATTTTTTACCAATAAATTACGTAGGTATCTACTAACATTTTCTTTGGAGCGAGGCGTAATAAGTGATAGAGGTCAACCTGAAGGCATCTCGCATGATTGACTTGAAATCTAGATACATCGAGGTCTATCCTGCTCTAGGTAGATCAACAGAGTGGCAAAAGTAGCGCGCTATAGAGCTCTAATTTTTTTAAATATAAGTTGTATAGACGTTGATAGATCTCTGTCACTTTTGTCGCTTACTCTAACATCAAACTTGACAGACCTCTTCCGTGATCGGGTAGGTACCTATCGCAGTTGCGAGGAAGCGCGGCACATGGGGTCGCAAAATTTACTGTACTAGCAGTAAACTCTACTTTTGGGATTCCGTGCCTACGTTTTTACTGAGCTTACGCCTTTCTGTCCTGCCATGATAGGGCTGTTTATTTCCTAGAGTACTTTATAGGTACAGTCAGCAACAAGCTAGGGTACTCTTTGCCGCGTGCGATAAGAGCCACGATGGGGTATCCTAGCGTGTCCCACACTTAAGAGGATTGTGTACCGCGAACTCTGCCACGCTCTCAGCTCTAAACTCTAATTTTTAATTCGAGTCCACGGAATGACATTTGCTAGTATGCCACTGACAGATAAAGCCTTTGTAACAACTGTCATTCCGTGAAATCGAATTAAAAATTAGAGTTTACCTTTGACGCTTTTTAGGGTTTCGTACCCGATGCCAAACGGGACCGTATTTCTAAGACTCCGCTTTACGTCTGTTTGTCCGTCTGTCACCAGGCTGTATCTCATGAACCGTGATAGTTAGACAGTTGAAATTTTCACAGATGATGTATTTCTGTTGCCGCTATAACAACAAGTACTAAAAAACGAAATCAAATAAATATTTAAGGGAGCTCCCATACAACAAACGTGATTTTTTTGCCATTTTTATAGATAATGGTACGGAAACCTTCATGCGCGACTCCGACTCACACTTGGCCGGGTTTTTTTCAATATGAGGCACTTTACAAAATTCAATATTTCACGAAGGCGCATTTTTTTAATGTTATTATACAAAAATAACCTTACATTTGAATACACACTACAAGTATATAAAATCAAATCCATGGTATGTTCGCGCGGCGCGTTGTTATTTATCACTAGAGCTCCGCCACAGATTCTGATCATGAAAACATAAGTAAGTCTCTCACTTTGGGCTTCACCAAATAGTAAGTAAGTTTAACCGTTTACGAAATACAAAAACACCAAATAGTCCCAGTGAGTACCTACCTATTGTGAAAATGTACGCTGACATAGTCGCGGGCACATCTAGTATGTAATAAAAATACAAACAAAATGTAAGTTGCATTTATTGAACATCGAATATAATTATATTTACAATGTTTTCCTCAGCTTCTCTAGCTATGGTTTTCTTGGTAGGTACATAATTATGGTACTAAGTATGGTAAACAAACGAGAAAGTTGAGAGACGAGTACAACACGAGAACATAAATTAGGTATGTAGCACGTTTAGTACTTATATTATGACCTTCCGACCTCTAGCTAGACTGTACAAGTGTACAGCGTAGCTATAGGCAATATAGAGGAGCTATAGGCAATATGCGACATATTAGGCCGATATTAAGTAGTCTATTTATTATAAGGTCTCGTCTCGGCCTGTAACAGATGTCATTTGGCTACGTGGCTTATTGGTTCTCTGCGGGTTAATATTATTACAACCGTGCCCCTTCGAATAAGAACAGCCTTGAGTTCGAGAATGAAATATATTAACTCTTTTCATGGAGAACAATACAAGGCGTTACAAAAGATCCTAACTCTTTTTACAGGGTAAATAGCACCCGGTGATAGGGATAGATAAGATAAAAAAAGATAAAAGACATTTATTACCTCAATGCACATAAAAAAGTTAACAAATTTATGAATACTTAATGGCTATTTACATTATTAAACTTAACTTGTGTAAGAGGTAAAAGGTGGCGTGCTCAGCATGTGCCGTCAGAGTTTCGAGTACTAGGTACACGCTTCTTGACGACGCTGTTTTTCAGCACTCACCTTTCTAAGGCTGGTATTAATAGTCCTCTGAGATCTCCTACTTGAGATCGGTCTCAAGTAGGTGAACTCAGAAAACAAAAATCACCGACTTGAGACATTGGCTTATTAATAAACCTATCTTAGGCGCGAACTTGAGTCCTCGATTTGAGTAAAGAATGAACTATTTGAACGAATGATACCATTTAAGGTTCAAAATGTGGTCAAAAAGCTTAAACCCAACTCAAAAGTACTAGGCGCCCATACATTATAAAGAGACTATTCGAAAAGGCACAACCTGAGTTTGGCCTCCTTTTGGTCCATAAAATTGTCCATGGTCCGGTGTTATTCAGTTGGCAACTTGTCATTTCTATAATAGTCCAGGATTCCACAAACATAAAAGTGATGTTACAAGATATAACACGAACTCTACTCCAAATAGATACTCGATTATAATAACTAGTGGTTCACCCCGAACTGTGAACTCAGGATGACTAACTTTTTGCTAACCCCATATCCACTCTTCGTCCGATTTGGATTTGGATATTAGAATTTTAAAATTCTTTTAATTCCATTAAGCCGCCTTTATATTTTTATGACGACACAATCATTCATACATACAAACATACAAACATACTTCGATCGCTCGTTCAATATGACGACACAATTTTGTAGCGGCACCCTGGTCTAGACAAAAAGGATCAGATCTGACTCGCTTCAGCCATTTTTATTCTGCATTGTTATTCGTTACTTTGGCAACAGAGAGCTTGATCTTGAGTGAGTAACTCAGCATATTAATAAAGCAGCGCTTACTTGAGACCGATCTCAAGTCCTCGACTTGAGTCAAGAATGAACTATTTCAACGACTTGAGTAAAGAATGTACTAGGCTACCATACATTAGAAAGAGGCTAGCCACAACCTCAGTTTGACCTTCAAAGAGGTTCGTAAGGTGAACAACTTTTTTCACGGTTTTCAGAACTGTCGAATAAAAGAAAAAACTTTTTCTACTGTCAGTCAGTAACATCAGTCAAACTACGAAAATAATTATTATAAAAATGTCTCGTAAATTCTTGTGATTTTCAGTATATTGAACGTTTTAGTCGGTTATGGATAATAAGTGGCGCCAGAGAGGTTATTTTCAATATTTTGGCCGAAAAATATCATGCCGGAAACTTCCAACAGAGAGCTTCAGTTCATTCGAGCTTCCGTTATTCGAGCTTCCGTTTTTCGAGCTTCAGTACCTAGCGGACCCAGTTGGATGACCTCTACAAACGAGTTGCTGACAAGACAGGTATTTATTCACTATAATTGTATAAAATATACATAGTTCACGATACAAGTTACAGATATCGTCTAGTTCACGATACAAGTTACAGATATCGTCAGTTAGGTCTTTAAAATACCCCATCATCAACGTTTTTTGCGCATTTAATATAACTTTAGAGGTTATGTTTACGTAGAGAAAGTAGTAATTTGCCAAGCGAATTTATAATAAATCATAGAGCGACTGCAAACCTAACGTTTGATCGTTGCGCACATCATTCTACTACATTAATGTTTTATTTTGATTACAGGAAAATCAGAAAGTACCTACTGTCCGACGCATAATCGACGAAGTTAGGGCGTTATGATAAGAGGGATAAAAACCAAGGCATTTTAGAACACCAGCTTTGGTCCCGAAACCTGGAATAATGTGTGGAGAATGAACACATAAAATGAGGGGAAGAATACTCGACTAAGCGCAAATTCATGTCAGGTGTGGAAATTTTAGATGATGATTAGGAAACAATATTGTATTAATAAATATGTTACAACTCTCCCAGGCTTGTTTATTTTCCAATTAGAAAAAAAAATAGATAATTATGTAACATTAAATTTAATGAAGGTCTTCCCTATTCAGATTTATCTTCAAGTATCAATTTACTGAATACCTACTACTCGTATGAATGATACCACACCCTCAAGTTTTCCCTACTATATCCGTTTTATATTTTATGCATGCCTAGTAACCTCTATGGTCCAACTGGGCTTTGAAGACCGGCAAATTGTCTTAAAAAAACTAGGTACGAGTAAAGAGGTTTGAATTGTATGTTGTGCTGCCATCTACATGGTATGTATCATACTACATGAAACTTTCTGTCACCAATCGCCATGTAAGAGATTCCGCATGTTTATGCACGCCTAATACCTTCAGACCATTGACATGACGTCATTCACGTTACAGCACTCAAATTCTATTGTACACACGACAGCACGTCAAAGTGTACACTTTTGTTGTAAAGTCGCCCGTAACGTAACCGAGTAGAGTACTAGCGTGTAAAGGTCGACGTGTTGTCGTGTGTACGTGCGTTTCACGAAATAATTCCCTTGGATTGTACAAAAATAGTCCCTATTACATCGTAATAAGAGTTTCGTCAAGGGAACTCTTTCGTGAAACGCATTTTGCCCGGATTTTCAGTAAGGAAAGAGTTGAAATATACTTTCTGCCTTTTTATTAGTGTGTGGTGTAGTTTCTTACAAGATTATGGGAGCCTGCAAATAGTAGTTTTTCTTTGAAATTAAAACTTAATTTTGACAACACTTCTGTATTTGGCCAAGTACAAGCTCGTAGCTTCTGATTCTACCATGCCTTTATAGTTAGAGAGCTGGTGACCAATCGAGATATTTTTTCGTACAAGGCTAGGAGTTGGTAGGCTGATAGAGTAGACTTCGCTGAGTCTGGGAAAAATATTTTTTTGGCACGGTCGCGGTTGAAAGTTAGATTTTTTCGACTTTGAAAGTTTAAATGTATGGGTTCAGTATATTTTTTTTGTCGTACAAGGCTAGAAACTTCTAGGTTAGTTGTTGAGACTCCGTTGAACAAGAAAATATTTGTTTTTTTGGCCAAGCGTGGTTGAAAGTTTGATTTTTATAACCCAAAAATTCACACTTTCTAGGTTATTAAAAACAATATTTCTACCGCGTTTGGCTAGTAATAAATAGTGATTTCGTGATCAGCGGAGACTAAAAAGGCAGCCTAAAAACTCCCAGCCTTGTAGACAAAAAAGAAATGACTCAACCCATACATTTAAACTTTCAAAGTCGAAAAAATCTAACTTTCAACCGCGACCGGACCAAAAAAATATTTTTCCCAGACTCAGCGAAGTCTACTCTATCAGCCTACTAACTCCCAGCCTTGTACGAAAAAATATCTCGATTGGTCACCAGCTCTCCAACTATTATAGGTAGTATTTGAGTTTTAGATGGTGACGCGGTGGTGGCATAATGGGTAGAACAATGGACTCGGAATCGAGGGATCCTGGTTCGAGTCCCGATGAGGGCATGTACCCTACCTATGACATTAATTTATTTCAAAGTCGCATACATACCACTCCCTGACTGTGAAGGAAACCGGAGCGTCTGAGGCTATATACCAAACTAAACTCAAACTTAGTACCAGCTTATTTTTTTAAACCTCAGCTCCTCGGAGTTCTTTCTTGGTAATATGACTGTGGGGCTCTTAACTGCTGGAGTTTTGCAGCTCGAAGAACTCGGGCTGGTAGAAACACTTTTCTGGCTAGTCATAGCGATGTGGTAGAGGTGCCGGTCGAATGACGACGACAAATTATTTCACACCACAAGGTCCCTTTCCACGTAACTTCCGATGTCGACGATGGTCCTAAGTATATTGTTAAGCTGCAACTTCTTGCGGTAGGTTCGCTTTGGATGCGCGCTGACCAAACATCATTTTTGTATATTAATTATCAAAGAAAATAACTCCCCTTCTTGCTTTGCGTAGTCGGATAATGAAAAACACGAACTTGAGTCGGCTATCGCCTGCACTTGGAAATGACAGTCGCAAGTCTGGTCTCAAGTAGGTGAACTCACGTAAGATTGTGTCTATTAATATGCCAGCGACTCCGGTCTCAAGTAAGTGATCTTACAGCTTCTTAACATTTTATGCATGCCTAGTACTCTAAACCACGTTGTATTGAAATTGAGACGTCACGGACTGTCAAAAGATGAATGACTCACTCAATTCCGAGCTCAAGTCGGCTCTATTAATATGGCGTCGACTCAAGTAAGTCGACTCACTCAAGCAAGTCGGCTAATGTCAATGTCAATCTCAAGATCGTGTCTATTAATAAGCAAACAGCTACTCAAGTTTGACATTACCCAAGGCTTGACATTTACCTCCTTGAGATCGATCTCAAGTAGGTGAACTCAGACGACTATTAATACCACCCTAAGACTAACTACCTATAACTAAAACCTTAAACCTAGACCTACATAATCATAAAAATTGTTGGTGGTTATTTTAATTATCTAGTGCCTTCTTAGTACACACTGCACAGGGATCACACTCCTTTTGTTTGCTCTATGACGATCCGTTGATTTTTAAAATAGTAAAATAAAAGCGCTGCGGCAGGAGAAAAGTATTTGTAAAATATTATGGTTTTCATTCAATTCAGTCGAGCAAGCCGGATTTCGGAGTCGTTTCTGGACTCTATGGACCATATCCACACAATAAAGCAGTTGATGGAGAAGAGCCACGAGTTCAACCAGCCCTTGTGTTTTGCCTTCGTTGACTACGAAAAGGCTTTCGACAGTGTCGAACACTGGGCTGTGTTCCACTCTCTCAATCGCTGTGGCATTGATACACGGTATGTGGACATACTCCGGGAAATATACAAGACCGCCACGATGCAGGTGCGTATGCACAAGCTTACCGACCCCGTGCCCATCCAGCGGGGCGTGCGACAGGGAGACACTCTTTCACCCAAACTTTTCACCAATGTGCTCGAAGACTTGTTAAAGACCATCGACTGGAGCGAAAGAGGCATTAACATCAACGGCACCAATCTCTCGCATCTGCGTTTCGCTGACGATCTTATCCTCCTGGCTGAAGACGTTAATAATCTCCAGACTATGCTAACCGAACTGCATGAAGCATCCTTGAAGGTCGGCCTGAGGATGAATATGTCCAAGACGCAAATAATGACGAACAGTCCCACCGAAGAACCCTTACCTACCATCAATGTAGGTAATTCTGTAATTGAGGTGGTAGATAAATACGTCTATCTTGGACATACTTTATCTTTTGACAGTGAACCTCAAGAGAAGGAGATCGCAAGACGAATTCAGCTAGGATGGGCTGCCTTTAAGAAGCTGGATGATGTCTTTAAAGCCAAAATCCCGCAAAGCTTAAAGACCAAGGCTTTCAACCAATGCATACTGCCCATCCTCACGTACGGTGCCGAAACATGGTCGCTTACCAAAGCAAACATGGATAAGATCCAAATTGCACAAAGAGCTATGGAGCGGGCCATGCTAGGCATCTCACTCCTTGATCGTGTGCGTAACGTCGACATTCGGCAGAAGACCAAAGTCGAAGATGTAGGCGCGCGAATCTTAAGATTAAAGTGGAGATGGGCAGGGCATCTGGCTAGGCGGGAGGACGGACGGTGGACTAAGGCAGTCACGGAATGGTGGCCTAGAATGGGTCAACGGTCGGTGGGTAGACCGAAAGCTCGATGGGTCGATGACATTGTCAAAACAGCGGGAAGACAATGGACGAGATTGGCATTGGACCGAGAGGGTTGGCGTGAAAAGGAAGAGGCCTATGCCCAGCAGTGGGCTTTATTTATGGGCTGGATAGATAGATAGATAGATAGATAGATGGTTTTCATTGATTTTCACTATGTTTTAATGCCAATGCAATTACGCACACAATTATGTGTTTGAATTTGACCTAAATCACGGTTTTTTTTTTTTTTTTTAACTTTTTCTAACAGAAATGTGATCCTGTTGACCAGAAGGTTGCACCCTGCAAAAAGAGTTAGGATTTTTTGTAACACGTTGTATAATTACTGGTCAAGACTTGCGACTACTGCAAGAGTTTTTAATTTTTTGCATTTTCAACCGACTGTCGCGAAGCGTAAAATCAGGGTTATGTTTTCAACGTAGGTTGTTGTTGTTGTTGAAGCAACAACCAAAGTTGTTGGAAATCACATTTAGAAGTTGACATGTTTCAGTAATAAAACAATTTAAAAATTACCTTGTATATCCTTTCCCAACTACAGCTTGAGATGCCCTTAGCGATAAGACTGCAAATCTTACGCAAGGTGCAAATGGGTTTTTGTGCTGCATTACAGTCTAAGCAGGCCGAACCCAAATTAGGTTCAGTAAGTTGAGATACATTAAAATGGTCCCGCCTGCTGCTACAGTGGTGTTTTTTTTGTCCATAAAGTCCTTACAAAATGATATCGAAATCGCCTCTATTTTGAACCTTCTTACAAAACCAGACAGAGTTTCTGCTATGAAAACCAAAAGTTTCACGTAGGTGGCTAATGTCACGACGCCAAAGTCCAAGTAGGTAATATAACCCGATCAATATTTGAGTGCTCACGCAAGATAAGGTGTTTAAAGGAAGCTGGTTTAGGATTTACGTACCTATACGACCGGCTTGTGGGTGTAAGGACACTTTTATGGGTGACACGCTCTTAACCTTTCATCCGAGCTTAGGTGGAGGTGGATTTTTGGGTAAAAATAACTTATAACAAGCTCGTAGCTCGTAACGACTTGTCATCACATTGGTGCCTATTATGTGAATGAAAAGGTGAGCCAGGTCGTGAAAAATGAAGGTGAAGGATAGTTAGTAACAAGCACGATGTTGGACAAACCTTATTGTTTGTTAATTGAACACCAACATCTCTATTCTAACTATGACCAGTTTCAAACTACGACCTATGAAAATTTTACATACATCAAGTTGGGACCATTTGTCTAGAAAATGGCATAATTTGTTGGCCTTATTCTTACAGGCCGTACACATGCTAACTCGCGTTTTATGTATGTAGCTGTAAACGCGCGTTTCCTAAACGCGCGTAAAACGCATGTCGTGAGAACAAGGCCTTATAGTGTTGGTATTGGTTGGCCCAGCTTATTCCAATGAGTTGGAGTTAATAAGGTTCAACGAAAGACGCGTGGCGGGAAGTGCACAATTTTCACAGGTTTTTTAATTTTGTAGTTAGCTAAAAAGCTTTTCGAGCAAAAAAATATTATTTTTATTCTGTTATTTAGAATTTAAAAGAGTGGGCACTATTTTACTGTCGTGAAACAAAAACGTGCTGATCAAAAATATCTCGGTTTAGCTACAAAATTGAAAAAAGTGTGGAAGTTTGGGCTTTCCTACCACACTACTTGCTTACTGTGTCGGGAATAAGAGCTCCGCAATCCGATGAGATGGACCGGCGACCTGGTCAAAGTGGCAGGAAAAGACTGGACGAGAAAAGCCCAATACCTTAAAGAATGTTGTGCAATGGAAGAGACCTACACTCAGCATTTGGTGGCTTTAGGTTGAAGAAGAAGAGAAGAAGAATCCAGGAATGGGAGCGCAGTGCACGGTACAGCGGCAGTGACTTTTATTGAATGTTCACTACACGCAATATTTTGTATTATTCTTGAGCTCAATAAAAAACATCACGCCGCAGGCGACGAGCCGTTCAATCCGGCAATAATAAAGAAAATATTTAAAGAAGGAAAATGTACTTACCCATTGTTTTGCATCTGACAGATTAATTAATTTAAAACAGCACGAACGTAAAATTTGTTTTTTGCTACTTGAAATTGTGTGGTTTTTTGTAAAGTGGCCTGCCACTCTGCCCTCGACGCTTGTTAATATTAACAAAGTCTATTAAATAAAATCTCATCCGCATAGTCATGCTTTGATTTCATGTCTTTTGTAATGTTTATGCAAAATATTGTAAAATAAAAACATTTATAACTCTTTTTATATTGATTTAACGGTTTCACTTACTTTTAACATGTCGGCTATTCCGACAAATAATAAAAGTAAGTGAAACCGTTAATACAAGGTGTTACAAAAGTACCTAACTCTTTTTACAGTGTAATAGCACCCGGTGATAGGGTTCACAACCTAAATATTTTTTTTGCTCTATGACGTTCCGTTAATTTTTAAATGAATAAAATGTGAACGATGTGACGGGAGAAAAGTATTTTTTAAATATTGTTTTCATTGACTTTCACAATGTTTTAACAACTCAAAGCTATGTAAATGCATCTACACGCACAAACATATTTTTAAATTTGGGCTAATACCTAGAACAAAAAAGTTATGAAAATTTTTCATTTTTGAGGTTATAAAATAAAATTTGTTTTTTTCAACTTTTTTTTACAGATTTGACATCTTGTTGACCATTAGGTTACACCCTGTAAAAAGAATTAGGTACTTTTGTAACACCTTGTATAAAAATGTGCAGAGCTTACGAATATATACCATTTTTATTTAAACTAAAATTAAATTTACATAAACTAATAAAAATGGGAAACAGAAAGAAAACTACGTATATACTAAGTTAAATAGAATATTCGGGCCAGATCGCCTCCATCGCTCGGTAGGGTGCCCGAAGGCTGGCGGCGTTGCCCCGCTGGATGGCGAGGCTCAGCCTTTGCCAAAGGTAGGCACTGGCACTCTGGTCACCTGAAACATCAACCAGGCGCGACGAGATCTCTTTAAAGAATTCTCGCGTAACTGAACCTCATGGCCCGAGGGACTCTACACCGAATGTAGCCCTGTCCCAGGCCTGTATATTTGCGCATCTAAATTCCTGAAATTTATGAAATTACTCTGGGAGTACCAAACGATGTCTGTACAGTTCTATGTAGATCAAATGAGTGAGTCAAAGATACCATATCCATGTTGATATGACACTCCTGCTACGCTTCTTAACTACCCCATCTTAAACTAGCGACCCACCTTGGTTCATAAAGAATTATAAAACTTTCGTGAAAAAAATATCAAACTGACTGTAAACCCCCCATCAAAATCCGTTATGTAGTTTAGCAGGAGTTAGTGGATAAACAGATAGACAGACGCGGAAAGCGGCTATTAGATACTATTTTATACTAAGTAGAGATACCGACACAGTAGCCGAGCCACTTGTGGCACCAAAAAACCTCTACAGGACGCTAACTTGCAATGCCCTTTTATTTTTCCATTTCGCTTATTATTTCTGAGCGGCACTTGAGCTGGTCACGTATAGTAATATATTTCTGGCCCTTTCGGATAAGATTTGTCAAAAACACAGAGTAATAAAGAGTACAGACACATCACATTGTGTTATAGTTATTATATATTCTGTGACTAGCGTCCGAGTGGTTCCTTAACTCTTCTAGTGTGAGTGAAGGTGCCACAGGACGCCGTATGTTTAAGTCATATCAGTACTCAGATAAAAAAGCCGAAATCCGTTCCAGCAAAAAACGGACATGACATAATATCAAAAACTAATCGAGGCCAATTGTGACCAAGCCACACGCTAGCAAACCCTATAGTTTTTACGATTGACGTTCTTATCTCGCGCGGCATAAGAGCGTGAATCGTACAAAAAATGGATTTTCGATCACTGCACTAAGCTACCTGATAAGCGTAAAAAACTGCATGTTGGTAGAGACATTGATAATTATAGTTTTCTTTTGTGTTTTTTCGCCCGCTGAAAAACGGTAATTGAGACTGATCGTTGCTCAACAAATGTTTCCTAAACAGAGCGCGGTAGGAAGTGAACCGGACCTGCCTCGGACGAAATTCATAACGTGCCAGCCCCTTTTTCTGGACTTTCCGTGTCTAGTTTAGATTCTGTGTCAAGGATGAGATTTGTCTTTGCGTCTTTAGGCTTAGGAGGACAAGGTCTCTTTTTGCACTGATTTATCTCGGACTCAGTCTTTATTCTGTCGGTTTATGAAACTGTCGTTGTGATTTGTGCTCTCTGTTTGAGTTTTTCTTGATTGCACTGGTTGTGAGAAAACATGTTTCTTTTTATGAGCGCATTATTGGTCTGACAGTCAGATTCATTGCGTCATAGCTTGAATTTACGTGGGAGCTAAACTTTTAGAGGTAGATTATTAATTTGTAGCCCCACACGACCGTTTTCACACCCACACAGTGAGCGGCAGCTAAATGCCTCGCAAATTCACGAACCAACGCAACGAACCAAGCCTCGAAACCATCGACCATCGCCTTCGCGGGCTTTAGTGTAGAGCTGAAAACCCCGTGAAAAAGCACGATCGTCAGTCTAGACCCCTAGGACCTGAGTCTGTTGCAGTGGTGCCAAAATGGGCTCCCAGTTGACGGCTTCAATGACGATTTATTCGTGCCAACGGTCATTTTAATGCTTTTGTAGTAAATCAAAGAATGTTCTGAATCTAATTCTAGATGATTAGTTCGCTCTTTGTAGAAGAAAAACGAGGAAACCCCTGTTTTGTCCTTCTACTGGGACGCCATCGCCCTGTTCGTTCACGGAGGTTGCATCGTATTAGAAAAGTTCAAGGCGTAAATGTTTGTGTATATTTTCACGGCCTTTTGGTGGTTAGAATCGAGCGATTTTCCCAGTTTTTCGTGCATGACGACGGAATCTCAAATACTACAAGTACATCGAAAATTACAGCTAAGCATCGAAAATATTATTACGTACCCCAAGAAAAAAGGGTTAGTTCGATTTTGGTTCGACAAATATTGTTATAGGACTGTAGCTACACTGCACATTCCCAAGGATCCCTGCTGTTTTCATTTATACCAACTTCGATACTACCTCTAATAATACTTCACTTCGTCTTCACCAATCGTGAACATAGAGATGAAAGGGATGAAAATTGTATCATATAGCTTATAAGCTTGCGGATCCTGTTTCATCCCCTTTGGAGATAATGTTTAGGAAGTCCTTTCTTAGTGCATCTCTTGTGCAACATAATATTTTCATCAAGTCCATCGTAAAGTTCAACTAAAGTAGCGTCACTGTAATTTATCCAAAGCCACCACATTGTAAAAAAATCATGAAAGCCTAGTATCTTCATTTGTAAATTTTATATAAAATGAGTGAGCAGATAAACCGTCAGTGGTTGCCTGGAAGAGATTGCTGTTAGCAATAAGGCCGCCGATTTGTACCATTAATGTATTAATAATGTCTGTCCATAAAATGTTTTCTAGTACAATAAAGAATATTCTAATCTAATCTAATCTAATCTAAGGTTTTCGTCCGCCGCCGATAATAAAAAAAAATGTAAACCAATATGAAATAATAAAAACCTTTGAAAAAACAAAGAAAATAACCATTAACTTACACTATTGTTTACCCGATTGTGGTGTAGCCCAAAAAGAATTATTGCTAGAATGTTAGTTGAAGTTTTGTTTGATTAAAGGATCGGTACAAGTCTGTTAAGCAGTTGTGTTTTTATAATCTTAACGTTCATTGCTTCATGTGGTAATATTACAATATTTTAAAATGTTAATATAGTAAGTAAGAATAAGTTATATCAGAAACCCCGTTCTAATGTTCTAATAACCGTGAACCTATAACCAAACTACTGCCTTACAGAATAAGAAAGTAAGCGCCACCAACTCTGCTTTATACCAAAGTGTATCAAAAGTTATCGGACCTGCTAGTGAGCACAATATCACGATAAAAGTTTTATACCACTATCGGCTATCGCCATCTTGCTTTAATTCACCGTGTGAAGCGAGATGTCGCTAACCGATAGTGGGATAAAACTTTTATCTTGAAGTTGTGCTTCCCTACCTGAACCTCGATACACAACTAGCTATAAAGAGAGACAGTTCTAATAATAACTCACAGTAATTAATACAGGAGCGAGAGCCGAGCCCAACCCTTTACACGTACGATGTAAATTTAATTATATGCCGCCGGGCGAACGGATCGCTTGGCCGGACCTTGATTACGTACCTTGCAATAAGTCCCAAATATCGCTGGAAAGTCGTAGTGGGACCTGCGCGAGCTCCAAGTGGAAGATTGGAGGGACGTAGCGCAGGACAAAAGAAAAAAGTCAGAGACTATCCACGATCTGTCACCGACAAATCATGTCATAATAATATGTACTTTGGCCACATAGCGAGACGCAGCGAAGGTCTCGAAAGCTGATCGTCATCGGAAATGTTGAAGGGAAGAGATCACGAGGCAGAACACCGACTAGATGGACCGACCAGCTTAACCCACTTACTCCGGGTTTACCTTTTTTTGCACTATTAATATGAAATTTCACATACCTAACAAATAGTCGCCAAATATACAATAAAAAATAAAATAAAAATTTTCGCTCTTCCGGAAAAGCGGGAAATTGGTGTATCTTATATGATACAGTAGGAGTGTGAGCAGAATTTTGATGGTAAAGTGTAATGGCATTGGATCGGTCTACACGCAATGAAATCCAAGTATATTTTAAAGTACCTTGATTCTTACTATTATTTATGAAAAACTAATTACTACGGGTATGATACATGCCTTTAGATTTTCCAGTTTTGCGACACCACGTCTGAAAATAGTGTCTCTGTACATTTCTCATGGCTTATGTACAGTACTGTCTTGTTTATTTTTCTATTGTTGTCTTATACTCAAGTTACAGTGATAGTTCCACGGAATCCCAGATGAACTTGCAGACATACATTGTTCAATGTTTATGGAATGTCTGATTTGTAAAAATAATAATGGTAAAACCAAACGTCAGTACGTTGCTGAAACCATTGACTTAGATTTGGTAGCCATAATACTTGGGTCTTTCAGGTCAAGGTCTCTAGTCCAGGTCTGGCTGGTATCTTCCATGCATAATTAGTTCCGCGTATACTGTATAGTTACCATGTATAATTAGAATCTTACTTGTTGTTGCGTATTATGTGTTCGAAGTACACTAGAGCCTCCTAGACTCCTCATACATTCCCACAATCAATGCACAACCTTTTGTCAAGTTGAAGATAAGGAAGATGATGAGTACATCATCTACTACTACTACGTGCTAGCCAGATCATCTTCCTTATCATCGGTGAAGTCGTCGTGTTGAACCTTGGTAGGTGCTTTCATTTGAGACCCAGGACGGTCCTTTTTGAAGTGACACAAAGTCTGCCTCTGGAGACAGAAATCTCAGTATTATAATATCCGGGAGGCTCGTCAAAACCTACTCATCATCATGTTGCTCTAAATCCTCAACAATCTCGTGCAGAGTAAGAAAAAAATTACTTTTCTGGAATATAGCACATAACATCACACGAAAACTCACGTAGTACATTCTCCTACTGTATCTTTTACGCAACACAAATATGAATTGGAAAATATTCAAAGAAAATATTACAAATTAGTCTTAATTTATGTTTGTCATTTATCTTTATAAACCAAATATTAGTTAATATATTAGAAATCAATAGTTTATGTCATAAAACTATTTATTTATTTACCTTGAATTACTCATTATATTTATCACAAACTTCAAATACATTTTGCAAAACAAATATAAGCTGCAGGTCACGATTATCACTTCATAATGGCTGAGTAAGGTCTCAAAAATGGATAACTGCATTAGGATAAAAATAATTCTTCTTACATTATCTTTAATATTTTATTGTGTGTGATGTATCTTTAAAGGTACAGTAGGCGTAAGTGGGTTAAAGAGGACTAAACCACAAAATTCCAGACGGTGGCGAGAGTGGCTACTGATAGAAATCAATGGAGAAGATTCATCCATTCCTGGATTTTGACGGGCATTTTGATCACGATCTTCAGACATACAAAGAAAGAGAGGGCGGACTCCAGTTTGTGTCCCCCTGAGCCACGAAATTAACTATAAGCAAAAAGTAGCTGTCAAACTAGGAAACTGTGAACTAGCAGTGATGCAATCCAAGAACCACTCGCATAGAGAACCAACGCGCAATGCGAAGGTGGCAAGACCTACCGATATTTGGTCCCGGCTCTCGATTTCGATCGTTTGCTTTTTTATGACCTACATAGGTCCTAGGCTATCGACAAAACGGCCGCTATAATAAATCTCAGTAGAAACCGGAGGGAGATACTGAATCAGTTTTAGAAGGACAACAAAATTAAATTAGGCACGATTTTTTCCCAATGGGCTGTGCCACATTCTATGCGAAGTAAGGTAATCACGGTTACAAAGGGTAAATTAAGCTAAGTGGTAAACGTTTTGTAAACTGGTGCAGTGATGGCGCGATCATTGCAGGCTATCTAATAGTCATGTCAGTCGGGATCGAGATAAGTGTGCAGCTTTTTAGGGTTCCGTACCCGTAGGTGCCAAACGGGACCCTATTACTCTGAAAACGCTGTCTGTCAGTCTGTCGGTCTGTCCTAACTTTGAAGGGCTGTATCTTTGGAGCCGTAATAGGTAGCAAGTTGAAAATTTCACAGATTATAAGTATAACAACAAATACAAAAAATTATCAAGCACGAGTCAGACTCACGGACTCGTTGCCCGGTACCACGGTACGGAACCCTCAGTGCGCGAGTCCGACTCGCACTTGGCCGGTATTTCCAATAATCCAAAATAAGCCGGAATTGAACCCGGTGATTTTCAGAAAATCTTACTTATTGTGTACCTAAAGGGTAAGGGGTAGATGTCGCTAAAAAAAAATTCTTTCCACAAATCCGTTAAAAGGAGTTTCAGTTGCATTTGAATATATTAGGTTCTATAAAAATTAGGTTTAGATCAAAACAGCTAACAAACTGGAGCAATCAGGATGCCAGCGACGCGCCGCCGCCGTCGACAATGCTTCTTGCACGTAATTAAATGTCCTGAATACGGAATGAAGGCACGGAAAACAGCGGCTGGGGGCTACTCTAACAGGTACCAGTAAAACTCTTCCATCCATTCAGTCGTTCCCTCAACGCTGAGGATCGTGACCATCATTGAAGCTGGCGGAGAGTAGAGTTTTCCATTGCGCTCTATCACTCGCGATGTGGATCAGCTGGTTATAATATCTGTCCATCTAGCGGGTGGTCTGCCCCGAGCTCTCTTGCCCTCCACCTTTTCGCCACCAAGAAATAATGTTACTGCTTAGCAATATCGGGTGCGGTCAGTCTTGATGAGAGACCGCTGGTTGCAATAATATCATGAGCGCTTCCTTGCTTCGGAACGCTCTTTAAACTGTTGGACCCGATGTCACAGGCCCTTTGGTGCTACTTCAACGCGCCACCCTGCATAATGGAAATAGTATATACAAGGTGTTACAAAAGATCCTAACTCTTTTTACAGGGAAATAGCACCCGGTGATAGGGATCACAACCTAAATATTTTCTTTGCTCTATGACGTGCCGTTGATTTTTAAATAAATAAAATGCAAATGCTGTGGCGGAAGAAAAGTATTTTTTTAATATTGTTTACATTGACTTCTACAATGTTTTAACAACTCAAAGCTATGCAAATGCACCTACAGACAATCATATTTTCAAATTAGAGGTAATACAAAAAACAAAAAAGTTCTTAAAAAAAACAATTTTGAGGTTATAAAATAAAAATAGTTTTTTTCTTTTACAGAATTGACATCCTGTTGACCAGTAGGTTACACACTGTAAAAAGAGTTAGGGTGTTTTGTAACACGTTGTATATTCATATATTTTTTTACATTTCCAGTGTTTTGGCCATGACTTTTGATCCTTACAAGAAACAAAATCGAATGGCACGAAAAATGTTTTTGTCAAAATCACTTATTTTCTGGTACCTGTCTATATTTTTCAAAATCTGTAAATGCCACTAGTAATATTTACGCAATCCGATGACTTTTTTTCTGTCAGTTTTTCTGTAGCTATAACGGATAATGGTGCTGCCTCAACGCGCCACCCTGTTTAATGAAAATTGTTTTTTTTATATTTCTTGTATTTTGACCATGACTTGACGGCATGAAAAAACAAGTTTTGTCGAAATCGCAAATTTTCCGGCACCCTGTATACAGGATGTTAAAAGACCGCCAACAGACCCGAAAGCCACGCATACTAGACACCGAAACAAAGTACTTTTTCGATAAATTATTGCTGGGAAATGATTTTGGTTTTTGAGGTTATAATTTTAAAAAATATTTTATCACGCAATGGACGTGTAACGCACAGAAGTCATATTCCGCAAACGTAGGTATAAGTTTATGTTACTTAAGCTTGAAGTGCCGATGTTTAGAATACATTGCGGGTTGCAATTTTAACGTCGATTTTGTAAGAAATATTCATAATTTTGATATGGGTTCTGGAGGAGGTATGTTAAGAACTAGATACTGAATACATTTCTGCGAAAAAAAAGTTTTGAAAAGTCCGACTTTGAACCTCATTATCTCGGAAACCGTCGATTTCCCAGGCATAGTTCCTTGAGCAAAAATGTTCCTTATGATGCGAACAATACGTGGTTTCCCGCTTTGTTGGCGGTCTTTTAACACCCTGTATACTCGTATTTTTCAAAATCTGTAAATGTTTTTTCTTTCTTTCTTTCTTTCTTAAATGGCAATCATAATATTTTCGCAATCCAATTACTTTCTTTTCTGATTGTTTTTTTCTGTAGCTATATGGTGCTGCCCTTGTAACCTACCTCAAAACTGTATTACGGTAAGATGGGATGACGTCACAATAAAATTCAATCCAGCCGGGCGCGTTTTGAAACAGCGCCCTTAAACATCTCTAACTTTATTGTCATTTCTTGATGGATTTGAGTCATTGACAGAGCAAATAAACATATTTTGTTCTCCACCCGTCTTCATACTTGGAAGTCCAATATTCCAATGTCTGAATGATCCTCATTTTAGAAACCTTAGCTCCTATCCTAACCTAACCTAGCTCGGTATTCAATACCTACAAGCACTCGCTGCAAACAATAATTTCGCAATAATTTTGCATAATAAATAACTAAAGTAAAGTAGATAATATGTTACACCGGCTTCTTCTTCTTCTTGGCGTGCCTCTCCACTGAATAATGGAGGTTGGCCGTAATTATAATGTCCCGAGTAGGTCCCATGAATGCAAAATAAAGGCACGGGTAGGGCTGCGAACTACAAGTTAGAGTACGTTACGACGTCCTGTAAGATTTTACTAGAGGGAAGTTAGCGTTTAATAGGAAAAGGAATGTCTCACAAGAGTGAAGAGGTCAACTGTTTCCGTAAATCCGTAGCATATGCTCTTACCTGCCAAGAGAGGTGTGTTACTTGAAAGGCAACGAGGACGAATATTTTGTTCTACTATTTATGTACGTAACCGTACCTGTGGCTGTCAGGGGCGAAATAAGCTGTTAAATCCTGCTTTGGATGAGACCATTATTTTTATTGTTATTCTAAAGAAACTTTTATGCGGCTTTTATACAACGTGTTACAAAAGATACTAACTCTTTTTACAGGGTGTAACCTGCTGGTCAACATAATGACAAATCAGCAAAAAAAAGTTGAAAAACACAACTTTTTTTTTATAACCTCAAAATTGAAAAATCTTCAAAACTTTTTTGTTTTTGGATTTAGCTCCAATTTAAAAACATGGTTGTTTGCTTAGCTGTATTTTAATAGCTTCAAGCTGTTAAAACATAGTGAAAGTCTATGGAAACAGTATTTTAAAAATACTTTTCTCCCGTCACAGCGCTTACATTTTAATTATTTAAAAATCAACGGAACGTCACAGAGCTAAAAAAATATTTTGGTTGTGATCCCTATCATCAGGTACCATGACCCTGTAAAAAGAGTTAGCATCTTTTGTAACACCTTGTATAAACAAAAAAAGCTGCACAAAAATATTACGATATTTTTCATTGCTTTTTGATCTCAGAGTCTCACCTAAACAATAAGACACGGGTCGAAAGCAACATTTAAATTTAAATACGAAGTCTTTGGTTAGAAACGCAACCTATGACCAAAGTAATTATTAGATCGGAAGGTGCGATCCAATCTGTTCGCCCAAAATTCACTTTAGGAGCTGAATGCACAGACGGTGGCCCACAAAAGTCATCAATCAACACACACACACAAACACACTCATGCACAACCTTCAATCGCCCCTATTTGGAGCACCGATCAGCACAAAAGAAAAGACGAATTTCAAAATAAATCCCCTTGGAAGCCACGGCCACATTTTTAACCAATTTCCAAAATATTTGAACGTTTTTAATTCAACGCGTATGTTTTTCATTTTTTGCGCGTTTTTTCACGTCCGTTTTTATTTATAATTATTGACGTATACAGGGCAATTTTTAAATAGCTTTTTTCCTGAAACACATAAACTTATTAATGTTGTTTCAACAACTTTTGTTCTACGACTTTTCGAAAAGCTACATACTTTTTATTTATTGAACGTTACTTATTCTTTAAAAGTGTGCATTTCTACCATTCCAGCGCTGCCTGCGCGGCGCGCTTCGTGCCCCTCCACTCTCTACCACCTTTCCAGCCTCTCGTTCATATCTGCACCAAAAAAAAGTTTTAAAAAACACTGGTCTATCCCGTAATATCAATCACAGTTTAAACTCAGACCATAGATTAAACCTCGCGTTTTGTATGAAAATTAATCGACAGATATGGATTAAACTAGCTTTTTTGGTTTAAACTGTGATTGATATTACGGGCCTTAGAAGTTGGGGTGTTTGAGGAAAACACTATTTAAAAATTGCCCTGTATACTGTGTAGCTAGCACAGTTCATATAACCCTCAACATCACTAAAATCTATTCAGCTTCTACCTACTGCTCTAATTCTGTCGTGCGGCGGGCGACCGCGGCGGCGCGGCGGCGCGGCGGCGCGGCGGCGCGGCGGCCGCAGCGTCGTAAATGAGAAACTTCCATAGATGAATGATTGTCGGTGACAGCGGCATTGGGAAGCATCTTCATATGCGTAATTAAGGCAGCCCTAGGGGATTGTTCCCTTTTGTGCCCTGTAGAATTGTTCCCTTCAAAATAAAAGCTGTAAAATGTTTACCCACCGAGTGGGTCCTACTCTTATGATCATCCGAAAATATGATCACTAGGGCGTTTATCAACCGCTACGTCAACGTCAATGTCAACGAGATCGTGATTATAGATATGATTGGAGATTATACTAATACCTTTGCATCTTCGTAATGAGATGATTTATACAGCGTCCAGTGGCATATCTTCACTCACACTAGATGGGTGAAGAGATCACTCGGCGCTGCAGTGCCTGGGACATTGTTGGAGATTATATAGATGGGCGGATAAAGAGCATCCAACATTTTGGATGGAACTTGGCATAAGTGACCCGCCGCCATTTAATAGTAAATAACGTTTTCCCAGTCAGAGTTGAAATGTACCATAATAGATGGAGGAGAAATATACAAGACGAACAGATTTTTAGAAGAAATACTTTTGAGGATTTATGAGGTTGAGGATCCAGATTTGTATAGGGATTGGAGTTTGTAATATTTTTACTTGGCCATAGTTCCTTTTCAATAATGGCCTTCACAATAGATACTTTAAGGGTGGTATTGCAGAACAATAATTAATTACAGTTTAAGTATGGTTTAAACTTTCTCAGATGGATGGACCAGTCAGGTCGGGTAGAGTTTAAACTATCATCTATGAGCTAATACCACCCTAAATTTATTGGAGATACCTACATAGTTTTGCAGTGTCCTGGGGCCTTAGCCTGTAACGCAATGGCGTGTCGATGGCGTCCCAGTAGAAGGACAAAACCGGGGTTTTTCTCCTCCTACAACCAGCGAAGTAATCCTCTAGAATCAGAATCAGAATATTCTTTGCTGTAGTAAAAAACATTAAAAGAACCGACAGCAATAATAAATCGTAATTGAAGCCGTCAACTGGGAGCCCATTTTGGCACCATTGCGTTACAGGCTAAGGCCCCTGGTACCCTCACGACTGGCACTAAATTGGTGAAGTGGCCGCTTCGACGATACAATGCCTGCGACACATATTCTCGCCTCTAAATGCATCTTCTCTATGAATTCTTCGAATCCCTGGTTTAGTGTCATGGACGCACTTTTTGTCTTTTTCTTAGGACCTAACTCATAAAGCATAACACAAAAGAACCCGCCAAAGCCTGCCTGCCAGTTGGTTTCGTCAATCATATAGGCGCTACAATAGATAGATAGCTATAACCTAATACTTACTCACAGCACTCATTCATTACGCGATGGGAATTATTATGGCTCCACTTTTGAATTCCGAATGGCAACGAAACAATGCGGTTATTAAGCGTATTTAGGGCCCATTGTGTAGGATACTGGTTTCGGGCCAAAATTGTTGATTGACGTCGTAAAGTTATTAAGTGCCTACGTATTAAGATTTAATTATGACAATTTATCATCAAACTAACTCTAGAGTTACGGAAAAGTCCACACTGAAGGGAGTAGCTTCACTCATCAATGCAAGCTACTGTTTTTTGGGATTTTACGGTTATACCCATAGTAAAAGTTACATTCTGCAATACCCTGTAAGTATAATATATCGCGAGTATATTAATTGTTTTTTTATTTCTGTGAACTCTCTATTATCGTCACTTCGAAAGTATTAGTAAATATTATTTAAGTACGCCGAGTCTACTGAAACAATCCGGCGCTTGTATGTATGTTTGTATGAATAACTTGAGTAAAGGTCGGATCGTTATGAAATTTGGTAGGCGGATAAAGAGGGTAATAAGAGAAAAATATTTTTTTACTTCGAACATGAGTCAAATCGGTCGCGGGGTTACCGAGATATGGGGTCGCGAGTTCACAGTTCGGGCGAACTTATAACTTAACTAACTTACTTCTTTTATATATTTTTAAATAACGTTACACTCCATATAAAGCCTAGGTGAAGCCTTAGCTACGAAGCAGACTTTAGTAAAAGTGTGCGGTTTCTTAGCTCGAATTATGGTCCCATCCGGCATTCATCCGGTGGAAAGTATGAAACTATACTTTCATATGTACCTACGCTTCAATCTAGAAGTAGAAACATGTTGAAATGTTTGTTTCCCACCCTTACCTCCCTTTATTTGGCTCTCGTTGAGTTTATTTGTTGCTTTTGTAAAAGCTGCTATAAAAGCTACATAACGGGAAAACTGTACATTTTGACGTACTCGTAATTCTTCATTGGCGAAAATAATTATGCGGTCCAACAGTTTTGTTAATCTTTATTGAAATGCGCTGAAGCTTACATTCATTTCATGGAAAATGAAAAGCAGACGGCGAGAAAAATATTATAATATACAACTTTTTGTTTGGTCTTAAGCTACAATCCGTGCTAGAGAAATGGCACAGCGACGGCACGGTATGCCAGAGGTTGCGGGTTCAAGTCCTGTTTCGAGCAAAAATGTTATAAAAAATATTTAAATATTATTTAAAAAAACCGGAGGTAACAGAAGGTGACCGATGATAAAGAGAAATAAGTTACGAAACGGGAGACCTTTGTGTTTTTTTCTTTGTGACCTTTGACTTTTCTGCGCGTGAAACGGTGTATAAGCCCAGATTACTTAGTGTAAAAGCATGTTTATTATTATTCTTTAGGGTGGCGTTAATAGTCGTCTGAGATCACCTACTTGAGCTCGATCTCAAGTAGGTGAACTCACTCAAAAGTCAAATGGTAATGTCAAACCTTGGCTAATGTCAAACTTGAGTAGATGTCAGCATATTAATAGACACTATCTTGAAATTGACATTGATATTAGCTAAGGTTTGAGATTAGCATTTTAATTTTCTGAGATCATCTACTTGAGTTCGTGCTTGAGATGACGACTATTCATGCCACCCTAAATATCCAACATCTAAATCAATAGCTACACCCATTAGCGGTCGTCACCACGTATAAGGGGTAATGTGACTGACTAAGGCAAGTATTAATCAAGAGGGTCCAAGGCAGTCTTAGCCAATAAGGCTTTGTATAACTCAGGGAATCTAATTTGACGCCGACGCCGCCGACCGACCGTGCCGTGGTTAGCCCGGCTAGGGATTCTTGCGCGTTCGAGATAATAGCATTCGTAACGTATAGAGCAACTGGATAGGAGTGAATTCAATATCAATTAATTGGATAATAATAATAATATGACTTAAATTCTCTATGGTCGCAAATTTGGAACGGTGTGGCGCGTTGTTTAGGCTACTGAACGTATAGACTCGTACGTACTCATATTGAGGTATCTACTGTATTTAAATGTAACTTGTGCATGACGCAAGACCTTGGCTAAATGACTAGGTATTACTTACTTATACTTACTTAATGATCAATAATTGTTCGTTTTTCCGTAGTTAGTCCACGCGGAGGAAGTCGCGGGCAAAAGCTCGGCTAATTGTAGCCTATAAAATACATACACTTACCAAAATCCGGGCACAGTGTCCTTATTCTGTAAAAAAAAACGCACAGTTACTAGCCCTCAAAACCCGTTTATTTGCGGGAAAACTTAAATAAATAATCTATATCGCTTTAACGGTTTCACTTACTTTTATTTTGTCGGAATAGCCGACATGTTAAAGCGATATAAAAATGTGCAGTGCTTACGAGAGTTTAAGTTTTAAAGAATCTATCTTTTTTTTATAACACAATTTTATTGTTTTTGTCCCTTTTGTTCAATAGAAATCCACTTGAACAAAATCAAGAACTTAGTAGTACTAAGCGCTACATTTTCTTTTTATTGTGAATATTTCAGAGGTTAAGCTCCAGTTAAACATAAAAAGGCACTGATTTAAACACAGAGAGTTAAACATAAAAAAGGCACTGATTTCGATTAAAAAATCTATCCAGCGATTTTTTTTTTCTGCGAACTTACTCTTACCAACAACGGATGATTTTAAAGTAGGTATACCTACTAAAGTTAGAACACTGTAGAATTACTTAGGAGTTGACTCACAAATCAAATCTATTGGCTGGCAAAAATCAAAGCCTCGTTGCGTCCGGTCATCTAACTTACTGGGTCCGTCGTCCTACTTTGTTTTCATATCCATCGTCTGTGAATAGGAGCTGAAGGGTTAAACGCATTATAAGCAGAGATGGGCGGTGGGTATATACCCAATCTACCCATTTGGGTATTTACCGGGTACATTGGGTATATACCCGGTAAATATACACCCATTTGCTGGGTATATACAATTTGTGACTTAAAATTAACAACAAAGTATGCCAATCAGTTCTAAACCATGTTCCCTACGCAAAGTACGTCTTAGTAATTTTTCGTTGAACGCATATTTACAAAGTTATGCATGTTTTTGTGATTTCTTTGTATGAAAACGAATATTCATAAGGACATTTGTCTTATATTTTTATAGAATTAATAACAGGTATGTTTAAAAAGTACTTTGTCATACTTTGTATGACTAATAAAATAGTTTTTAATATGAATTTAACAATAATTATTATTGATTAGGAACCAAGTGTCAAAAATTGATATTTACATTGAAATGGTAGACAATACACTGATGAATTCAGGTCATTTCGGTCTAATTAAAATGCGAAAAAATATAATCATAAAGTATGGTTTTATGTTTGTTCGCCGCGAACAAAGAATAACTAAAACTTATTAGATTCGTTTATTTTATTTTTCAAATGGCATTGTGCTCAAAATGCTATATGGTGAAATGTAAGCCGTCCAGCCACCTCATTACGTCCGAGTCGGCCTCATCTACACCGCCGCCTTGGATGGCGAACAGCGGGTAGTGGTAGTTGATGTGGAACATCGTCTGAACCCGCCCGCACACGCAATTCGGGTCCGACCCACAGTTTGTGTATTTAGCTCCGCACACCTTCCCCGTAAGACCCGGAATCTATTTATTTGTCCAGTGCTTTCTGGGAAGATGGAAACCTGGCACACGGACGTTCTGCCGTCCTTCAAGAGTTCATGGGCCCGCATGGCATGGCAAGATGGTTGCAATTCTCTGATGCAACCCCGGTTCGGTCAAAATTCCACCAAAATTGAGGGTTGCTTTGACCAAGTGCTTGTACTAACTTCTAACATCAAAGCAGAATTCCAAAAAAGAAACTCAAAACAGTGGCGGTATTCGTGGATCTCAGCTCGGCATTTGAAACTCTCTGGAACATGTCTGGAAACAGGGACAGTCAGGGACTATCCTACGAGCTCGTTTTTTTATAAATGCAACGCACGTATCGTCCTTATGACGCCCTCCTTTCAAACGCCAAACTATGAACAAATAGTGTTACGCAGGGCTTAGTCCTAGCGCCTACGCTAATCAACGTCTACGTCAGTTACATACCATAAGTCTCCGGGTGATTATTTATGTGTAGGCGACGACATTGCCATCACAGCACAAGCTTCGACACTGGACAAAACGACAACACTGGGTCAGGAAGCCGTTGCAAAGTTTGAGCGCTATTTCAACGACTGGGGACTTAAACCTAACCCATGTAAAACTGTGAGCTGCTCCTTTTACCTCAACAATAGGCAAGCCAGTAAGTGAAGGTGTTAAACGCAGTTTCTGCAATGAAGCACGACCCTAACCCAGGCTATCTTGGTGTAACTCTAGACAGAACTCCCACTTTTAAAGCCCTCAAGAAAGTAAAGAAAATGGTATCAAACAGCTGCAACCTGATACGGAAACAGGCAGCGATAACATGGGGCTGCAAATCGGATACACTGATAAATCAACACTAGCCCTTGTCCATAGTGCGGCCTGAGCCAGAGTAGGCCGGCCATCATACTGACCTGGTTGACGTTGAACTGAACAGCGCCATTAGGAACATATCCGAAACCGTCAGACCCACAAACACCAATTGGCTTCCCGTCATTTCCTACATATTCCCGTTACGTCTGTGAAGAGAATTAATGATCAGAATGGAGTATGATAAGATCAACCATATGCCGCACCTGTCACTAGTACCTTATCTTCAGGCAACCCGCAGTGATCTTCGCCTACCATCAGAGAGATCTTTTGCCATGCCATGCAGGCCCACAAACTCTTGCAGGACGACAGAACGCTGATGGAAAAATGGCGGGATCAGTGGACATCTGTGGACCTGCCTAACAAGCATCTCGAGTCCGAGCCAGATATCCGTGTGCCTGGTTTCCATCTTTCCAGAAAGCACTGGACTCAAATAAATAGATTCCGGGTCTTACGGGGAAGGTGTGCGGAGCTAAATACACAAAATGTAACTGTGGGTTGGATCCTAGATGCGTGTGCGGGCGGGTTCAGACGATGTCCCACAACAACTACGACTACCCGCTGTTCGCCATCCAAGGCCGCGGTTTCGATGAGGCCGACTCGGACGTAATGAGGTGGCTGGACGACTTAAATTTCACCGTATAGCATTTTGAGCACAATGCCATTTGCAAAACAAAATAAACGAATTTAATAAGTTTTAGTTATTCTTTGTTCGGGAAGAACAAACATAAAACCACACTTTATGATTTTACATTTTTGTTATTTGCAACACTTAACCTGTCTTCGCATTTTAATTAGACCGAAATGACCTGACTTCATCAGTGTATTGTCTACCGTTTCAATGTAAATATCGATTTTTGTCACTTGGTTCCTAATCAATAATAATTATTGTTAAATTAATATTAAAAACTATTTTATTAGTCATACAAAGTATGACAAAGTACTTTTTAAACATAGCGGTTGTTAATTCTATAAAAATATAAGACAAATGTCCTTATGAATATTCGTTTTCATACAAAGAAATCACAAAAACATGCATAACTTTGTAAATATGCGTTCAACGAAAAATCACTAAGACGTACTTTGCGTTGGGAACATGGTTTAGAACTGATTGGCATACTTTGTTTTTCATTTTAATAATTTTCATTATACTTGAAATCACAAATTGAATGTACCCAGCAAATGGGTGCATACGGGTATTTACCGGGTACATATCGGGTAAATACCCACAGGTGGGTATATACCCGGGTACGTGCCCATCTCTGATTATAAGGGATGTTAATATCGTAGGTACGCGTTTGAGAATAGAGGGTGTTATTATTTGACTTACAGCCTTCTCCTTGAGATTAAATTACATCCCGCAGGCTGAACGTTTATCTAAAGCGGTTCAAAAATTGGTTCACAAACTGGATTACACATTTAGATATTTCCTATATTCAGAACCTACTTATGAGGTAGAAAAATCGCTTGGGACAAGATACGAACCCGCTAACTCAGAAAGATCATGCCGATTAATGCCGGTGCCCCAAACAATTGACCTACCGATCCAAGTAACTGTCAATGTGAATTTTAATGTCTGCTAGCTGTAAGTGACGTCGTATGTTATTAAAGTACCTACCTGTTCGATTTTTTATCTCTTCAAAACATAATTTCTATGATTAAGTATTTTTTCATACAATCAGGAATCAGAGCTATTTAGTTGATGACAAATATTATTATTTTTATGACAGAACGAATTAAGTGATACCAATAGCTTGTTGTGGGCTCAATTTATAGGCTGGATAAATAGATAGATAGAAAATATTGTTGACAAAAACGATAATGTTGAATGCATAATTTATGGGACAGATTCTACATACATTATGACAGATCTACAAACAGATCTATCTTTACATACAAATATATTTTTTTTGTGATTGACTTAGTTTTTTGGGGACACATCTTTTTTTCCTGTCAGCAATAGGAAATTGTGAAAAATCGATTATTTTAGTGATAAATTTTGGAAACCGTTCTAATTAATGGGCGACGAAAACATTTTCTGTTGGCAGATATAATAAATAGAGGATACAATTTTGGTGACAGATGTAAACTTTGATGAAAGAAAATATTTTTGCCTTTATTTTAATGTGGATAGACGAACTTTTTTCTCTACCAGATTCGGATGCAGAAAAACAGAGAGACATTGTATATTATGTGGAACGCTAAAAAACCTAAGCATTGCGAAACAAAACTTTACCCGTCTATTAAGAACTAAGTCACAGGCGAGTCGGGTTCAAAGAAACAATTTCTCTATCCAATTCCAACTCCTTCGGTGGATAGGTCACGTTTCCCAACAGCAGGTAATTAATGACCCAAGCGACGGGTACTTGGAGCATCTGTGCTGGAGACGCCATGTTGTTTTAAGGGTTGCATTATTCTCATCGAGAAAACGAGTAACAATGAAGTTCTGAAATTCGCATCGACAGTTACTTGGCTCGGTAGCTCAATTAGTATACCGCCTGAACGGTATTCAAGAGGTTGCGGATTCAAATCCTGTCCCGAGCGAATTTTTAACCTCATAAAAATCTTTATATGGTTCCCTAGCACGGGTTAGTGCTTTAGAAAAAATAAAAAGCATAATAACTTAGATGTAAATTGAAAGTTGGAATGTATGAAGATCGGCTCCAGCCTCCAAGTCATCTCTAGCTTACATGCTCCAAGGCGATCTGCTTCACTGAGTGGGGTTTGATGGAACACTGTGAACTTTTCACACAAGTTTCCACTACTAAGGTCAGACTGTTGTAGGTACGTGCGGCAAGTTTTGACAGGAGGTAGAGTTATTACACCAACATGGCGTTTAAATTTGGAATTCTAAGTCTAAACTTGTGAGTGCTTTGAAGGACGATCTTGCCTATTATGTGTGGCACCTTCCACTTGTCAGTCTGGCTTTGGTATTAAACATTAGTCTCACAGACTACATACAACTGACGCATTCGCTGTCTAATCATGTTCCCCGAACTTCCCCGCCCCGCCGCTCTCAGTACCTTCCTAATTGAGCTAATTAGTGAGTGACCTGGGCATAAGCATTGCACCCGGAAACTTCTTATTTCCTGAAATTTTGGGAAATCTTAGCCTCTTAGACTAAAATTTTGTGATTACGTGTGAAAAAAAAACATATTGTCGTTTAATTTTGTTAGTTTCCAAAACTGATATTTATTGACAGTGTTACTGTGTTATGTTTAGTGATCTAGGGTTAATGGTAGCGTTTCGATGAAATGGTCGTGAGAATTATGATTGTAATGTTTTGCACATTCGCTTACGCTGGATGTTATTAAAACGCGGTTCAGTTTTTTGGATTGACAAAATCGTATGTTAGCATTTTTATGTGTTAGAATCAATTGTGTTGAAATTTTAATAGAAGGTTGAGCGACAGCAATTTTTAAACTAAAGGAGATATTTTGTTTTCGGGCCGTATACAGCGCAGGGCGTTGCTCAATAATAAGAATATTAATTCGCTTATCTTTTTAAACTCATTTACAAACAAAAGAAATGGAAAAATTTATCGACAAAATTAAATAAAAGTTTTTTATCTTAAATTAACAGGAAATTGATTACTTCACGGCAACGGGGCGAAAAGCCTTTTAAAAAGCAAACCCGATAAATCCAATGAAACACCTAGTTACTTAACACTTCGGAGTAAACAATCCGTAAAAAAACGCTATTTATTTTTAAATTCCCCTAAACACCCGGGCTCGTTCGAACCCTCAATTTATAACCCACTCAATAAGGCTATGTGCTTAGTGATAACTTGCAGCGATAAGATAACTTGAAGAGAGTTGAAATTGTACGCAATGTACAAGCATACTTTGTAGATTTTTTATTCCTCATAAGCTTCAGAATTTTTATCTTCCTAATATCTTAGATGTTTTCCAATCTTCTTCATCGTTACGCTCTTGTTGGAGCGGTCGTGGTCCACATGTAGTACAGTGACATCAGTGGCTGATGTTGCGTGCCTGCCTTGCGATGCCGATGCCGCGGCATTTATCTCGGTCAGAGGTTGCCCAGGTCGATCAGAGAGCCGATGAGAATCGTACGTAACGTAATTTTTTTTTTTAAATATATAATTAGAATACTTAGAATTATCTTGGAAGCCTCATGAACATAAGATTCATAAGATTTTTTTATGTGCTGAATATTTTTGTCCAATTGCCATTCTACGTATTTTGTATTATTTTGACGGTTGAATGAGTGACAAAGAGTGTCGTACGTAACGTACCTATTATTATAGAAATGTGAAGAATTATCTTGGAAGCCTCTTCCACACTCAATAAGTAGTTCCGCTTCTGATATTAAGCCAAACCCCATTTTAAATTTCCTCCTCTACAAAGAAAAATACATTTTTTAATGATGTTTAAAGCCTCACATAGACCACAACCCAACAGTTCCTATTGCCGATATTAAAGGCAACATATCGACTGTGTGCCCTGGTATTTTTATTTAGTTTCCAAAATAAATTTCCACCTCTAAAACGTAACAATACGCTCGCTTCCACCTCACGTATGCAAGAGCAGACTATTTGGAAAGGGACTCTTTAATATTAATTGAACACTTTGACACTTAAATTTTATCTCTTAAAGCAAAACTATACGACAAGAAAATCTAACATAAATTTAAAAAAATACTTCAAACAACTTTTGTTCCTATTTGAAAATGAGGGGATTATTAGGTATTAATTACCGAACTAATCGAAGATATTAATGGAAAGGACATTTAACGACAACGTTTCATTTTGATAAACAAAACAAACTTCTCGGTACGAGTCATGTAACTTGCAAGTCCATGAGAGATCGCATGGAAGCAGTTATCAGTGCAGTGGAGGTAACTTTAGAGTAATTTGAAGCTGGGTTTTGTTATTTTCTCTTCTATATTCATAAGCGTATTGAAAACAGTTTTTTTTTCGCATATCAACTTGTGCTTTTTTTCTGCTCTGGTAAAGAAAAACACAAATTCATTTAATTATTTATATTAACTATTTTATTACCATTGAATGATTGATACCTAAAAAAATATTTGCATTACATTAGTACGTAATACTTACGGAGAAAATAATGATAAAAAACACCTTAAGGTAATGGAATATGAAGGTGAGACAATAGCCAGGTGGCCCGTAATAAAAGTCTAGTGTTCTTTATTTTACTTCAAAGCTTCAAAGGCACTTAGCGCGGTGCATTCTTTGGCCATAAATTGCATCCTGTAGAAAGATGTATGGCCTATTACAGACACCGTATGTTTAATATCAGACTTTACATTGATACACAGGTAAGTTTATTTCTTAGTAGCTTGTGAAATTTTGGTATCAACGTTACGCTATGACTGTGGAGGAAAATATCGTGAGGAAACCCACGAAAAAGCTAGCTCCAAACCATGTACGATGACTTTCCTGTACATTGAGTTTCGATTCTCCCTACTGGATGATTACTTGAAGATTGTGTTATTTCATTAATACGGTATGTTACAGAAAAGTCGGGTCATACTTTAGGGGGTTCGGGTTCAAATTTCGAAGCGTGCAAAAATGCAGATAGTTTAATATAGGCTTTTCCACAATCGCATGTTCATAGTAACAGGATACTTTCAGAGCCTGGAAAATATTTTTTTACAAACTAAAAACCAACGATCCTTTGGGATCAACAACGTTTGAGGAAATTTCTAATTTATGAGTCCCGCTCAATTTCCTAGAGGTATTCCGAAGATTTTTAATCAACAAGGCTTCAAACAATCAAGACCGTTGGAAATTAGATTACCTAATCATAAGAAGGTAAGTACCTACAAATGTTTTATTTTTTAGGCAGAACAGTTATAAATATCAGGAACTTGTGTTTAATCTACCTAACGTAAAAACAAAATAGGTTCTAGGTTAGATACCTAGTTTATTTTAATTTAATTTATCGTTTCGTAAATGCGTAAATTTATCGTTTTAACCAATAAACATTCTGAATGAAAAGAAGCATTTTACCGAGTGATGTATCAAAATTGTTTTTTTATCCATGGATTAAGTGAAATAAGATTGGTGCAAGTCGCCCTAAGCTCATAAAAAGACATTTGAGATATGAGTTGCAACATTTTCTTGTCAAACAACAAAACGCGACACAGCAATAGTTTCTTTCAATAAACTGCGTTTAGTTTCCTTCACAAAAACAAGGCCAAAGCACACAATGTCACGCTAAGTGAATAGCGCCCTTTTATTTAAGTTGCTGGGGCGTGACCAGCCGAGTGGGTGAGGCCTTAAATCACTAGGTACGTGCGGGACAAGTCGATATTGCGCACTGGGCTTTAGTTTTTATATGCTGAAGAGGATAAACGAGGATACAGTATTGGAAGCTAGTGAAAATAATGTCTCTAATAAAACAACATTCTCAGAACCTGTGTTTGTGATGACGTATGCTAACGTTATAAGCCTTCTTTTAGAATTAATCGAAAACATGAAACTTCTTTAAATATTTGGTTAATGTTCTTGAGGACTTAGGCCCGTAAGATCAATCACAGTTTAAACCAAAAAGGGCTAGTTTAAACCCTATCTGTCGATAAATTTTCATACAAAGTGCGAAGTTTAATCTAAGGTCTCAGTTTAAACTGTGATTGATCTTACGGCACTTAGAGGATACGTGAGCGGCAGAGGCATCGGCAAAAATCGCTAATCCACAGTTAGTACGCGTACGCGAAATCTCTAAGAGAAGACTTTTGCCCAGCTATAAGCCGTTTCATTAAAGAATAAATAATTTAGGACGGAGTTCAAAACCTAGCGTCGTCTCGTTTTGACTGTATTAATGAGAGCGAGGGGGTGAGTGTTTTAAAGTTCATACAATTTTTTTTCTTGCATGAAACGGGTTATGGTGGGACAGCACCTCTATTCTCTAAAAATCCACTCAACCGACGAGCATCTAAACACTCAAAAATAGCCCGTATTGGAATAAACAGTCTTTTTTTTTTACATATAAAAATTTATATTTTAAATTTACGCTACATATTATAGACAATACAGGGACAGGTACACCACAGTTGTACAGGCATCTTACTAAGGCCCGGTTTCTGATTTGAGAATTTCACTAACCAAATGCTTAAGTATCGTCCTGTCAATGCAGATGTCACACAAGAGAATGTGACAGAACGATACTTAAGCATTTGGTTAGTGAAATTCTCAATTCAGAAACCGGGCCTAAGGCCCGTAAGATCAATCACAGTTTAAACTCAATCCATAGATTAAACCTCGCATTTTGTATGAGAGTTAGTCGACAGATAGGGCAAAACTTTTTGGTTTAAACTGCGATTGATCTTACGGGCCTTAGAATGTTAAGGCTTGTAATTAGCATTTAGTGGCATAACCCGTGTCATTAAAGAAAACATTTAGGACGGAGTTAAAAACCTAGCGTTGTCTCGCTTTAACTGTATTAATTAGAGCGAGAGGGCGAATGTTTTGAAGGTCATCCTAAATGTTTTCTTTAATGATACGGTTTATAACTTTAGTCTCACGAAATGGATATCGTTATCACTCAGAACTTAATGGAGTATGTGCATCAAAAGATTTTTATTAAATCAATAAATTCAGTACCCAACCGTTTCTCTAGGATTCTTAGTTTCATTCCTTAGTAGGTAGAGATAATGAAAGAGTATAAATATTTCCAACATCAAAAGATTTTTATTAAATCAATAAATTCAGCACCCAACCGTTTCTCTAGGATTCTTAGTTTCATTCCTTAGTAGGTAGAGATAATGAAAGAGTATAAATATTTCCAACATTTTACCTAAATTAGATTTTACAAATCTACAAATACAAACTACAAATACATTAGTAGTAGGTAGGTCATCATATGAGGTAGTGGCCACTCTGTCAGAGATGTAGTTATAGTGGCCATAGAAATTATCCAGGTTGTCAGTTTTTCAGTGGATTTTCTTATTACGTGTTCACTGAATTTATTGAATGTTTATAACATTATCAATCTTAACTGATAAGTGATAGAGAACTTTAGATGAAAGTTTCACTAGGGGCCACATACAAAAATGCATGACACTGGACCAGTGTAACTTCTTCTTCTTCTTCGTCGTTACGCTCTTGTCAGAGTGATCGTGGTCCACATGCAGTATTATCAGTGGCTGATGTTGCGCGCCTTACGATGCCACGCCATTTATCTCGTCAGAGGTTGCCCGGGTGCATTCATAAGTGTTTTCCCCACAGTGGTCTTGATTGGATCAGTCCATCGTATCGGTGGTTTTCCACGAGTTCTAGTGCCTTCCACCCTTTCCTGCATTACAATGCGCTCAATGGAGTTGTTGTCTTGTCGGGATTTATGGCCAAAAAATCTCAAGATACGACTTTGTACAGTACTTGACAGATGCTGCTTGATGCCGAGTTCTCTAAGTATGGATTCGTTGATTCTGAATTCCGTCCACGATACTCCAAGCATTTTTGTCCAGCACCACATTTCCAGAGCGTCTATTTTTCCCCTTTCGATCTCTCGGAATGTCCATGATTCCGCGGCGTAGAGAAAGATGGGGAACACTAGTGTGTATACGAGCCGGGTCTTAGTGGCTTTGGTAATGTTGCGGTTCTTCCATACTTTCTTCAGCTTATCCATTGCCGATCTAGTTATTGCCATACGACGTTTCACTTCATCCACACAGCCACCATTATTTGAGAGCACCGGCCGGAAAACCGGCAAGAAGTGTTTACTTAATCTATCTAGAGTTAGTATTTTATTAAAACTAAATTAAATTATTATGCTAAAGTAAGATTAAACTAAATTAAAAATAAGCTAAATTAAATTTTATTAAACGTGATAGTAATTTCTTTTTTTATTTATAGGGCTTTAGCGTTTTTTTTTTTTTTGATGTTTTCGATACTTTTTTTGTTTGAGAGGATATCTTCCCATGTAATTCGATAAAAAATTGTGAAGATCTGATTAAAAACTTCGGAGATGTAGTACGAAACTCCTCAATGGACGAGAAAATACGGTCGGTTCATTTGATACTGATCGAATACAACCTAGATAAATAACCATAAATAGCCAAAATGAGCAACGGGTATTGCAAACTCGCGGAGCGGTCCGACTGTCAGTCAGGCGACCGGAAGCGCTAATTCGCAGGGCTTCTACTCTTTTATAGTAAAACTAGCTTTTTGCCCGCGACTTCGTCCGCGCTGACAAGGATAAAAGGTCGCAGCCCTATTTTTCCCGTGCTATAGACGTCAGTCAGGGAAAACCACAGCAACCGATTAATAGTTATTTGATAGGCAATAATGGGAAATCATATTTTGCAGCAAGTGCTTGTATTGAATACCGAGCTAGCGAAGGTTTCTAAAATAAAGCCATGCCACACAAGAGTGAAACCTCTTTAAGGTGGGATGATAGCAAAGTGGCGGGAAATTCAAAATTTTCACAGTTTTTTACATTTTGTAGCTAAACTGAGCTCTATTTTTGTTCAGCGATTTTTCGTTCGCAGAAATAACAAAGTATTCTTTTCATTATTGCAAACAACAGAGCAACAATAATTCAGCCGATTATGTATTCTGGTCTACGAAGCAGTGGTACTACCCAAAAAACTTGTCGTAGACCAGAACACATAATCGGCTGAATTATTGTTGCTCTGTTGTTTACAACAATGAAAAGAATACTTTGTTATGTCCGCGAACGAAAAATCGCTGAACAAAAATAGCTCAGTTTAGCTACAAAATGTAAAAAACTGTGAAAATTTTAAGGGTAGACGATAGCAACGTGGCGGGAAATTCAAAATGTTCACAGATTTTTACATTTTGTAGCTAAACTGAACTATTTTTGTTCAGCGATTTTTCGTTCGCGAGAATAAAACCGTATTCTTTTCATTATTGTAAACAACAGAACAACAATAATTCAGCCGATTATGTGTTCTGGTCTACGAAGCAGTGGTATTGCCCAAAAAACTTGTCGTAGACCAGAACACATAATCGGCTGAATTATTGTTGTTCTGTTGTTTACAATAATGAAAAGAATACGGTTTTATTCTCGCGAACGAAAAATCGCTAAACAAAAATAGCTCAGTTTAGCTACAAAATGTAAAAAACTGTGAAAATTTTGAATTTCCCGCCACACTACTATCTTAAGCCTCTTGTGTGGAGGATCTTGGCTCATTGGCTGACATATTTCCGCTCAGGGAAGTTCAAAATACAGCAATGGGTATTGCAAGCTCGCGGAGCAGTCCAACTGTCAGTCAGTTGACCGGAAGTGCTAAGTGATTCGCCGGGCTTCTACTCTTTTCCACAAAGTAAAAAAAAAACTTTAGGCCTTTGCAACCCCGTAATGACATGAATATATACTGCGTCCAGCGATACTTTCACTCACACTAGATGGGTAAAGTGACCACTTTGAAGACATTGTTGAGATGGAGTATGCTCGAAGTAGCAATACTAACGGGGCTTGCTAACGGTGAAGGAAAACAACGCGAGAAAAAACACACCAATATTAGGTAACTAAGTAGCAGTCCTGTGTGCTTATTCAGAAAAAAAGTAGGCTGTAGTCTGGGCCTTTCCATAAAGTAAGAAGCTACAAGTCGTAGTAGGCCCCGAAGATTAAGTAAAAGCAGTGTCTGGTGCGATAGCTTGTTTTAGAATCTAAGGCAGCCTCAGACACAAGTTGCGGCTTATGCTATTATTATAGTCGTCCCGTACTCCCGTCGTACAATGACAATTGAAGTGTAAGCTATTTCCACCCGCTAACTAAAGCCTTAGAATTACAAGACAGACAATACTCAATAGCGTGTTGCATCTTAATAGACTGCCTTTGTAGATGTAGCTAGGAGGCATAATTATTACAAAGACTACAAATACCAACTTCTGTAAAACCATCTTTTCAATAATAAACTAATTACAAGTAACAATGAATGATACCGTGGTTGGTTAGTTCCGACTTTTTAATAAAGCAGCTGTGAGGGTTGCGATTTTATCCAGAAATATATCTTTATCCTCCAGGCTCGGAAAGTATGTTGTAACCAGTAACATACAATTGAGGAAAAGCATCTTATAAACTATCTGCATTTTTGCGCGCTTCGAAATTTTAACGTGACGTCCGGGCGTAGCTATGGTATGTAAATAAAGAAATAAAAGAATATTTGACTTGTGGCGTTGCCTAGCAACGGGTTGTAGATTTCATGACACTTCAAGAAGGCACGATGTAATGGACTGCTATCCGCCCACTGTTTGTGATGATCTAGCCCTGCCTTCCTGTGCAAGTCTAGATATCTGTTTTGGCTATGATCGTCTAATTAGCTTCAAAATTTGTTAATAAAGATTGATTCCTAAGAAACCATTTTTGACTGTAGTAAAAGGTATAATGAGTTAGATTTGACTATTGAGCTGAATATTTAACTGAGCACTTGATTAAAATAAACTCTAGGTCTTCAGGTATTTTCTGCAAGACCTAATTCCACTTTTGGGAACTTGATTAGATTAGATATTATTATGAGGGAAAGACCCCGGAGTAACGATCGGCTTCGGCTCTAAGCCTTGAGACTTACGACGGTCACAGGTTCGCAACCCAGTATCTTTCATTCCATGTATTAGCTATGTGATAGTAGCTTTGAGTTATTACTCACTTGAGTATATTATATTTTATATTATCCAACGATTCTGGATCGTGGATTAGCTGTCTCTTTATTGTCCCAATCTGACTCGAAGGGATCATTTACTTTTTTTTTTTTGTTTAGGTATTATTTAGCCGAATGCATTCGAATATTAGATATGATTATGCATGCTTTAGCATACATACGCATGTCTATATTTTGGCTAGATTATCATCATATTTATCATATGGTGTGTACACACTGAGATGAGTTTTTTTTTTTTTTTGAATACAAGGTAATGAGATATCTGAGAGTCGAGTGTACAGTCCCCCCGCAAAGAATGCTCTGTGATATTTTGTCAACACACAAGATTGTAATTTGTGTTTTCAAGTATGAAGATTATCACTTTAGTTTGGTACGATATGTCTGATGGACTTATTTACTGTATTCACTCTCGCTTGTAACTATGCGAGTTTTTACTGTCACACAAGTACCACTGTAATGATTATAAAGTTACTTTTATATTCAAGGTTGTCAGAAGGATCCCAAGATAAAATTATGTGAATTGATATTATAAATTGCCCATTTTAATTGAAAATATGCAGTATTGTAAAATAATTAGTTCTCAGGTTTCAATTAAAAATAATTACCAATGTATGTAACCAATAATCAATGTAAAATAATTTCTTTTGGAATTAATTCATGAATAATAATGGAATGTAAATAGTAGAGATTACTAGTTATTGGACAAGATATTTCCTGAAGGGAAAAATAGGAAAATTACTGGGTTCAAAGCTATTTATACATTGTAGGAGAAGAAAGGAAATACAGAACAAGATTTGAATTTGATTTATTATTTTTGTAAGGAATAATTATTGCAAAATATTTTAATGTTATTTTGTATTGAAAGATTGCAAAAATAATGTTTATTTTATAAAGTTAAGGATTGTAGAATAAATGTATTTTTCTGAAATTATTTATAATATTTTGTGAGGAAATATTTCACACGACATTTAATTATTTTGTTAGGAAAGATTACCAAAGATATTATTTATTTTTAGTTTTGTAAGGAAATATCACAAAGATTATTATTTATTTTTAGTTTTGTGAGAAAAGAATACAAAGATTATTATTTATTTTTAGTTTTGTGAGAAAAGAATACAAGGGTTATTAATATTATTTTTATAAGGAAAGATTACTAAAACATTAATAAATTTTTAGTTTTGTAAGGAAATATTACAAAGTTTATTATTGATTTTTATAGGGAACGATTATAAAAGATTGGTTTGTTTGATTATTTTTGTTTTGGTTTTGTGGGAAAAATTATAAGAGATATTTGCTTAATTTTGTAAGGAAAATTGCAAAGGTTATTTATATTATTATTCGTTAGGAAAATTAACAAGTTTATTTATATTATTTTTGTTAAGGAAAAATTCAAAAGATATTTAATTTGCTTTCGTAAGAGAATCGAAAAAGTTGTTTATATTATTTAGACTTATGTGTTTCAATGAATGAAACCACATAAGACCATCATTGCGACTAGGGCCTTCCTATGTGGCAAAAAAGTATTCTCAATGATGAAATGCATAAAAAAATCCACGGCCTCGTTATTGCTAAGTAGTAATACTAAAGTCACTTAATTAGGTACTCAAAATTTAAAATTAACACGATTTGATATTGTTTGTCTCATTTACTAAAGCTAGTCTTAAATCTCGGAACGAAATGATAATTCACAATTTAATGCCCAGGAGGGACGAATTGAGACACCAATTTAAGTTACGTAGGTACCTAGTTTATCAATGCTTTACAGTCTTAGTTTGCTGAAGCTGCATTGTATAACAATATAGACTAACAAATTTATATTTACACTACAACACACTTACTAATATGGGTAATTTTAACTAGAACCTACACACGTTGATTTTGTATGATAAGGAACGCTACATTGGTATCTGTTTGACCAAAATCAAATAAAACAGAAAGGGACACGATTCCAGTAAAATTTTCAGTTTTGGGAGGCGTATTTTAGACCAAAGATGATATTAATAGGTATTTCTGTCTACTGACTTCTGCGGTCTATGATTTTCTCAATTACTTGTAAATAACACCTGCCTTCCAAAAGCTGATAATCCTCAATGACACAGATAAATTGCAAATTACGAAATCACCTTGTGGATGAGATTAACCACTTGTCTTACGAATCTCTCGTGACATAAAAAAATATGAGATAGTTTTCCAAATTATATTAATTTAACTGAGAAGAAAACAAGGTGAATTCGCAATTTAGACAAAGAAAGAAATTACTCAACTTGCCACAAATCCTCGTCTGGCTCTACACCGAATTTACACAATTTTTATCTTCAATCTCGTTCCAGGAACAATTTAGCTATCGCAAATACAATGAAACTCGATAAGTCTTAGTTCTTCCTCGGGCGTCAATCGAATGTCCCGAAAGATCTTTGCCTCTCTCCAATTTCCACAAAAGACTGTGTTATTATTCTTAATTTAAACAATATTAACGATACTAGCATCTAGTTTAATCTAAATAAAGACTAATATTCCTTGGCAACATCCGGCTTTAAGAATCATGCGCAGGCGCCGCCCACATTTTGAATCGGAGACTCGAGGCTCTGATTGGTCGGTCCCTGTATCGATGGTTTTTTCTTTGACTGGAACTGGACGCAAGACTCGCATTTTTCAGGTGATCTAGACTTTGTTCTCATATCGGGTCCATACTTTATTGATGACGTGAGACGTGGGACGTGGAGCATTTGTAAGATGTCGATGTCCAGTTCGCAGGTCTTCCTCGTTTTGGTTCTGCCTAGATTGAGCCATCAACCTAGGCCAGCTTAGGGTTTTCAACGCCAGGTCAGTTGTCCCGGGTCAGACTTCAATGTCTTCCTGAAGTTAGAAAGAAAACAAGAGCGCGTAATATCCGAATATACAATTTCACTCGCACAAAATATTTCAATTTTGTATCGGCCGTTTACCTATTCTCTGGAAATAAAATGTAACCATGTGTTTCGTTATGCGATGGCATTTGGAGTTTTTGCTTTATGGCCCCGGTTCCTTTTTTTCAAAGTGCTGGCATTATAAGTGATTTGTAGGGAATTCTTTGTTTTGAGAGTTTTTTTTTCTGTTGTGCAATTTATGGCTCCGTCACTTGACAGTTTCGAAAAATTAAATCAACATAAGAACTTAAAATAGCAACCAGATGCCTCAAAATGTTTGTGTGAATTTTATGGTTTAGAAAGAAAAAAGTAAGTTATGGCTTTCGACTCTTGGACAAAGCCATGCCATCTCAACGACATTTAGCTCCGCGCTTATTTCGACATGATTATTGTATTTTAATAAGTTTCCTACAAATACAGAGAATACAGAGTATTATAGAATTTCTTCAAATACAATAATCATGTCGAAATAACCGCAGAGCTAATTACCGCATAAACTAAATATGTAACTAATCGTGTCTACTTGAAGTGTCATGAAATCAACAAGCCGTTGCTAGGCAACGCCACAGACTCATCTGTCAAAGCAAAGAAGAAGGAAACCTTTAGTTGTCTATTGTTTTTCTTGCATCTAACATAAATCATTTCCCCGCTCTGTGAGATGAAACGTTGTGTGTTTCGCAAGGCTGCAATATTATTTGCATCTCGTGCTTCTGAATACAAGCACTCGCTGCCAAAAATATTTGGTATCCTTGCAAAAAACTATTTCCAATCGGAGTATGCATAAACAGATATAGCCAGACATTACGTTTGTTTGTTACACTTTATTGCATACAGAAAATACATAGGCTTAAATAACATGATTGATTTTCTTCCAGCCATCCCGATCTAAGTCCGCAGAAGCCAAACATAATCTCATCAGCCCCATTAAGGCGCCGTGCATAGTGAATCGTCCGCGCGCAAAGAAAAATGCACAAAATCGATTCCTGTATCAAATACACTAAACAAATTGAAAATGTCCACATATCAAACCCTAGAATTAGGTGAGACCTATCTAAAACAACCAGTTTCGTGTTGACATTCATAAACGTTTTGATATCTTGCAATCTGTTTTGGATATCAACATGAAACTGGCTGTGTAAGATAGGTCTCAACTAATTTTAGGGTTTGATATGTGAACATTTTCGATTATTTTTTTTTGTATATCTGATACAGGAATCGATTTTGTGCATTTTTCTTCGCGCGCGGGCTAATTCACTATGCCCAGCGCCTTAAAATAACAAATCTGTGCGATGGCATGAGAGGGAAACTTTACAGTTCTGACAGATAGAGTTATTCCACTCATATATAAAGTTGGAAAAAGCATAGTTGTTCGATTGGGAATTAGTTGGATGAAAATTGCTGACACAAAACTTTTAATAGTCTTCTAATAATGGCATAATTATCAATTTATGTGGGACTCACGTGAAATGTATTTAAGACGACGTACGTCTCACAACTAGCGCCGCCAATGGAAAAAAAATCATATCTTTTTTTTTGGATGCGTTTTTAGCAAAAAACGCTCCTGCGATTTCTCAACGCGAGGCTTAACTATTTGTAGGACCTAAGGTTTGGATTCCAGGATCGGATTTCCTACGAATGCAATCGATTCTCGCCAAAAGTGGCCACTTTTGGCGAGAATCCATTGCATTCTTAAGTTCTAGGATCTGGAATCCAAACCTTAGGTCCTAAAAATAGTTAAGCCTCGCGTTGAGAGTGAGTAATTAAGTTATCTGAGCCTAAGAATTTGTTTTTGTTTTACAGAATGATTGCCTTTGGCCCCTCTATTTTTTCACTATGGCGCAATTTACAAATGTCTATATTTTACTAATTAAGATGCATTTTATATTTTTATTCTACACAACAGCCTTACCTTTCGGAGAGAAATTTATTTTAAAACCTAGTAAATATGGACGCAATAGCGTCAACGGTAACCCCTTGGTTTTTCCTGCGAGTAGATTGTTTAGTTCAGTTCTGCCAATATCGAATTTATAAACAGCAATATTGACCTTATTTAGGACACAAATCGCAAACTAAGAGTGTTTCCATATAATGCCAGTAAGAAGGCAAGCTTTTACCAGCTTTCAGCCACAGGCGGATGTAATAACAATCCTATTACGTTCGCCATTGGATACAGATTCGCCTGATAGTCACGTTGTTGTATTGAAACAACCGCGATGCCTTGAATATACCGGTTTGGACCCACTAGTATTCCTTTTCTCATCTACTATGTAAACTACATACAAATACGGGTGACCCATATTGATAAGACAGAAACTACTAAGTGTTAAAAAACTACAAGTGATATTGGATAGTAATTTCATGACATGTGTCTCTACTTATCCTTCTTCGCTGGATCTGGAACTGACACTAGAGTTTAATATTTGATCAACGTAAAATATTTTATAACGTCTTAAAACTAAGTTAAAACTTATTTGACGTACGTATATCTATTTATTTAAGTATTTTCGTATTTTGTCAGATCTCCCATAAAACCTGTATAGCACTGTTAGAAATTAGTTAAAACCCAAGTATGGAAGGTGTTGCAAAACCAGGGACCAGAAGGCGGGCCCAACCCGTCCAAGACCGAATAAAGCCACTCCAGCGTCGAACGGTAGAGCGTTTGCTTGTAAAATCCGCGTGTGTATTTACCAGGCACTCGGATGCCTCCTTTCTTCTCGTGCAGATGGAAAAAAGTCGCCTAGTCTTATTTAAGAGACGACTATAGCCGTGGTCTGTTTTGTGAGCCGTCTTCTTTTGAATGAAATGAAACTTGTTTGTATGGAGGGAATGGAGAGGAATTTAAGGACTGTAGGACGATTCGGGAAACGTCCGGGGACTGGATATAACTTTGTTTTTTAGTTTTATAAAGCACCAACCTATTTGTTAAGCTTATGCACTAACACGCTTTTATACAAAGAGAGGGTTTTGATTTAAAAAAATATGATAGTGTCAATCACGAGTATCGAGTAGTACTTTTTCGAGTAGAATAGCATCAAGTAGAACTTGTTCAAAAACTCACTGGGAAGAGTTAATTGAGATAAAAAAACACATATTTTATTCCACGTATCCATAGCCTGAATATCTGAGGCATTATTTACTCTCAAAGCAAAAGGCTTGTCAGACTGGTTGGGACATTGTATGTAATGTATATCTCTGCATTTCTTATTTACACATTCATTGTTGCGTAATCAACTTATGTTTCAGCTCAAAACATTCTAAAAACTCTATTCGAGCCTGGCTTGTTACGCATGTCAACGAGAGCCTACCAATGCAAAGGTATTGGTAGGCTCTCGTTCGTGCAACTACATTGTTTCTGCCCATACTGCACAATTCACATTGTTTGCCTTCTCTGTGTTAACAACGTGTGGTATTGCTATTTGACCAACCAATGCAATTGGACTAAATTTCCTTTTACAGATACCATCAATTAAAACTAAATCACTTGAGGCAACAATAATTTGTCCTATTGTCTTAGCCGGTAAACCCCCAGATAGTACAAACTTTTGGTCCCAGTGTTGTTTGCGAGATATTTGATTCTAAGGTAATAGTTCTCTATTCATAAAATTTGTGTGTGAATTTGCATTTTGCATAACTTGCAGTCTTTTATTTATTTTGCTGTAGCTGTGCATACAAACTGTTACAAAAAGGTGACATACATAAGAAGCTTATTGAATTTCATCAATACAATAGTCGAATTTCAGTAACCATAGCCTGCTGTTTTAGCGTTGATCTTATAGTAAAAGTTGTTTATCTTGATAATAATGTTCAAAGTATCCCTTAAGTTGAGTGGACCTTTCTATAACACCCTGTATAATACATACCTAATCTTCGCTAGGACAGAAGGCCGCAAGAGCAAAACAAAAAAAAATATACAAAATTGTAGGTAAAGAATTTCATATTTTCCATGCCGGTTCAAAATCAATCAATCTTCGCCGTTATTTTCCGATCGCCTACGCGCTGAAAGAAAATAAATCTTTTGTGAAACTTTTCTCAGCAGGATTGCTATTATTCATGAGCATGCCAACCGTTTGATTGATCGCGCTGTTTAAATGCTACAACACGAGTTGGAGGCGTACCGCAAGAGGCTGCCTCTCGCCTCTCGTTTTTAGACTATGCCAGACTTCACAAGCATTAAGGACTAAATCGAAGTTCACAGCCACGATATAGGAATAGACTGGTAGTATATCCTGGTCCTTGAAATAAATACTTATGCTCGCTTGTACACAAGATAGCACGGCGACGCTTACACGCCAGCACTCGTGATTGTAATAATGGTTATAGTGCAGTAGGTATAGTGCAGAAACAATAATTTTACGACAAATGAACAACTCCCAAAAATCCCTCAAAAATGGCCTTGTATTAAAACAAGCAATAAGGGGTGAATAAGATCGTATATTGTATATAAAAGTGTCGATACTTATGTGAACGGTAGAACATCTCGTTTGCGCGATGTAGCCTTATAGTACAGCGACATCTAGGTGTATATTTATGAACTAAACTAATAGAAGCCTTAACAACAAAAGTTGATTTGTTTTCTTCTCTTTAATCCGTTCCATAGTCACACTTGAGTCGCAATAACACCTTACCTATGAATAAATAAACCTGCTCTGTGTTCTATCTGATGTGTGTGTGTAGTTCAATACTTACCTAATCATTCGCTGTAGCGTGATTTCGAGTCAGTGGAGTCCACATTGGTGATTCGATTTTCCGTCTGTCGATATTCCGTGATTCGCTGTTGCATGTGTCGATCCTAAGTGGGAGACTCCGGAAAATCCGGGTTATACCTACGAACGTCCATACCGAGATTATCCATACAGTATTCTTTTCATTATTGTTAACAAAAGAACAACAATAATTCAGCCGATTATGTGTTCAGGTCTACGACAAGTTTTTTGAGCAGTGCCACTGCTTCGTAGACCAGAACACATAATCGGCTGAATTATTGTTGTTCTGTTGTTTACAATAATGAAAAGAATACTTTGTTATTTCGGCGAACGAAAAATCGCTGAACAAAAATAGCTCATTTTAGCTACAAAATGTAAAAAACGCTAAAAAAAATTTATTTCCCGCCACGCTGCTATCATCCCACCTTAAGGCTTGTTTTGGCCGTTTCTGTGAACATAAAATACTGCCTCTACACTGATCAAATTAGTGCTCTATTTTCTGACTATGTTTATTGAACGAGCGAGCCAAGCGAGCGAAGTTCTCCGAGTCCACTGGAACAATCCGGCGTTTGCATGTTTGTATGTATGTTTGTATGTATGTATGTATGAATATTCGTTCGACGATAACTTGTCGGATCGTCATGAAATTTGGTAGGCGGGTAAATTAGAATAGGCAAGCAGGTTGCTGAGATATGGGGTTGCGAGTTCATAGTTCGGAGCGAACCACTATTATCTACCCAAAGCAGAATAACTAGTTGCGAATGGATGTGCCTGGAGTCCAAAATGCACGTATGTGAAAATTTACCAACATGTCATTTACCAATTCGCGCCACATCAGTAAACGCTATTTGGACGGACTTTAAATAATTTATAGCTTTAAATTCGTTATTTTTGCTCCCTGGCTCGTCGTCAAGTCACAAGAATAATTAGAGAACAATAGTCTAGAGACACAGTCTCGAGCCGCGTTACAGTTTGTTTTTCTAGGTTTCTAAGTTATTCTGACCAAACCAATTATGGACAAAGACTTTTCCAAGCTTGAAAACGGTTCCAGAGTCACATACCGCTAATGTTTACATACGATTACTATTGAGCGGGCAAAAAAGGTTGCTCAGGTAATGTATCATGCGCTGTTGGCGGACATAATGGTGTGTTTTTGTTTCCCACAAACGACTTTATTCGCCTTTATACGGGGAGAGGGTATTAGAAAATATGTTTTCTTGAAAATTTATGTTGGTATAGGCTGGTAGGCTTTGGGAGATGTTTTCCTCTTTGTGATACGGGTAATGTTTGTTTTGCTTTTTTATGTTTTCGTATTATTTTTATTGGTTAGTGGTTTAAGGATGACAGATTAATCGTAAAGACGCTAGATAAGATAAAAGAAAATGATCTTTATTGGCAGTGGCATTGAGCTATAAAAGTTTTGACTCAAAATTATGGTCACACGGATCGCCAAAAGACCCAAAAGGTAAGCATACTAGACACCAAAACAAAGTACTTCTTCCATAAATTACTGCTGGGAAATAATATAGATTTTTCTTTATAGTTTTGGAAAATATTTTATTATGCAATGGACGTGTAATACAGAGAACTCATATTGCGCTACCGTAGGCTTAAACTTATGCCATTTACGCTCGAGGTGTCGATGTTTGGAACACATTGCGGGTTACAATGTTAACATAGTTTTTTGCAAGAAATATTAAAAACAATATAATAAGGGCGATTCTGTCTAAAACTATTACTAATCTGACAGCACTAAAGAGACAGATAATGTACTAAAGTGACAGATAGCTGTCATCTTTAGTACATTATCTGTCACTTTAGTGCATTATCTGTCACTTTAGTGCTGTCAGATTAGTAATAGTTTTAGACAGAATCGCCCTTAATGGCTCCTTGAGAAGAAATTATGATGGCATTTAAATTTCTGTATTTTTTTTTTAAGTCCAACTTCGAACCTCATTATAACGGAAATTACTTTGATTTTGACTTTTCAGGCATCAGTTTTACCGTCTACGATCCGCCTTGGATTTTCATCTAATGAATATCCGACTATTCGAACCAAGTTATGTTCACTGAAGCCGGAGGCACCGTAAACGTTTGCACAGGAGAGATCGCATCCAGTCTCCTGTGCTTCCGACTTCGCTTACAAGCGCCGCCGTGTGGTCACGCCCCAGCTACCCAAGTCAGCACAGTTTGTGGACGCCCCGCCTGGGCCGATCTGGGGCCAGAGTCTGTAACACAATCGTGCCAAAATGGGCGCCCAGTTGACGGCTTCAATTGCGATTTATTAATGCTGTCGCGGGAATTTTAATGTTTTTGTAGTACAGCAAAGAATATTCTAATTCTAATTCTAGAGGATTAGATCGCTGGTTGTAGGAGAAAAACGACTGGGCCGCCATCGACACGCCATTGCATTACAGAATAAGTCCCCTGTTTGTAACTTTACATCCTGTGATGTAAGAGGGGTACTATAGCATTTTGACAAACTCTATTTAGGGCATAGTGCTCCTGAAAACCTTAGAAAAAAATATCCTAGCCAATAGCCTAGATCTGTTTCTTTCACGAGCTAGATAGCTTATGTATAAAATAGCATACCTACTATGTTAAAAAAAAAATATTAGTCCAACCAATTCAAAGTCAACCTCTAATGCCGTTCGCTCGCTTTCTGAATTCAAATTCGGGCCCAGGTTACCAGTTGATAAAGAAGTAGATGAAAACAATTTAGTCTCCCAACTAAACACTAATTTCAGCCATATTACAAGACTGGAGCTGGAGTTACGAGGCCTGGGAGCGGAGTTCCTTAGCGCGGCGTGGACAATTACAGAGGGACATCTGCGGACGCGCCGCCGGTTTATATGCAACTAGCTTTTCGCCCGCGACTTCGTCCGCGAAGACTTATAAGAAGTTGCCTGGGTACATCTTTCACCATTATCAAATTAGCATGAATAGAGTAATGGGTGTGTATTTTTGTAAGCTATCTCTATTCCAAAAGTCATCCAAATCCGTCGTGCAGTTTCAGCGTGGAAGTGTATGTGTTGTGTATGTGTGTGACCAAATTGGTAAAGATCAAATAAATCCAACAAAAAAAAAACATACTTTGAACCTTTTTGGCCGTTTTAGGTTTATCATTATTATTGTTTTCTTCATGCTTAGTAGATTTGCTATAAAACGCAACTGTAGTTAAATGTTCATTGAATAGTTGTAGCTTTAATGGTTCCGGCATTGTTATTGATACTAAATCAGAAAAACTCTTAAAATGTTTCCACCCATTTGATGCTGAAACATGTGTTTAATTATTATTTCTGATTTAATACACGACTACTTAGTTTCAAGTTAATCTGAATCCAATAAAATGATAATTTCATACAAATTTTGAACCCCGTTTTGGCCGTTTTAGAGTTAACATTATTACTTTTTTCTTCATGGTTGGTAGTTTTGCTATAAAACGCAACTGTAGTTTTTCAAAGTTGTAACTTGAATGGGTTGGGCCCAGCATTGCTACTACATCAGGGAAAAATATTCAACGTTTCCACCCATTTTAACCCTTCATTCGCTGAAATGAGAAAAATGCTGAAACATATGTTTGATTATTTCTGATTTAGCATACGAATACTTAGTTTCAAGTAGGTATATCAGACAAAAAAAATGTATTTCATACAAACTTTTAACCCCGGTTTGGGCATTTCAAGGGTTAACATTGTTACTTTTTTCGTCATGGTTGGTAGTTTTGCTATAAAACGCAACAGTAGTTCAAATTTCAAAGTTGTAACTTAAATGGTTTGGACCCAGCATTGCTACTATATCAGGGAAAAATCTTCAACGTTTCCACCCATTTTAACCCTTCATTCGCTGAAATGAGAAAAATGCTGAAACACGTGTTTAATTATTTCTGATTTAGTATACAAATAATTAGTTTCAAGTAAATCGGACAAAAAAAAAATTATTTCATACAAACTTTGAACCCCGGTTTGGGCATTTGAAGGGTTGAAATTATATTCTTTTTTTCATGGTAGGTAGTTTTGCCACAAAACACTACTGCAGTTTCAATTTCATAGTTGTAGCTTTAATGGTTTAGGCCTGGCATTGATACTACATCAGGAAAAATCTTCAAACTTTTCTACCCCTTTTAACCCTTTAGTGGGCAGAATTTTGAAAAACGCTGAAACACGTGTTTAATTGTTTCTTATTTAATATACAAATACTAATTTTCAAGTTAATCGGACCAAAAAATAATTTTATTTCATACAAACTTTGAACCCCGGTTTGGGCATTTGAAGGGTTAAAATTATATTTTTTTCTTCATGGTGGGTAGGTTTGCTACAAAACGCTACTGCAGTTTCAATTTCATAGTTGTAGCTTAAACGGTTTGGGCCCGACGTTGACACTACATCACGAAAAATATTCATACATTTCAACCTCGTTTAACCCTTAAACTGCTAAAATTAGAAAAAAGCTCAAACAGGTGTTAAATTATTTTTGATTTAATATACGAATTCTTAGTTGCAAGTAAATCCGGACAAAAAAATTTTTTTTTTCATACAAACTTTGGACCCCATTTTTACCGCCTTAAGGGTTAAACTTGAAGTAAATCTGTCTTAACCCGTAGCGTGTCCACAAATTACAACTATTGTCAAATTTTCATTGTTTTGGCATTAGCGGTTTTGTTCCAGCATCGATCGTAACTGGTGAAAAAAATCGAAAAACTTTGGCACCCATTTTAACCCTTAAGAACATAGAAATGAGAAAAAATCTGAAATAGGTGTCAAGTCATTTTAAAAAAAAGTACAAAAAATCAAGATTTAAGAACAAAAGATAAAAAAAAATTTTTTCCCATACACACTTTCAGCCCTATTTTGACCCACTTAAGGGTTAAATAAAAAAAAATCGCTTCTTAAATGAACCCTCCACCATATAACGCAACTTTTGTCCAAATTTCATACTTATAGGTTCAGCCGTTTGGGCTGTAGCGTGATGAGTCAGTCAACCTAAGCCTTTTATATATATAGATAAACCAGACATGACACTGAGCTGAGAAATGTATGGACTTTGAGACATTAAGGCTTTGTTTTGAAGATTTGGTGAAATATACAAATATCCTTTTTCTGAAACACGTCAATGTGTCATTTCCAACAACTTTTGCTTCACGACTTTTCAAAAAGCTCGGTACTCTCTATTTGAACTATTAGATTTAGGTATTTTAGCATTTTGCTTGCTGACTGTATTTTTTTTCCAAAATCTGTGAATGCAGTTCATAATAATTATCTCACAAAGTTATGGATCCTAGGTGTCCTAGAACTTTTTCCTATAACTATAACGGTTAAGGTACCTGCCCTAACTGCCCCGTCTCGAAAATCCACCCTACCTATCAACAGATAGACTAACAATAGATAGTTCTGGACCCCAGGGCAATAATCTCAATAAATAATAGGTACGCTATAAATAGATTGGGCGGCGTTTCCTGGGATGGGCCTGTCAATCAATGGTGTAGGAAACTCTGAGCCCCAAACTAATTAATGGTTCTTTGGTAACAAACTCTTTGAACATATTTAAGCATCTTGTTTTAGACCTTTTGGTAGTTAGTGTGTTGTCGTATTTTATAAATAGGTACGTTTTGCTTAATGCTTTGCTTCCATAAAATTATGACAAGCAATGTAATTATGTATGTCTGATTTCATCCCGCTATCGGCTAGCGCCATTTTGCTTTATTTCACTAAGTAAACAGAGACGGCGCTATCGGAACCTGGATAATTTTTTTATCGATGCAGCCGTGCAGAAGGCTGAAGAGTTTGACCTCTTGTTTCCGACAAAAATATCCAGTTTTATCGATTTGTTCGAGGAAACTACCCAAAGCACCGCATCCAACCGACGATTCTGAACTCTCACTTAAGTCTGGTTTAATTAATAAATAAAGGCTAGATGAAAAAAGAGATTAAGCAGCCGCCGCCATAGGAAAGACGACGCTTAATTAAACTGCATCCGTTTAAGCCTTTATTACGTTATGCTATATTTTATTAAAATATAATTTATGAGCTTGTTTTGGGTAAAGGCGATGTACCTTAAACCCCACAGTGCAGCTCTTCTACCCTTGACACAGAATTAATCTATCATGTTCATAATTATTATATTCTAACTATTTATCTATCTCTAATTATCTTTACCTAATAATCTTTAAAGTTATAGAAATATTGAATAACGCCCAATAGTGACGAAATAGCGATTTACCAATTTTGACATTTGAACAAAATTGTAACACTGTGTGTTGATTGTCAAGTACCAAATTATGGAGCCTAAAACCAAAAAGAATGGAGTGCAAAATGGAGGAGCATGGGCATTTCATAGTCAAGAAACTTCCGCAAAACGGTCATAGGAAAAAAAATATTTTTTATTTCAAGTCATTGCTTACCATACGGAAACATTCAATGGCACGCGTTAAAAAAATCGTTCTTGGTTTCAATATGACAAAATAAAATATTTTTAGTACTGTAAACCTAGTTCTTTCCTCCAAAACATCTTTGTAAAAGTATCGCTGTCGAATTTTAAACCTTGTTTATTTACCAATAGAGTTGTTCTACATACAGTCAAGGCGCTAAAGTAAAATAAAACAAAACTTACTCTCAAAGTCTCTCTATACAGATAATTTTCTAACTCCTCGAACAAACTTGACAACTTTTAACTTTGGTTTCTTGACTTGCTATTTTCAAATTCACAAAGTTGCCAGCCAAGAAAACTAGGTAGCTGAAAAGACATTTGCTTTTCTATTTTCTTTTCTGTAGAGTTTGTTATTCCTTGCTTTTGGCGGACTTAAGTTGAGGTAGTCTATTTCAAGGTTCAAGACGGAACGCGTGGTTCAGACCGTGAAAATTTAAAATTCCTGCCTCCACTTCTGTATCGACTGAGGCGAAACGTTGCAACGTATTTTGCTTACTAATACAATACATTTTACAGTCGTGACTGTATAAAATATATGTAGGTACCTACAACGTCAATGCTGGTACAGACAGTTCTTCGTTGGCAGAAAACATTTATTTGCAAAGCAATAAGTTCGGCTGTCTGAAAAAAAAAACAATTTCGGTATTTTATAAAATGAGACTATGAAAATATTATTATCTCCTATTAATGTTAAGTATCAATATATAATATTTAATAGTAAATCTCAGATACCCCATGGCAGTTATTATCGCGCGCGGCATAAGGGCGCCAATCGAACAAAAAGGGGTATCTGAGACTGTGGCCGACTGTACATTGAGCTATCACTAGGGATTTTTCCTCGTGTCAGATTTAGTTATAATAAAAAATCTAGATGGCGCTGTCTTTTAGTAAGAATAAATGTCAAACTAGATCACAGATAACCAAAAAGTATGCCAGATAAGTCTGCGCGCGTCGGGTGGCGTACCGTGGCGTCGGGTGGTATTTAAGTTGCGATGGAAAATAATCACCTGACCAACCGCTTGACCTGACCTCTAATAATCCTTATTTTCTTGCCATTTCATGAAAACCCGATTTCATGATAACTAGTTTCGCCTCGGCCAAACCAGTCTAACCTAAGCTCGTATGAACAAACCGGTATAGATTAGGCCAAACTAGTCTAGCCGAAGCTCGTATGGATAAACCGATACTTCCTAGACCAAACTAGTCTAGCCGAAGCTGGTATGGGGAAACCAGTTTAGCCTAGGCCAATCCAGTCTGGCCTAGCAAGAATATTGTACGCTCCAGGATAAACTAGTATGGCCTAGCCCGAGCTGATATTGACGAACGGTTAACAAAGAGGTTTAGCGCAAAAATATCGAAATTTTCGTACCCCTTTAAAACTCCTAAACCGCCTTTTACTTTTATACACGGTGGAATTTTAGTGGTTTTAAAGCCGAAGGTGTTTAGTAGCACTCGTGATTCTGAGCCAATTTCCAAAATTTTACTTTAAAACGAGAGAAATAAAAAAACACTTCCCAATACAAACGGCTATCGCCAATCGACACCATTTGTATGGAGAAGTGATTTTTTTTTTCGCGCTTTTAGGAATGAAATTTTGTCATTCGGCTCAGAATCACCAGTGCAACAAAATACCTTCGGCTTTAAAACCACTAAAATTCCACGGTGTATAGGTGTTCTAAAAACAGACATAAAGGGTGTTAAACAAACAGGGTATTCCTGAAAGTGTGACAGACAGTTGAAAAAGATTTAAAAATAGAAATAGAAGTTAAAAACTCAAACCCGACTACTAAAAAAATAGAAGTTAAAAACTAAAACCCGACTACTAAAAGGCTCAAAACAAGACCTGTTCATCCTTAAAATAGACTCATAGATAATTAATCGTAGTCGGAGGCCATCGGTTTATCAAATGCCAATGTGGTGTCCTCCGACTACGATTAATTATCTATGAGTCTATTTTAAGGATGAACAGGTCTTGTTTTGAGCCTTTTAGTAGTCGGGTTTTAGTTTTTAACTTCTATTTTTTTTTCGAGCTTTTTAGTAAGTCATTTTGGACGATCACCCAGAATAGAACCAAGAGGGGCAAAAAAAAACACATTTTGGAATCTTTTGTTCTATTTGTTATGTTGACGCTACATATGTTATACATTTTTGAAAAGGTCTTTTAAAGCCCTTTCATTTGATACCCATGACGATGGTATCCGATAATTTTTATTTTTAGGTCTTCCACTTTAGGGCGCAGCACAGCCGCCATCTTGGTTTTTTTCAAAATTTAATTATCCTATGTTACCTGGGTGATTAAGACGAATCCAACGACACCTCATTTGTTGAAATCGGCCGAGTAGTTTAGGCTCTGCGAGGGAACAGATGAACACACAAACATACATACATACATACATACATACATACATACATACATACATACATACATACGCTGCTAAAATCATAACCCTCCTTTTTGCTTCGCGTAGTCGGGTAAAAAGGCTTAAAACAAGACCAGGCCCGCGTTTCATATAACTGACATAAATATTTTATTATGACAATTTGATGTTCATTGATAGGTCGGCGCTTTTAGTAGTCGGGTTTTAGTTTTTAACTTCTATTTCTTTTTGAGCTTTTTAGTTAGTCATTTTGGATGATCACGTAATAAAACCAAGAAGGGCAAAAAAAAAAAAAATTTTGGAATTTTTTGTTCTATTTGTTATGTTGACATGTGTTATACATTTTTGAAAAGGTCTTTTAAAGTCCTTTCATTTGATACCTAAGACGATGGTATCCAATAATTTTTATTTTTAGGTCCACCACTTTAGGGCGCAGCACAGCCGCCATCTTGGTTTTTTTCTAAATAAAACTATCCTATTTTACCTGGGTGATTAATACAAATCCAACGACACCTCATTTGTTGAAATCGGCCGAGTAATTTAGGCTCTGCGAGGGAACAGATGAACACACAAACATACATACCCACATACATACATACATACATACTTACGCTGCTAAAATCATAACCCTCCTTTTTGCTTCGCGTAGTCGGGTAAAAACAAAGGTTAGATCAGTAGGTTCGGTTGGCGACACACTTACATACCTACCTACCTCTTTTTGTTTTCGAGTGGTCCTTCAAACCGGACAAAACCGGATATACCGTAGACTTTTTGAATGTAGACTTTTTCAAATTCGGCCTCTAAATGCGTCCCCTACTGTTCAGATAATGAAGAATACCATCAACTTTTCATTTCTACCTTACCATACACTCTACAGGGTGCACTCGAATTCGATAGCGAAACTTTAAGGGGACATTCCAATCATGATTATGAAAACCACAGTAGTGGTCTTAAAGCATCCCGGTGAGATGACTTTTTATTTTTTTCTGATACCAAAAACTACCTTAGTCAATCATAAAGAAACGATATCAGTACTAAAAGCTACAAAAATCATATCAAAAAATATTCAAAATTAATCGATTAAATTTAAATAAATCACTTTTCAACGCAACGACACACTTTCGATCATATGTTCACCTTTCCGGTCGACAAGTTGGAAATGCAATAATCGAACAAAAGAGAAACCACTCCTAAAGGCATCAACATAAGATCCAAAATTATAAAATACGCACTGTCTGTAGGCCTGTAACTTCCGAGCAAAAATTCGCAAGAGAGTAATGCAATGCTTTTTAAAAATCACCCCTATTACAAAGACCGAAGGACGATCCATCCCTCCCTACGTATTCAAAGCTAAAAGCGCGAGCGCCGAAAGGTAAGAGAAGGACGAAGGACCTCCAGTGTTGCCACAAATATGGGTTTTTCCGTATTTGTACGGATTTGGGTAGTCTTTAATGTATTACTTTAATGTAAAATTAGCTTATTAAGTAAGTATTTTTATACGGACTTGCAATCTTTTTTAAGATACCTACCTAATTTAAACCCGTATTTTCGTAGATGTAACTTCGATCGTTATCGTAGGTAGTCCAGTACTGAGGACTTAAGTATGTGTTCGATTTTAGCCAAAAGCGTAGAATATAGGTACAGTCGGCCACAGTCTCAGATACCCCTTTTTGTTCGATTGGCGCCCTTATGCCGCGCGCGGTAAGAGCTGCCATAGGGTATCTGAGATTGTGGCCGACCGTACCTACCTATGTAATAATGTAAGGCACGCCGATAGGCCCGGATAAGCCCCAGATAAGCCTGAAAATATGGACGAAGAACAAAACACACCCTGGCTCCGTTGAGGCGTTTCAAAGACGATTTAATTCACTTTTATATGGAATTTATAATTCACTTTAAATAACAATACATTACATACCTATACATACGGATTTTAAAATGTAATAACGGCGCCACATGGCAACACTGGGGAATTTTGATTTAAGTGCCTACAGTGCGTTTCACGAAATGATTCCCTTGGATGAACAAAAATAGTCCCTAATACATTGTAATAAGAGTTTCGTCAAGGGAACTCTCTTGCGTGAAACGCACACTACTACGTAAAAATATTGAGCGGCGGCGGCGCGTGCGCGCCTCTCGCTCGCCCGTGATTATAGGTCATTTTGTAGGCGGGTCACCGCAGGTCAAAGCGCGCGGTGATAAGAGCTATACGCGTAGTACAGTCGCGTTCATAATGGGGTTAGTTAATAATCGTTTTATTTTAAATATTTTTTGATGCGATTTTTGTAGCTTTTAGTACTGATATCGTTTCTTTATGATTGACTAAGGTAGTTTTTGGTATCAGAAAAAAAAAAAGTCATCTCACCGGGATGCTTTAAGACCACTACTGTGGTTTTCATAATCATGATTGGAATGTCCCCTTAAAGTTTCGCTATCGAATTCGAGTGCACCCTGTATTAAAAATTGATACTTTGGGTGAAAAAATTTTTTTGATACGTCTTATATTTCCCGAGATATTTAATTTTAAACTAGCTGGATTGTCATTTTTCAAAGCCGTCATCCAAATCTATAGCTAAGTAATAATACATTTTAGGTTGTAGAAAGGTTTTGAACAGGTTCTAGAACCTTTGTATGGAAATCTGCTCGTAAGTCTTATAACTCTCAATAAAGTTATATTAACCTTGTAATTACCTTCTGAGTGCCAAAAGGGCCCCGGTTTTAGAACCTTTCTGAGAGCTACAGCACAACCTACAGCTCAAATCCAGAACCTTTCCAATACTTGCATAGAACCTAAATATAACCTTCACAACCTTAATTTAACGTTATTATAACCTTGCAAGACAACTTATAAGTTCTAAATTAGTCTTGGATGTAACTCTATGACAACTTAGAACCTTTTTGATGGATATGAATAAATACCTTTCCAGGACTTACAAGTTTTAAATAGCTTCTGTTTAAGATTTTTTACACAGATTCAAATACTTATTTACAATGGCGTCATTCCTTTTTCGTTCGGCCATCTTTCAAAATGGCTAGATAAGCAAAGTGTTTATAAAAATAATAAGTAGCTTGGTAAAGTCAGGAAATAATCAAAATATAGTGCGATTGGCACTTCATCGTGAAACTTTACGATAATAGTGCTGTATACAAGACGGGCCTTTCATAAGTTAAACATTTCGGATATTTTTTAATAAAATAAAATAAAATAAATTGGTGATCGGTGGTAAGTCACATCAGAAATCAAACTACTATTCATATGAAAAATATATATTATAAATCGTGTAGCACATGGTATTTGATTACGCTTTATTTAATTAAAATATTGGTTTTGTTTCGTTTTTTTTTTCATTTTTTAATATTAAATATGGCTGACGTTAGGAAATTACTTGAAAGTATTATGTTTTTCCTTTTCAGAACTGTAACAGCTAACAGCTCTTAAGATTTTCCAAAATAAGAGCTGAAGGTAATCTCGCGGAGCTACCTCAAACGACAAGGCTGTTTTCAACGCTTCAAGGTTATTACCAGGAGTTGTCCAAGACTTACCAGTTGCGAAAACCACCACTGAGCTAAATTTGTTGCTTTTAAGTTTTGGTTGTAGGGGGACATGCGTTTGACCTTCGTTCAACAAACAGCTACAGGCTGCTCTAAGGGTGGTCATGAACTGAAATCAAAATTGAACTCTGTTTAAACTTAGTATAAAGTGAGATCAATTTTGAACTAACTTTAAACTGAGTTCAAAATTGATCTCTGTTTATATTTAGTTTAGTGAGATCAATTTTGAAGTTACTTTAACCAACTGGTATTACTGAGTTCAAAATTGATATTATTATTATTCGAATCGAATCGAATCAAATCGAATCGAATCGAATCGAATCGAATCGAATCGAAACGAAACAAAACGAGTCGAATCGAATCGAATCGAATCGAATCGAAACGAAACGAATCGAATCGAATCGAATCGGCTATTGCTAGATTCATAGTACACACGACAACACGTCAGTTGTTGTAAAATCGCCCGTAACGTAACCGAGCAAAGTGCTAGCGTGTAAGGGTCGACGTGCTGTCGTGTGTACTGATTCAAGTATCAAAACTTTAACTGCCTATATCTCCTAAACGGCTAATGCTAGACCCATGTTTATGGTACTCAAAAAAAGGGTTCAACGAGCTCTACCTGATGAACGCAACAAAAATAATAAAAAGATGTATCAAAACTTTAACTGCCCATATCTCCTAAACGGCTAACGCTAGACCCATGTTCATAGTACTCTAAAAAAGGGGCTCGACGAGCTCTACCTGATGAAAGAAACAAAAATAACTAGTAGTTCGCCCCGAACTGTGAACTCGCGACCCCATATAAACTTAACAACCCTCGGCATCCCCTCGACCGATTTGGCTCATGTTCGAACTTAAAAATTCTTTTAATTTCATTTACCCGCCTACCAAATTTCATAATGATCCGACCGAATTTACTCAAGTTATCGTCGAACGAACATACATACAAATATACATACATACATACAAACATGCAAACGCCGGATTGTTCCAGTAGACTCGGAGAACTTCGCTCGCTTCGCTCGCTCGTTCAATAAAAAAGAAGTATCAAAACTTTAACTGCCCATATTTGAACGAGCGAGCGAAGTTCTCCGAGTCTACTGGAACAATCCGGCGTTTGTATGTATGTATGTATGAATGTTCGTTCGACGATAACTTGAGTAAATGTAGTCGGATCGTCATGAAATTTGGTAGGCGGGTAAATGAGGCAAATCGGTCGAGGGGTTACTGAGATAGAGGGTCGCGAGTTCAAAGTTCGGGGCGAACCACTAGTATCTCCTAAACGGCCAATGCTAGACCCAAATTAGTAATTTAATTTAAATTGATGCGATTCGAGTCGCATAGAATCGAATTTAATCAATATCAAATCAAATCAAATCCAATTCAATCGATGTATGTATATATGTATGAATGTTCGTTCGACGATAACTTGAGTAAATTTAGTCGGATCGTCAGGTGGGCAGGTAAATAAGGTAAAGAGAATTTTTAAGTTCAAACATGAGCCAAATCGGTCGAGGGGTTGCTGAGATATGGGGTCGCGAGTTCAAAGTTCGGGGCGAACCACTAGTTAATAACATTTTATTATTTTTGTTGCTTTCATCAGGTAGAGCTCGTCGAACCCTTTTTTTGAGTACCATAAAAATGGGTCTAGCATTAGCCGTTTAGGAGATATGGGTAGTTAAAGTTTTGATACTTCTTTTTTATTATTATTTTTTTCTTTTATCAGGTAGAGCTCGTCATGCCCTTTTTTCAGAGTACCATAAACATGGGTCTAGCATTAGCCGTTTAGGAGTTATAGGCAGTTAAAGTTTTGATACTTATTTTTTATACATTTTTAATAACTTTTTATTATTTTTGTTGCTTTCATCAGATAAAGCTCGTCAAGTCCTTTTTTTAGAATACCATAAACATGGGTCTAGCATTAGCCGTTTCGGAGATATGAGCAGTTAAAATTTTGATACTTGAATCAGTATGAATCTAGCAATATCTGATTCGATTCGATTCTATCCGTTTCGATTCGATTCGATTCGATTCGATTACATTCGATTCGATTCGATTACATTCGATTCGATTCGATTAGATTCCGTTTGATTCGATTCGATTCGAATAATAATAATATCAATTTAGAACTCAGTTTAAAGTAAGTTCAAAATTGATCTCACTAAACTAAGTTTAAACATAGATCAATTTATTTTGAACTCAGTTTAAAGTAAGTTCAAAATTGAGCTCACTTTAAACTAAGTTTAAACTGAGTTCAATTTGGATCTCAGTTTAAGTATCGTTCATGAATACCACCCTAAGGCCCGGTTTCTGAATTGAGAATTTCACTAACCAAATGCTTAAGTATCGTTCTGTCACATTCTCTTGTGTGACATCTTCAGTGACAGAACGATACCTAAGCATTTGGTTAGTGAAATTCTCAATTCAGAAACCGGGCCTATGGGTGGTATTCTAAAAGTATAAAAACATGTTTGTGGTATATGGTCCTCCCTTATTTTTCATTATTATTATTTTGTTGTCGTATCCTCCATTATTACACATACATTCTGTAAAAATTGGTATTTGTATTTTTTTTAGTGTGAAAAATGTTTTAATACTTTCCAAAAAAACCTTCACCAAAACATCTATTTCATTAAAAAAAATACATATTAATTTAATGTGTACTTATTATCTTGAATACCCAGCTTTCCATTAGTGTCACTAAATGAAAAAAAATGGCTTCATCGATTTAAAGGAACAGCTGAAAATTACAAAAAAATAAATAGCGAAATCGAACTGATACGAAGTTTACAGAGAACAGAAGTTTACAACTAGTCCTACTTCCTACTTATATTATAAATGCGAAAGTTTGTGAGTGAGTGAGTGAGTGAGTGAGTGTGTTTGTTACCTTATAACGCGGAATCCGCTGGACGGATTTGGATGAAATTTGGAATGTAGATAGCTGAGACATCAGAATAACATATAGGCTACATATTATCACGCTTTGGTGCTTAGGAGCAAAATAAACACACAAAGATTATCATATAGTGGCTATTTGTATAAAAGTGAACGACACAACCATTTACCAAAGTCCCTCTGTCATCACGTAGCGTTGAGCTATTTACTTTCGTAAATCCATCGAAAACTGAACAACGGTGAATTTTTATGCACCAAACAGGCCCAAATATGCCGCAAAACTCAAACGATGCACAACAGTGAAGAAGTTGTTTTTAATTATCGCTGTCATCAGTCACTGTCACAAAAATGGTATATCAACAAAGCAATAAAGGAAAAATCTACAAGTTTAATTACTCAAAACAGGCAAAAAACATAAGTTCAGTGATAGCTACGTACAATCTGAAAGAGCCAATAAATCCTTACTTTAAAAACTCTGCATCCGGCAGTTTTATCAAAGCTCTTTACAAAGTTGCGGTTGCATCCTGAGATCTTTTGGCCAGACGAAATGGGACGTCCGTTGAGTGCATTGCTGATTGCTGGTTATTCAGGGAAGAATAGGATGCACCAGACCTCGAAGAAAAATAAAGATACGATGTTCTGACCAAAAAATCAGCTGTGCGTACTGTGCAAGTGTAGAGTCCCGAGCGACCATAGTCGCATAACATCAGCTATTGATGGTGTAACATTAGTAACATGATCGCTTTATTTCCATTAAGTAAGTACCTAGGACTGGACACTGGACAGGTGCACTTTTACATAATATCATAGTCGCCTATTCATTGTTGACAACTCTGATAGGCTTTCCACATACTTCAGACTGACGAGAAGATTGGAGCATGTGAAAATCCCTGAACGGCCTGCGTGGTGTTGTTGCCCGCATGAAAGATATGTGAGAAATAGAGCCAGAAGAGATGTTTTGTTACAATCTTAAACCATACCGACAACTTCGCGTCGTCATACCTGTCCTGATGCTCCACAGTCCAGCTTATCGGATTTCCTGGAGGCGACCCCAGCGCGACGTGTGTGTGTGACACTTTCAACACGAAAGAAGAATAAGACCGACGATTCAAAACGGTTGTTTCAGACTATGGCATCGTAGATGCTAAGAAGACGCGTTGGGTGTTTCAGAAGAGTAGCTCATAGAAAAAAACACTATTCAATGTGATAGAAATAATATGGTTAAGGCTGGAAGATAGTAGTGTGGCGGGAAATTCAAAATTTTCACAGTTTTTTACATTTTGTAGCTAAACTGTGCTATTTTTGTTCAGCGATTTTTCGTTCGCGAGAATAAAACCGTATTCTTTTCATTATTGTAAACAACAGAACAACAATAATCCAGCCGATTATGTGTTCTGGTCTACGACAAGTTTTTTGGGCAGTACCACTGCTTCGTAGACCAGAACACATAATCGGCTGAATTATTGTTGTTCTGTTGTTTACAATAATGAAAAGAATACGGTTATATTCTCGCGAACGAAAAATCGCTGAACAAAAATAGTTCAGTTTAGCTACAAAATGTAAAAGTCTGTGAAAATTTTGAATTTCCCGCCACCTTGCTATCGTCTACCCTTAAGTATCTCCTGATATTATCTCATATTTTCTGGTGTCAGAACCCAATTATTATGATCGTTCTCTTTGAAATGGTATGATGCGATTAAATAAAATAAAATTTCTTAAAGTTTTTCTCTGTTAAGTAACTTTGTGCCTATAATACGAGTAGGTGACGCTACCTAGCTCTGTTGGAGATCTTTTACAGTTTTATTGAACGCCAGAGAGATGTTGAGACCTCTGTGACGTACTGCAGCGAATGCTGATAAATATTCATTCACCAAACAGCGCAAGCAAACGAGATGTACACACGACAGCACGTCGACCCTTACACGCTAGCACTCTATTCGGTAACGTTACAGGCGACTTTACAACAAAAGTGTACAGTCTGACGTGCTGTCGTGTGTACTTTGGTATCAAACTATGCATTAGGGCTATCTAACATCGGTAGATGCAGTGTCCACAACGACCACAAAGGCACGAAGACTTGGGGCGAGACCAACTGAACAGAGACAACCCAGACTGAAAGTTTGCAATAAGGAGTAGCAGATTAGCGGACTCAAAATAATAGGGTAGGGCTAAAAAGAAAAGATAATCTTTGAGTGTTTCTTGAAATGTAGGTAACCCGCGTTAAATCAGTTAGACGCCGATAACAGTAGGTATCTGCATCTTTGCTCCGTTCAGTTTGGTAGAAGCAGACAACAACGCGTGGTCCACGGGATCGAAATCTCGGGCCAACGCTTTGATAGTGCAGGGGGTGTGTTTTAAGTACATCATACCTACTAGGTGGTAAAAAATATGCTAGGTACAATTTGCAAAATCACCACTAGCTATCAACACTAATATTGTAAAAGAGGAAAAGTTTGTAAGTATGTACGTATGTAGAGGGTAATCTCCAAAACTCCTCATCCGATTATAAAAAATCCTTCACTAATGGGAAGCTACGTTATTGCTGAGTGCTATAAGCTATGTTTTATTGTGATAACGGGAAAAAAACTAAGTCTGCGCGGACGAAGTCGCGGGCAAAAGCTAGTAAATAATAAAAATAATAAAACTTACCGTTGTATTAATCATTCATAACATTTTTACGCACTTTACGCTTAAAATTTCCACTCCTTTTTTTGTATCACCCTGTGTCGGTTCATTTTTCAAGACGCGTAATGCTTACAATGTATACCTATTCTTTGAAGTCGCGGAGACAACTGTCGGGTTTTGAGGATGCCTCTCAAGCTTTAAAATATTCCTGTAGGAATTGAATCATGCCTTCAGCGCAAAACAACAGCTTATTGGTTTTGTTTTTCACCACACAGTCCTAATTTGTTTGCCTAGACAACTCTGATCTAACCTCAAAGTTGTAGGTAGGTTTTAGAAACTACCTATAAGCAATTTCAACTTTTCAAAACCTTATGGTAATATCAAGGTTAAAAATTTAACCTTTAGATCACACATAAGTTAAATGACAGCCTTTCCAGAACCTTATCAGTAGCTTACGACAACTATAAGATCCTGAGGCTGTAAGCTCTTGAAACACAAGTCATAATAACGTTAACGTTAACTCTTGTCAGCAACTTCAAGGTTTTAACAATAAACTATTAGTTTTAGGACTTAGTAATCATTCTCAAATACTAAATTTAACCAACTAGCAAATCATTAACCTTTGTACAACCCTTCTAAAACCTAAAGGCAATTTTTACAACCTAGGCCCAAATGAAATGTTACTTGGGTAATATACGTTTTTATTTTTATTTTTATAGCACTAACTAACCCGTGCTAGGGAATAGCTTGCGGCTTTAAAACCTGTCCCTTGCAAATTTTTAATGTTATAAATAAGTAATATTATATTAAAACTACTGTAACACTGACTAAACAGACAAAAAAACTGGCCAAGTGCGAGTAGAGCTCGCACACTGAGAGTTCCGTACCGCCATACAATAAAAAAACTGGTTATACGGGCCCGCGGCGCGTGGGTCTGAGTCGCGCTTGACCGTTTTTTATATTTATTTGTTGTATTATGGAGTAAGCCCTATAATCATACCACGTTTGATGCTTGTATGCCTTACAGTTTTTTCTATAGAGCAAAAAGTATAAAACAACGTTTTTTGTATGGGGACCCCTCTTATTTTTAAATATTTTTTTATTTTTATTATTTCTTCGGTAATCGGACCATTCCATTTTGCCCCACCAGAGATGCCCCACTGGTGGGGCAAAATGGAATCGCACAAAAAATAATTCCATTTTGCCCCACTGGCCACCCCACCAGCCCCACCAGCTTTTTATAGACAAGATTATTATTGGCGAGGCTGACTCATTACAATGATGCAGTCACTGTAGCCTAGCCTAATTTTATAATAAATCGGCATAAATAAAACTAATTTGTTAATTTTACTAATTCGTTTATTAGTTTAAAAAAAAAACTTTGGTATATTATTGTGGCATCTAACATTACAACATTGTTAAAATAGTACACCATACTTAACACAAAGACCGCTTATAATTTTGAATAATCATTTCTATAAAATATGTGTCATTTATGAATAAATATACATAGATTAGTCATTTTAAAATCTTTACAAAACATTAAAATTAAACAATTAATTCAAGTTATTGCTTTCTTGATTTAAATTAAATATCACAAAAAATACCTAAATAAACGTTTGCTTGTTTCCATTGTTGTCCATAGCTTAATCAGTCTTTTATAGTACTAAAATATACAGATATGCAAATAGTACAGTCACCCGTAAGGTCTTAAAAGATACAATAAAAGTATTCAAATTGAGGTTGACTAGTTGAAGAAATTCGCATTGACAGTTACTTGACTCGGTAGCTCAATAGGTAGAGCGCCTGCACGGTATGCGAGAGGTTGCGGGTTCAAGTCCTGTCCCGAGTGAATTTTTTCAACTTATTATAAATGTTTAAATTATTCCCTAGCACGGGTTAGTGCTTTAGAAAAAACAAAAAAGTGAGTGAAATCTCGTCAGTAATACACGCTAGCACTCTACTCGGTTACAATACGGGCGACTTTACAACCAAATTGTACTCTGACTTGAAGTCGTGGTACCAAGGTACCTAACTCATTTATTTTTAAAACATTTTGTTTGGTCCTTTGTTGATAATGATAAAAGAAACTCGTTACAGCTTGTGTCTGGCGGTTTTATTTTGTAGGTATTTTCAAACATGACTATAAAATATAAAAAAATAGATTTTTAAATGGAAAGTGGTTTCTTTGGCGCGATCTCATATAAATTAAATAAGATTTTTATTTTATAGTCATATTTGAAAATACCTACAAAATAAAACCGCCAGACACAAGACAGACCAATCAGAATCTTGAGCTGACTTTGACGGCGGACTTTGTCAAGTACTTACAAGTAAAAAATATATAAAAACAACAAGTAAAAGCTAGAAATTGTTTATAAAAAAATAGGCACACTTCTCCTATGTATGCACTCCCAAATTGACGAATCATTTTTGTGATTTTTTTTTTTTGCAATTATGGTGCCCAGCACGAAGAAGTTTTTCTTTAGCTTTAGAATTCTTCAAAAAAACTAATGCACTGCCTGTACCACTTGAACACGAAGCCATTATTTTCACTCAAACAAACCTAGTCAACGGTTGTAAGCAAACTGATAAGAATCCAGGTAGAAAACTACAACGTGCACCGGGTCCTTTGAATTACTAGAACAATAGACAGCGCGGCACCAAATAACCAATCAAAAAGTAGCATACCCAAAATGGCATCATGGGCCTCGACCTTGGACGGGTAAAAGGCACTTTTTCTAAATTTTTGTATTTTATGCAGTAAATTTTACACAAGCAAAGGAGCATCAAAGTAGTCACTCTGTCGAAATGTACTCTGACTTTGAAGACGCGGCTATAATAGATACCAATTGGAGGCTATTAGTTCTTAGCCACAGTTTTGTTTTACCACAATTTTTGTGTTCATACCAAATTGTGATTAAGAATGGAAACAAGCAAACGTTTATTTAGGTATTTTTTTGTGCTATTTAATTTAAATCAAGAAAGCAATAACTTGAAATAATTGTTTAATTTTAATGTTTTGTAAAGATTTTAAAATGACAAATCTATGTATATTTATTCATAAATGACACATATTTTATAGAAATGATTATTCAGAATTATAAGCGGTCTTTGTGTTATGTATGGTGTACTATTAGTTGTAATGTTAGATGCCATAATAATACAGTATGTCCACGGACTGCACCGCGCCACTTAATTCTGTGGTAAAGCATCATTAGTGGAACACGAATAGCATAAAAAAAAAATAAAAAAACTTAGTATTCAAAATAAACATTAGCAAATTTAATTCATAATGCATCAACCTGTGTATCGCTGACGCCAAAAGCGGCAACCAGTGATCGCGTAGATGAAAGTGGTTGCCGCTTTTGGCGTCAGCGATACACAGGTTGATGCATTATGAATTAAATTTGCTAATGTTTATTTTGAATACTGAGTTTGTTAATTTTTTTTAAATATTTATTTTATGCTATTAGTGTTCCACTAATGATGCTTAACCACAGAATTAAGTGGCGCGGTGCAGTCCGTGGACATACTGTATACCAAAGTTATTTTTTTTAAACAAATAAACGTATTAGTAAAGTTAACAAATTAGTTTTATTTATGCCGATTTATTATAAAATTAGGCTAGGCTACAGTGACTGCATCATTGTAATGAGTCAGCCTCGCCAATAATAATCTTGTCTATAAAAAGCTGGTGGGGCAAAATGGAATTTAAATTCCATTTTGCCCCACCAGCCACTCAGTGGGGTGGCCAGTGGGGCAAAATGGAATTATTTTTTGTGCGATTCCATTCTGCCCCACCAGTGGGGCATCTCTGGTGGGGCAAAATGGAATGGTCCCGGTAATCCATTATAATAAAACATAATCTCTGAAATTTTCAACTGGCTACCTAGTACGGTTCCAAAGATACAGCCCTTTGAATAAGTGTTACGGTGTATGTGTCGGGTGCCAGCTGTTTAGTGACGTCACGCGAGTTAGCCGCGCTCGCGCGAAAAACTCCAAAAGGACGGAAACTACAACCGTCGTAACTTTAAAACTACTGGCTCGATTTGAATGAAACAAAAACGGGCATATTTATAAACTTGTAGGCTACACGGTCATAAAGTTTCAAGTGCTTTAACCGACCCACGGACATTCTTCATTATGGCGGGTTAGTTAGTTTCAAGAAAAAAAACGGCTGTCCCATTTTAAAACATTCAAGGGACATTAAAAAAAAAACGGGTTTTTATTTATGGCTCATTTTATTGAACTGATTGACTGGAAGAGATTTCTACTGAAATAAGTTCGCCGTGTACACTACCACTTTCTTTTATGTAATGTACGAGTATGTTATAAATTTTTTCATGTGTGCAATAAAGTATAAAGTAAAGTATAAAGTAGGTACCAGAATTTTCACCACAAATTACATCATGATACTTTGCAGTTAAGTAGCGCTAATAAATTGTTGTTAACAAGGAAACCTAGTCCGACAGTCTTTCTTACCAAGAGCCTTGCAATTTGTAACAAAAATCGCTGCAAAAATCTGATACAAAATGGCGCCGGGCAACCAGTGACCATATTGATTTGATCGTCCGCCATCAGTGCTCTTACTGCGATTTTAACTTTCTGATCAACATCCGTTAGGCAAGTCATCTTTAAAAATGTATGTCACTAGAGACCAAAGATTCAGGCTTATCAGTACTTGTTTGTAGCTCAAATGATAAAAGTTTTAAGAGCGATCTTAATAGTTTCGATAAACGCGAGGACATCACAAAAAAGTGTGAATTTCGCGAACTAAAAAAGTTTGCAGATATCTGGTAGATATCCATTTGATCGATGAACAAGAACATAATGGCTGCGAGGACAAATCACCAACTCGCGAGCCAAGTGAAGTATCATCTAACTCTACGTTAACGAAACGTCAAACTCGCCGTGGGCCCGTGGACGGGGGGAAATTTGCCGTGACGCCTGAAAGTTAATTCTGTGGGGTCACCGCGTGTCCCCTCGCGGCGTCTCTGGCGTTCGGTTTATCGAGAAAACGTTCCACGTCCTAGCACGAGCCACAGGACCGTAATATTGTCGAGCTGTCGATGTGATTATTAAGCTTTATCAACACCAGCACGTTTCTTTTTCGTGTCGATGGAAAAACGGTACGTTCTACACTACGTAAATTGTTTTGGGCCAGTAGGTATTCCTCAACGCTGACTGCGTTTTATTTGTCGTTAACTATGAAGGAAAACTTCGCGAGCAAACCCGCAAATTTTGAACATCGCGAGGAGCTTTTGTCTCCACACGTATCAGTTATCTTTCCTGTAGGCTAGGCGAATTAAGCTGTCCAGATTCTTTAAGTTCTGGGCAAGCCACTCCATCTAAAAACAATTTCCCAGGCATAGCGCTAGAGAGGTCACCTCACCCATCGATGCTGTAAAGGCTTATGTTTTTAGTATTCATTCTTCGTGGCTTAGCGAACAAAGTGGATCTTGGCAAGTAAATAATAGTGATGGCCACTCTGCAGAAACCTCAGGATAAATAGGTTATTTACTGGTACATCGACACGTTCCGTATTTTTAGGTCGTCGAATCTAAACCGGAAAAAAGATCTCTCATATTAGATTGTAACACCTTCCTACTGGTTATTGTTAACACAATCGGGCCAACATGTGTTCAAAATTGGACATTATCTTTTTCAGGATATTACAGAAGTTAATTATGAAACGTTACGGAACACATTCTGCTGATAACAAAACACACAAACGATCCTACGATCTCGGCGGGTGAAACGCGTGGGCCCGAATGGGAAACGGCACACCAGAAGGACTTAGTGTGACGACATTGCCTTGATTTATACTTATACTAGCAACCCACCCCGGATTCACACGGGATCAATTTAGAAAAATTGCGTTACGTAAACCTTCCGTGAAAAAATATCTAGCAATCGGGGAAAACTTCATCAAGATCCGTTGCGTAGTTTAAAAGATCTGTGTCTAGATATACACACGCAGGAATTGACTTTGTTTTATACTACGAGTATGTAGAGATTTCAAACGGTCTACCGACTAAAATGAAGCCGATTACCATTGGCGAAATTCCAAGTTCGATTTATGAAAAATTAACTGGGTGGCCGTTCATTGCAGTTATTTTTTTATAAATCGAACTTCGATTTTAGCCAATGGTGATCGGCTTTGTCTTAGCCGGTAGACCCCCGGGTCAAATCATGGTTTTTGGTGGTTGGTTGTCGCCGCCAAAATATAGGGATAAATAATGTAATTTGCCTCAAAAACTTCGAATCTTCCGACTATCGAATACCGTTCATTTCGTACCTAGAAGTATTGATCTCGACCATGACAAAGTTCACACATCATCGTAAGAAAACGGGATTCTGACCACGATTTAATTGGTTTTAGACACTCCAAAAACTTTCTTCAGTCTACCCGTGACCATGGCAACGGTGCCAAAATATTGGGTGCTCAAAACATCTGTCGATTCGTGGTAACAATACTATTTTGTGTAAAAATAACGATGAATGTTTCAAAAAGCGCATTACTATGTTTTTCGCTTTTGAGCGGTCCTAAGTTGCTCAAATTCTCAGCAAGATGATATTCTTAGTACTGTTTTCATTTCTTTTCTCTCCTTGTTTCAGTTTAAAACATTCCACGCGCAATATGCAAGCGAGACCGAAACTTTGGGAATTCTAGCATTTGGGACCTTCTGAATCTTTCTACTAAGTGGCCAAGAGCCAAAAGGTAAAGTCTGCAATATCTTTAGGATCCGATCGCTTTCACGAATTTATAATGAGGTCTTTGTCAACTTTCGCCGATCCCACGGATAATAGCCTATGAGGCACCGGCCAATTATCTTTGCTACCCGATTTCAATTACCTTCTACCTTATTCTCAGGGATGAAGGAGTAAGTTTGAGTGGCAAAGATGTATAAAATAACTTGGTCATGCGCCACTGGGGTCCCCGCTCTGCGTATTATGTTTTCTTAGGACCGTCTGTCATATTTCCTTTAAAAGCTGCAATGTCATTATAAATTGTTACAATGTTTTCATTAATGTTTCTTTGGTATGCCCACTTGAAGATGACTTCGCTTATTTATTTATTTATTTAAAAAATGTTTTCACAAAACATTTTCGCAAAAACAATTCCGAAATAATTTAACGCTTTTTATTGACGAGTACAACAAACCTCGAATGGTTGCCCCAAAAGCCCACTAAAATGTTTTCCTCTTCATTATATTTTTCTCTTCATTCTACGAGCACAATATTATTATTAAAACGTGAATTTTCATACCTACCTCCAATGATGAGTTGCGATTGGCAAGTGCCATTCAATAACAAACTTACAAAAGCTGAGTGAACACTGTTGTAACAAAATCCATCATTGTTATCTAGACTATAAGGTATATTTGACTTAATAATGGATGGTTCTGTCAATATATCAAGTCATTTCAGGCATAATAATGTTTATAAAACTGGATAAGCATTTATTTCACGTTATTTGTTTATCTAGGTTTTTATCTTGTTTTCTTCCATAGTACATCTTAATAATGACATAAAAAAGTTGATTATATTATTGTTACAAGCGGTTAGGTAGTTTGGTAAATAACATATTTAAACATTTCAATTGAATTGAATTTGAAAAAAAAAAAACATCTTGAACTCTGAGAGTAAGGGTGGCCACTACCACTACCGCATACGATTAAAACTGAGAAGCAGGTGAAAGTTGCAGATAGGTATTGTATTACTAAATGACCGACCCAAGAGACTGGAGTGGTAAGGGTGGAGTGGTAGGGCCACATGGAGGAGCTGACATCGACATTGAAGCCCGCATCAACAAGGCTAGAGCCGCCTTTGCACAGTTGAAGCCTGTCTGGAGTTCCCCGGTCATTACTCGCCGCACTAAGTTGAGGATCTTCGAGTCAAACGTGAAGTCGGTCTTGATGTATGGGTGCGAGACGTGGTTCGTTAGAAAAGACCTGTCCCAGAGGCTACAGGTATTTGTCAACAAATGCTTGCGGAGGATCCTGGGGATTTTCTGGCCGCGGACCATATCAAACGCCCAACTCTGGAGGCTGATCAAGCAGAAGGCGGTTAACGAAGAAATCCTCCTTAGAAAGTGGGGTTGGCTCGGACACACACTAAGGAGACACGACACCTACCCAACCAAGCAGGTGCTGACCTGGCTGCCTGAGGGCAAACGGCGAGTGGGTCGCCCCAAATCCACGTGGCGCCGATCGGTCACCAGCGAGGCGCGGAAGGTCGGTCTGGACTGGAACGACCTTGAACCAACTGCGCAAGATCGTCCAAAGTGGAGAAAACTTCTTCGATTCCTATGTCCCTCCTGAGGGATAGCAGGATTTAAGTCAAGTAAGTCAAGAGACTGGAGTAAAAAGGCCTTAGTCCAGGAGTGGGCTTTACTCATACATAGATAGATCAATGGATAATTATACAAGGTGTTACAAAAGGTCATAACTCATATCACAGGGTAATAGCACCCGGTGAAAGGGATCATAATTATCCAAATTTTTTTTTGTTCGATGCCGTTCCGCTGATTTTTAAATTAATAAAATGTAAGCGCTGTGGCAGGAGAAAATTATTTTTAAAATACAGTTTTCTTTGATTTTCACACTGTTTTATCATCTTACATGATGCATATGTAGCTACATACAATCATGAGTTTGAATTTTAGCTAAATACAAAAAAACTTTTGTGTTTTTATTTTGATGATAAAAATCGTTTTTTCATATTTTTTTTAAAAGACGTCATCCTGTTGACGATTAGGTTACATCCCTAAAAACGAGTTAGGACCTTTTGTAACACGTTGTATAGAAGTATCTTTTTGCACATCTAGAGCTTTATGGGTTTAGTACGTTAGTAAGTAACTCTTTATTGTACACGGAAAAGCTTTTTTACAGATGAAAATCTTAAAAATCGAAGTAAAAATGGCGGTCTTATCCCTAACAGCGATTTCTTCCAGACAAACTTTGGATGGACAGGACTGAAAGCGGAAACACAGTAGCAGCAGACGCACAATAAGAAAAATATGATTGGCGGTTTAGTAAAAACTTCTATGAGGACGATAAATATGTGACTGCCGCAGATTTCATAGCAAAGCGTAGGCATTTGCACTCTCGTAGCCTCGTAGCCGCGTAGAGGCGTAGCTGATTGCTACGCGCGCGCTGCGTAGCACCTGCGTGTGACGTCATGCACTGCCGGAAGTGCTATACCCTTCAAAGCGCTTACTGAATTGAATTGAATTGAATAATTTATTTCATGTATATAATCACATATACAACTTAGGAACTAGATACACGCATTATTATTATTTAATAAATTAACTACTTATTATTATTGATTGTAATTACATTTTACTTACTTACGCTTAGACCACGAAGTCAAAAAAATTTAGTAAATGTAAAATTTTCACATATCAAAAGGCTTCTTTCTCACATGTTGTTATTTAATTCGACAGAATGACAAAACGTAAACAACCGGTTGAAACCGGATTTGGTGGGACGGCTGCCTTGCATTTGCATAATCCAACGAAAACTCTTTATCCTTTCAAACCTAATTAGATTTGCGTTGACAGCAAAAATGTATGTTGTTTATGCACGAAAAGGAAGTTAGCACTTCATTAAATAAAATTACGTTGGGGGCTAAAATATATTAAAAGCTTTTATGCATGCTGAATTTTTTAATACACCCAACAGAAGCTTTTTTGTCTTGCAACGTAAGTGCAAGAGTAGGTAAAGTCAAAAACTCACATACCTAAATTAAATTAATACATACATTCGCTATTTTAACCACAACCACCTTTTGTCCCACAACCATCAGTTCACGTTGTCGAGTAAAAAAGGTAAGTACACAAGACAGGATCTTCTGTTATCTCAACACCAGAAAGTATCATAAAACTGTGTTTCCGTATCGTATAAAATGGTAAATGTCTTTTATTAATGAGCTAGAGATAAAGATGAAACGAGAGCCCTCTCTCGTTTCCTCTTTCTCTCTTTACCTCTTTCTATCTCTCTCTCTCTCTCTCTCTCTCTCTCTCTCTCTCTCTCTCTCTCTCTCTCTCTCTCTCTCTCTCTCTCTCTCTCTCTCTCTCTCTCTCTTTCTCCCGAAATAATGAGGGATCACGCGTGCCCACTACAAATTGGCGATTCTCACATCGAGGTATTATGCCTCACACGCTCAGGTTTACTGAGCAATCACGAATGCAATGTATGATGATTGATTACTCAGAGTGCAGGTTTCGAGTTGATATTCTCTTCCGCCAAAAGCAATAGCCAAAACAGGCTACCGAAGCCTTCACGTACTTACGTAACAAAACCGAAAAAACAGCGGAATCCGGGATTCACTCATCGCGAAATGTTAATGGAAATCCGAGCATTGTGTTTTCACCGAAACAGGCTGAGGGGCGTTCCCGTTCCCTAATCTGCCTTGCTCCTAAGGGCACATTCACATGTTGCCAATATTTGTTTATTATTTGCGCAACCACAAAGTAGAAAATAACATCTACCATCTAAAACCTTTTTTTGGGAGTATCAAAAATCTTATTTTTGGGAGTATCAAAAATCTTATTTTTGGGAGTATCAAAAATCTTATTTTTGGGAGTATCAAAAATCTTATTTTTGAGCGTCCGCTACTTGGTGCCGAATCTCGAAAATTCGAATAACGTGTCAATGAAAGTTTACAGTGACGAAAAACATTGTAACGTATATTTGTGATTACGAATCATGAAACAACGAATGCACGCCATGCCAAAAATCGCTATTCCGTAACATCGCAGTCCCGAATAAATTTATGTACTATTAATAACAAGAGAAACCTTTATTTACCCGAAAGAGTGTCGGACTCATTTGAGACTAAATACGTCAAAAAAGAAGCTACAGTAATAACTTTTACTCAAAAAAACTCGTAATGTGGTCATTAATTCGACAACCTTCTTTGAGCAAAGTCGGACTTGATTAGGCGCCAGAAAAGTTGTATGGAATTTCATTAATGTCGTGTTTTGGGGCCAGAAAAACTGTATGAAAATCCATTAATGTCGAGTTTTGTTTCATAAATTAATAGAACTCAAACATCGGGCGCAAAAAGTATTTATTTAGAATTAGGCTGTATGGGTACTGGCAGTCTACAAATTGCACAGAAAAAAAAGCGCGGCCATATTGTTTTCGCCGTTTCGCGCGTTGTTCGAAGTGATATTTTCTGTGTTTTTGTTGGAAAAGTGAACTCTTAAAGCGACGAATCCTCCGATGTAATGTGTTTAACACCGCCGGACATACAAAACAAGCAGAATTAGTAATTGGAAATTTATTGCCACCGAAGTCAAAAGAAAAATACAAGCCAGCTTACCAACAAAAAGTATGCGGAATGGAAAATCGCCAGAAATTACCTAATCTACGACCAAAGGTAAGCTAATTAAATTACTATTTTAATTTATATTTTAAGTTCTATTTTAATTACTCGCATTGTTGGTCCCGGTTGTTGTTGATTAATAACAATTGTTAAGCCATGTCAGAGGCCCCTTGGGCGGCCTAAAAAACTCTGACACCAGGGGCGGCCACTACCTCCTACGATAACCTAACTAACTCGCATTGTTTGAGTAAAGCACTATATAATCCGCGCGGAATGAGAATGGGATGCAACCTTTTGGAACTGAGACGCGCGCGGTATGCAAACTCGCGTCGATGCAACCTTGTCAAAGTAAAATAAAGTATGTTTTCGATTGACTTTGACAAGGTTCCATCCCATTCTCATCCCGCGCGCATTATACAAACCTTGGTCTGCAATGAGTGCGCTGCTGGCCACGCTATGATTGCCTCGAGCTTAGCTTAGCTACGCTCTGTCGGCCATCAAAAGTGCGCCAGAAACGCACCCATTACAGATCGCGGCAGTAATGTACTATTGTCGTTTGGTTCCAAATAAAATTATCCATTGCAAGTGAAGCCGCAATGTGCAAACAAGTTATGTATTTACCAACAAAGTTTATTCAGTGAAACAATGTTACGGAGCATCGAGCAGTTTTTTCACTTTGACTTTACGTTGGATTTTCCTCGTGCACAAATACCTTACAAAAAGGGGATGCAACGTAATCCATTGTCATTATTTACAGGCACTTCGGAGCTGCGTGACGGATAGATCGATTGACGGATCAATTGGTTTTTATGTGAATTTATTTCTTTGTCAATCGATGAAGTTCAGTTAATGGGTCAAACATTCGCGATAAAAAAAGTCACCCACCTAAACACCCCCAACATTTTAGCATTAAATTGCTAAACGGCTAAACCAATTTTCATAAAACATATTTAAGAACACTCTCTAGAAAAACTGCATTCAAATAAAAAAAACCTAATCCAAATCAGTTCACCCGTTTAAGAGCTACGGTGCCACACAGACACACCTTCACACATAATGGTCAAACTTATAACACCCCTCTTATTTGGGTCGGGGTTAAAAAAATACGTACTCTCAAAATTCAATGCGAACATGTTTTTAAATTGAAGGTACGAGTAGTATCGATCCTTGAGGCATTAAAAATGAGTCTGAGAATAAAATGTCAAAAGGAAAAACAAATCGATAATTAGCTCAAATATTTTTGTAATGTATCTGGGATATAGTAATCCCACCAAAAAAATTCTGTAAAAAACTAGCCAAGTCTCGATGGAGCTGCTGGTTTATCTCTTAAAAGTAATGAAATCTAGACAAAGTCGTGCCAAGTCTAAGGTTCCTTACTGCGATTTCTTTATTATTATAGTTAATGTTGTGTGACTTGGCCGTTGAAGGTTACACAAGCGGTTCTGGCGTCAGATTGGTGCAATAGTGTCATGGAGCACCTGGTTTTGTACCCTGGTTACAGAATTTACAGAATGTTTTTGTTGGGATTTCACTTCTTTTTTTTCTTTTTCACTTCTTCACTTTCTTTTCCCTAACTCTGTACCAAATTTCAGCCCTCTGAGTTAATGGGAAATACTAGTTCTATTCTGATGATCATGAGTGAGTGAGTGAGTGTCATAAATGCGAAACTTTGCTTTCGCTTAACTTCGGAACTAAATGACCTACAGACTTAAAATTTTGGATTTCAAGTATGTGATTATAACTTACTGGATGACAAAAATTTCTGCGTTCTGGTCTTATCCAGAGGTTCTGAAATAGGGGCCTGAAAATGCGGCGAAATGGTGCTAGTAAAGGATGGTACGGCAGTGTTTGCTTCGCGGTCGACCTGGCGGGGGCACTGCCGTGCCCCCAGATACAAAATGTAAAAATACCATCTCTAAGAGTATGTTCGTATTGCTTCGTTAGAAACCTATCTATTTAGCGCTACTCTTATCCCAAGGATTCTTAATATGACCTGATGATCCCTGATAACTCCTACACGCGAAATAAAAAAAATCAAGTTTCAAGTATTAAGAAATTTGCGCGGGACATGATTCGAACCCAGAACCATTATATCTTTTTTATAAAAATCAGAAAGGGGTTAAAAATTTGCCATTATTATCAAGAAACACTTTACAACATCGCATGCTATAATGCGTGCGGGATGAGTGAGAATGGGATGGAACCTTGTCAAAGTCAATCAAAAACATACTGTATTTTACTTTGACAAGGTTGCATCGACGTGAGTTTGCTTATTGCGCGCGTCTCAGTTCCAAAAGGTCGCATCCTATTCTCATTCCGCGCGGATTATAATCGAAAACACCAAAGTGGCCATTAAATAACAATCAAACAAAAGAGTTGCCGTTAGCGGTTGATTTATGTTCCGGCACACCCCGCAGGTTGCCGTGGCCGCCAGTTTCCGTTAATTAATGATGTTTGCCGACTGCCGGCCCCATAAAATACTCTATAAAGACGCGAGCACGTCTTGATCTTGCTTCCGCACGGCTATAGGTGTAGAGTAGCTTGTGAATCGGTTGTTTTCTGAGGAAAATGGCGTGGAAAATCGTTCTTAATACTGGGCCCCATAAGTTGAACTTTCGTAAGCACTGCAGATTTTATATTATTACTGATTTATCGGTTTTACTTTCTTCGAAATTGAAACCAGACTTCTGTCCGGATATAAGATATTTTAACTTTTACTTAACTTTTAAATTTAACGCTCATAAAACTAGGCTTTAATTTTTTTTAATTCGCTTTCTAGATTATATACAAAAACTAAGCATCAGCTGCTCAATACATTTGGTTTAGTAAATATCGAATTTTAGTATGGAGCAGCTGATATTGCATTCGAGATTTCGCAATTGGTTCAATAGTAAAAGTTGCTTGTGTTAATGAGTTAACCGACCCCCTTCGGTATGACACGACCTTTCTGTAACACCCTGTATATGTATACAACGTCTAGTGACACTTCCACGCCCACTAATAGATGGGTGAATTGACAACCCTGACTCGGTAGTTCCTGGGATAATGTATTTCCTGTGCCTGATACATAAAGATCTATGAGACAAGGGCGTTGAACTCGTCGATACAAGTATTTTATAACACCTTTAATCCAAAATTCACTTATGGAAACCCCGTCACCTGCAAGTTCCGACCAGCTGTACAATCTCACCTTCACCTAGTTTATGACGGTTTGGTATTCTGGCCTCTATTCGAGAACCATTATACGCTCCATTATGTCAGGGCTCAAACTATTATTATAGTCAATGACACAGGGGTCAAAATGACCGACACCATCATTATTAGATAGGCGGAGAACCTTTGTAATTGGAATCGGTGAACCATAAAGCTCTTATAGAGGTGGTTTATTAAATGCTCAACACTCCTCTATCAAAACAGAGAGAAGGGTAAATGAAGACGAGATTCCTATTCTTGGAAATTTTGAACACAGTAACAATTTGACACTGATGAATGACATAAACATAAAGTAAACCATAATGTTACCTAGAACCATTATGCAAACAAGACAAAGGACAATTTCTTGTCGACCATACCGGCAAAAAATACTTACTAGAGGCATTATGTATTATGTGCTAGAGGACCTCAGGTGCGCTATACAATATTATACGAGTACAAGATAAAGTTTCGAGGTGGAGCAGTAAGGGTAATCCGAAAAACAAAACTACTCAACAATTTTGTAACATTTTTTTTTTTCGTGAGATTTTTGTACTGCTCAATAAACCAATCTTAGAATCTGTTGTTGTAAAGATTTAGGAATCCCCTGTAGGACCGTGGTAACTCAGCGATGGCCAAGCGCGTGAAACAAATTCGCTTTCAGCAAAGTCGTAGAGCAAAAACAAAAATTTTTGAGGAAAATCTATTTAAAATTACCCTTTATATAAATTTTCTGAAATCAAACTAGTTACTACCATGGCTTGTATGTCTCACAGAATCCTGATTTGGACTGAAATTATAAATTTTCCGTTTTTTTTTTGCAAAACTCATCTATTTTTTACTAGTAATATGTCGGTTTTACTGTAGAAAACATTTAAATACAATAATATCTTTAAGTGTCAGTTCTTGAGCATACAACAGACCATTTAAATGCAGATGGAATATTTTTTTTATAAAATATGGTCTTCTTTAAAATCTGAGGCGACAGGGCCACCAAAAGGTTAAAGACAGGCCTGTCAGCCACAATAAAATCAGAAAGATAAGCTGCCGCCGTGAGTCCTCCACTACTATGCGGGCAGTTATGATCTAGAACCGCTTCCTTTAATTACCAGCATGATGGCAACAAAAGGGCGGGCTACCCGCTCAATACCGTCCCGGGCGGCTTTTGTCACTGCGGTTTTATCTTAATTGCTTTAAGAAACTCAATATCGTTTCGCGACAAGATGCTTTTTATTCCCGCACTTTGCTCTCTCCCCGATGGCAAACAATGACGGAACTTTGAATTAGTTTTCGGTTAGATAACGCCGCGGTGGCTGGCAAGCGCGGTATTTTTTTATTTTTTTCTCTCTTTTACCCGCTTTTGTTTGTAAGTGGCGCCTTTACAGTTTGATTTTATGGACTGTATAATGCAGGTGGGTAAGGTTTTAAGGTGGGAGTGGTTGGCAATTCTAGAGGCTGGTAAACTTTACTGGTGTTGCCACTGAGCTAACCTTTGGCTGGAATGGCTGGTTTAAGAAATTCTGGCGTTTTACACACCAATTTGTATATGCCCTTATTCAGATAAATAATCTACTATTACTTCCGTGAGAACATTATCTTTTGCCCGCGACTTTATCCGTGCAAACTTGGATAAAAAGTTATCTATATTTTCCCCCGTTGTCGATGACGGACATAATTACGGGAAATGGCTAGTGATTTATAGTTAATAATATACTTAGTGTTGACGTGTGCTCTCTCAATACCAAACATCTACGTAGGTATATGCGTGACCGAGGTTCACAGGTGTTGACTATATGCTGCATGCGTTTTAAAGCAATCAGTATTCCAATCGCTTGACGAAAGACGAATTCAATGTTGAAGATGCAAGATAAACATAAAAGCGCACCAGTAATGATTACCTTGGGCGTAGCAAGAGTTGCTTTTTACATTGTACCTAATGTAAAATTGTACCTAAGTAAATTTTCTTTGTCTGTACGGCGGAAACTAAAAAAATATACTGGAAAAACAATGTTGTGAGTTCCAGGTAAACATAAACAAGGAATTTCCTTTATCGTCGCCCGATATTCAACGAACAGATAAGTAGGGAAGTGTTCATTGGAAAATCGCGTTAGCTACGTGGAAATAAACTAAGTACACAGAAGTATGTATGTGTACCCAATTAAAATATCAAAATTGACATCTATATTTTTTTCTATTTAATCAACGGTTTAAGTCACTTCTGTTTTGTTGATGTAGCCGACTAGTTTCGGTTCTCATATACCAATAAAATACAAATGGTTTAACTCACGTTTGATTGAATAGAAGAATGTGCAGTACTTACGAAAGTTTGAGTTGAAAAATTGCCAAATTATTATTTTATTTACATTCTCATTTGTTTTGAGTCTTCCATCACCTACCAAAGTTTTTGAAATAATCTATAACTGCGAATTACGAGTAGTCTCACTCTCACGTTTTTAAGGGAGAGCCGGCATCTTTTGGATGCGTATTTGCGTAGGCCAAGATCCACTTAGAGCGCTGAGCCAAAAATATTCATTGATTCATTCATTTATTCGTTCATTCGTTCGTTCGTTTGTTCGCTCATTCATTGATTCATTCATTTATTTATTTCAAGGGTAGGTAAGTCATCAACCAAACAAAATAAGTGCGAAACATGTCACCATTACCCAAGTCCAAGTACCAGTAGCGGATTTAGAGGCCCTCCTCTTTTTGGGCTCAAGCCCCAAAAGCGTCCCTCCATGGAAAATTTTAGGGTCCCAGACCGCCGCCGGGGCTGGCACAGAGTGTAGCCAAGAGCATACAAAATTTTGTAGACTTTTTTGTGTACTTTATCTTGATAAAACCTACCCTCATTGGATGCAAGCCCCTCCAGAATCAAAATCCTAGATCCGCCACTGCCAATTACCTAATAAAATACTCGAAATACTCGTGCACATAATCACGATTGACCACAACAATAGGCTACCCGAAAAGGGCCGAAAAGTCAATGAATTGTTCTGTTAATCAACTCGGGGTTTAAACCGAACACGTAACAAAACAGTTTGTTAACAACTCACGAGATTTGTTTCTAATTATTGAGCTAATTTAGGAAACAAGACATGTAATTATATTTTTATTTTGAGTTAACTAGTGGTTCGCCCCGAACTACGAACTCGCGACCCCATATCTCAGCAACCCCTCGACCGATTTGGCTCATGTTCGAACTTAAAAATTCTCTTTGCCTCATTTACCCGCCTACCAAATTTCATGACGATCCGACTACATTTACTCAAGTTATCGTCGAACGAACATTCATACATACATACATACATACATACATACATACATACATACATACATACATACAAACGCCGGATTGTTCCAGTAGACTCGGAGAACTTCGCTCGCTTCGCTCGCTCGTTCAATTAACCGCTTGTAACACCCGTTAATAATATTTTTGTTATGTATCTTCAAAAAAATCCGGAAGTAAAATTTGTTCAAAAAAAAACAAACCCTTAAGAATAAGAATAAATTACATTACTACATTGTTACATTATTTTTATGAAACCACTGACTGACTGTCGAAACCGCTGAAAATAGAAACGCGAAAGAAAATACATTTTGTTTCTTATTGGAGTGTTCGTGCACCTCTACGAAGGAAGGATTTCCAGAAAATTATGCCGTGACAAAGTGATACAGGGTCACGGGCGCAAGTTTGTTTAAGAATGTTCATAAGAACGAAGATGCAGGGCTAGTCTATACTCAATACTCTATTGCAACCATAATTCTAGTACCTACCTAGTTCATACACGCTGAAATTTTTGTGGTTTCAAAGCAAAAGGTATTTTAATACACTGGTTATACTGTAAATCAAATTCAAAAATACTCGAAAATGCGCGAAAGAAAACACACATTTCTATAAAAAAGGTGGACAGGGTGTTTTTCCCGCGTTTTAGAATGAAGTTTTTGCAATCTGGTTCAGAATCACCAGTGTAACAAAATACCTCCCGCATTAATTCCACAAAAAAATCGACTTATACATAATAATATAACGTCTACAAAATACAATTAGCTCCATGTTCCAAATCCGCACGGAAGTGTTGTGAATGTCCCTTGTGAACAAGTTTGCAAAGTTGTACTTTAGTTGTAAAGTCTAATGGAGGAATATGCCTACTTAAATTTTACAGCCACCAGTGGCACGAATAAATAATTTGGTCGGCCTACATGTAGGTACAGTTTACTGAAAAAAAAAGTGATGTAGATTGTATAAAAATCGGCTATTTTTGTTTCTTTAATATTTTGATATACCCCAGTATCACTCGCACAATCAAGACGAATCTAACGATACCTCGCAAGCTCAAATCAAAAAAATCAAGCCGTTTAGGCTACAGAGCGTGCCAAAGAAATATACCTACATAAATAAATAAATAAATAAATAAATTGGATTTTATTCATCACAATATTTAAAACAAAACAGTCTTGTAGGCACTAGTTCTTATAAAGTATAATACCAAGGTACTTAAACTTTTAGAGTTATTTGTGATGAAAAGGTCAGAAGTTCAGCATACTTGCTGTTTTACAACCTCTGCCTGTGAAATGTGTAACAGACTACATAACACAATAAGGAAAATAGGTAGTAAGATGCATGATTGTAGGTTTCAAGTAAAGGCTACTATGTTATGTCATCCGCTGCACATTGCGCTTAAACTAAATTTAATATGAAAACATGTTAGGTATGTATTAGATATTGGAGACAAACGTAAGAGTTTGTATCAATAGAAAAAGACAAAGGCATCGAAGTTGGTTTGGATTGACCGCTGGAATGAGTAGGTAATTGTAATTTAGTATAAGGTAGGTACCGTGTTTCTGTATCTCTGGTAGACATACCCACTTATGCAGGCAAGTATTGAATCATAGGCAAATAAAATAAAATCTCCCATGCTAGTGGGTACGTGAACAAAATATTTGGACATTCGCATGTGTTTGACGAGGCGGCCCGGCCGGTGCCGCGCCGCGCGAGCGCAGGCCGGTTAGCCGGTTCTGCCGAACAGTAGGCAGACAGTTGGAGGATGTGGCCACTAAATACTACGCTGCATGGAGTGGAGCGGTTTACGTTTTTATTTTTATTATTATGATATTTATGTAGAGGTTTATTGTGCTTATTATGCTTATAATAGGGATGTTGGCAGGTAAGTAAGTCAAGCGAATTAGGTACTTTAAAAACGATAATTTTTGCGAAAAGTTAATAGGTCCAGGAATGAATTGAGTTACTAATTTTATATAGGTATTTATTTCTATTTATTCTACTGTAGACCAGTTACTAGCATTTTTCTGAGTTTCAAGAAGCCAAATTTTACATTTATTTTTATATATTGTTAAGGATGAACTAGTTTTAATTAAACATAAATACATACATACATACATCAACATCTACACTATCTACACTAGCCCTGAAAAGCTAAAATTTTGCACTAGCCCTGAAAAGCTAAAAGAGTGGGCTTCTATATGCTGTAGACAAGGGAAAACTCTTTTAGGTACATTTTACTTCCTCGCGACTTCGTGCGCGCTGACATTGATAACGAGGAATAATATACTTAGGCCCGGTTTCTGAGTTGAGAATTTTGCTGAGCAAATGGGTAAGTATCGTCCTGTCTCTGCAGATTTCTCACAAAAGAGCGTGACAGAGCGATACGTAAGTATGTGCTTAGTAAAATTCTCAACTCAGAAACCGGGCCTTAGGCAGGAAACTTTTTATCTGAGTCTGCGCGGACAGTTTGTAAGTGAGTGAGTGAGTGTGTGTATTTGTTTTCACGCTAAATCTGCAGGTCGAATTTGCCTGAAGGAATGGAGATAGCTTAGAAACCAGACAACGCGAAAAAAATCCAAGTCTGCGTGGAAGTAGTCGCGGGCAAAAGCTAGTACATACATACATAGGTACACTCGAAAAACATAACCCTCCTTCTGGGTCAGTCAGGTAATAAGATGGTATAGGTTCTTGGCACGCCTACTCCATCTAATAAAAATGTCCCAGACACTGCAGCATCTGAGCAGTCACTTCACTCATCTATAAATTGCACGCACATCTATTGAAGGTGCCACTGGACGATGTACCGGCTGATTTTTAAGTCACCAGCGTAACTTTGAATATGAAAGTTATATGGCAAAAAATATAAAATTATCAATGTCCTTGGGCCCACAGTACACCCGCTCATATTTAACTTTTCGGCCCTTGCCCCTAATGTTCAAACTGCGGAAACAAAATTTACGCGGATCCCTCTGGCTTGGCTCCAAATCGAGAGCGGGATCATAGGTCATCTGGCTTAATGTGCTAGGTTAATGTGCTGACACAAAACACTAAATTTGGCCCCTGCATAATTTTTGCGAATCACGCAATTTATGCAAAACGGACACTTGAGTATTTTGGCCATAATATACTAGTGGTTCGCCCCGAACTTTGAACTCGCGACCCTCTATCTCAGTAACCCCTCGACCGATTTGGCTCATGTTCGAACTTAAAAATCCTCTTTGCCTCATTTACCCGCTTACCAAATTTCATGACGATCCGACTACATTTACTCAAGTTATCGTCGAACGAACATTCATACATACATACATACATACATACATACATACATACAAACGCCGGATTGTTCCAGTAGACTCGGAGAACTTCGCTCGCTTCGCTCGCTCGTTCAACAATGTAATGCGCAACACCAAGTACGGACTTCTTCAACTAATCATCCAAGGAATTGTACCCGGCAGGTGAGAAGGAAACACCATGGCTTGAAAATATACAGTGAGCGAAATAGATTCAAAGGGCGAAATAGCTTCAAAGGGCGAATAAGCCCAACCTCCAATAGGAGACGGCACTAAAGGAATACTATAAGAACAATGCTCGGTATTAAGCTCATAGACCGTGTACCAAACATCGTAATAAGAAACCGCACAAAAGTGGCAGACGTCGGAAATCGCATAACGTCTTTGAAGTGGGAGTGGGCAGGACACCTGGCTAGACGCACTGATAATGGTAGATGGACTAAGAGTCCATTGGGGATGGCGACCTCCAGAGGGGAAGAGATCGGTAGGGAGACCACCAGCCAGATAGTCCGATGACATAGCCCAAGTAGCCGGACAGCAGTGGTTGCGTGAGCAGGATCGTGAGTGGTGACGTGAGCATGAAGAGGCCTTTACTCAGCAGTGGGTGTCATTATGCTGATGATGATGATGAATACTAAATGTACAGACAATTAGGATTTTATTATATTTAAAATACGAGATACTGACTGGATATCCGCAAAATAGGTATTTGGTTGCAATAATTATCATAATGACGATGTGTGGTTAGGTGATGCCCTCTCAGAGTACAAAACCTTCGACAGTGTCTAGCCACTCCAGTCTTCATAGTTAGTGAATAAAATAATTTTTATATTCTTGGTTGGCGATTCGTACCGTTGCATTTATTAAGTAACTCTATCTACACTAAAAGCCTGTTGGGTGGAAGGAAGCGAACCCCGTTTATTCCCAGTGTTTATTGCATACACTTGCAAAATGCGGTAATGCTCCGTTCCCTTTTAATGTTTTTCTTGTGGGACATACTTATGTTGCGTGGTAGTTTATTGTGCTCTTGGGGCTTTTTAAAGTCGTTTTTCAGGGACAGTTGCTGGTCTTTTTTGTGGTTTCCACTGTTTCAAGTTGTTTTAATTACTTATTTTAATTTTAATATTAAGTTTGATTCACTTATTTTACAGATTGGCGCTCAAAATAACTTAAGAACGTAGGTACACTGTTTTTCCTTTTGATGAGGCACTTTTTACACACGTCAGCGCTATTGATGTGTAATTCTCGTAGTTTGTATCTATCAAAAGCAAGTTCTTCTTGGAGCGTCTAGTGATAGCGCCGCCGTTAGCGTAGCGGAATTTTGGGCCAAATAATTTAGACTAAAGTATCGTTTTGCCATTCATACGCTAAGAAAGATAAGAGTGCATAATTATTCACCTACACATACCTACCAACGGTTTTGTAAATCCTACGAAAAGGTTTAGGACAAAATCTATAACCAAATATAAAAATTTTATATCCTAAAATCCACCTAATCCAACCGAAACATAGATACCAACTTTCGATACAACCCTTTGAAGCATGCACTTCCCCATAGAGCTATGAACTGTCACCTCGGCTCTTCCATTTTTGAATAAAACACGAAATGGAGAACTCAGAGCCACCTCCGCACTTCGGACAAAAACACGTAATGCTATGCTGTTCTTATTAAGAGCCCTATTGATGACTTTGCAACCAAAAAAGGTGAAGCTTTCCACAAATTAACGGACTCCTTTCGATCGCACTTCAAGCACGGAGGTTTTGACACTCTGTCGAGGTCGATTGAGAGACTTGCCATGTCTTGTCTAATGTGCGAGCATGGCAGGCGGGACTTGAGATAGCCAATAGATTACAGTCTTGTCGAGAAAAAAGTAGTTAGATGCTAAAATGGCAGAACGAGTGTCATTGAATATTTGTAGTCAACAGCCATTCGAAAAAGCTAATGCTATAGCGTAGATTCTATAAAAAATAAAATATTAAGGAACCGAGAGAGAAACAAGGAGAGAAAAATTCGTCATGCTCTCCATTTATTAACACCTTCGGGGTATAAAATAAACTAAGAATTTACGTAGAATTTATTAACCCTGAGGGCGCGCCCGTCGAATGACACCCTCTATCAGGAAAACGGAAGTGTTGTATCCCCGCGAGGGAGCGCGAGCGCGGCCCTGACAGAATATAGAGGTGTTTCCGTTGAAATGTGAACTAAAGTTTTGAAAGTTAAGTACGGACGAGCTGCTGCTAGTTTTCAAAATACATTTAGGCACGATGACGCGCACTTAAAGTGCACCGGTGGTGCGATGGACTGGTACGCAGGATGAATGTACACGAAAAACCTCGCCCTTTCGCTCAAAACCTCATAGATGGCGATTATAGCTACCCGTTAATATCCTTTGTGTTTAGCAATAGAGTTATTAGGTCAAAAGTAGAACCGAACAAATGATACTTCGATGAAAATTGTGTTTAGTAGTATTCGTAATTAGGTGCACAGTAATGTAGCATCGAACAAATGGTACATTAAATGATTTGAACTTTAGGTCTACCTAGCTAGAGGGTAGATGAGACGTTATAGGTGAAATGTGACAAGGTGAAATGTGTTTCGGAAAGGCGTAGTGTACTCTAAAATTACAACACAGACTGAAAGACAGCTTTAAGCCGCTGGCAGGCTTAATGTACCAAAATATCCTACAAACCCTTGCACCGAAGGACGTCGATAACTGTCACGCTACGTCGCAGTAGTGCTGCGAACTGTTTTAATTATGCCAAAATAGAAAAAGCGTGATTCGGTTAAATGTTTTTCGGCATAGCGTGGCAGACTCAACTTGACAACTTATATGGCCCGTTTTGTTCTTGCTAGTGTTATTTACGGCTGCAGGCGGAGTGCGTCAGTGAATCTGTCAAACTAAAAAGGCAAGTAAACCTCGAATGACTATTATTTAAGGTAGGACGATAGCAACGTGGCGGGAAATTCAAAATTTTCACAGTTTTTTACAATTTGTAGCTAAATTGAGCTATTTTTGTTCAGCGATTTTTCGTTCACGACAATAACATAGTATTCTTTTCATTATTGTAAACAACAGAACAACAATAATTCAGCCGATTATGTGTTCTAGTTTACGACAAGTTTTTTGGGCAGTGCCACTGCTTCGTAGACCAGAACACATAATCGGCTGAATTATTGTTGTTCTGTTGTTTACAATAATGAAAAGAATACTGTTTTATTGCAGCGAACGAAAAATCGCTGAACAAAAATAGCTCAGTTTAGCTACATAATGTAAAAAACTGTGAAAATTTTGAATGTCCCGCCACGTTGCTATCTTCTACCCTTAAGGCCTCTTATTTTAAACTGGAAATGATACTATGATACTACGCACCCATGTAAACAAATTACTACACCTACCAGGATAATGATTTAGTTTTCTACCAAAAATAATGAATATTTAGGAATCTGGGTAGTTGACATCATTTGAATTTCCAGTCTAACGGGCGCACGTGATCAATCGTCATTTACATTTGACATCGATAGTACATTGATGCGGGAATCGAGATTCAGTCTGGATATCGGGTTCATTTCCGTGGCGCACGTGGCAGAGGAAACTGGCCCGAAAACGCGATGCCTTCTACACAGCTGCAGCTGCTAACTGCGGCTTTTCGTGGACGCAATTAAGGCTATTTTCGTCTACGGAGCGCGAAAATGGACGATGTGCAAACTTTCATGTACTTACAGCTATGCATGGTTCGGGGCGAAATGAATGTCTGGGTTGAAATTGTTGCTATGCGAAATTTGTCTCAGTCAAAATGTAAGATATTACATATGTTTTGCAGCTGAAATGAGATGTCTGAGTGTTGGATATTAAAGTTTTAATCAGAATAACAAAGCTGTGTTTTTGTTTTTTATTTACTTGTGAATTATTCCTGAAATAAGCCCAATAGTAGCCCAATAGTATACAGACACTGAAACCGCAAAACACGAACACCAGATTGATTAGAATTTCAATACTATGTACAGGGCCGTCTTTAACTTAGGGGCTCTGGACACTTTAGGATACGGGACCCAGGCGCAGTCACCACCCAAGATGCAAGCGCTCGAAAATTCACCTGTTTTTTCGCAAAAATATGGCTAAGCCCCCCCTAGATCAGGAGTTAACAGGGTGCCATAGATCGCGGGGCCCTGGGCAAGTATTCAAAGTGCCAAATGGTAAAGACGGTCCTGACTATGTATCCTAAAATTATTCTGACGTCGTCGGCGCCAACTGAAAGAGCCAACGAAACTGAAACCAAAGGCGCTGAATTATTGGAACTCATAATAATTAATTGGTTTCAAGCATAATTATTTGCAAACTCGCGAAGCACACTTGTAACTAGTTACTTTCCGCAACACATGTGAAGTATCGTATGAACTATAATTTAAAAGGGTTCTATGAAATTGGGAGCCAAAGTAAATTAACCCTGTTATAATTAAAACTCAAGGTTTTCCGAGAACAATACGCCGCCCCCTAGAACACACAAATCAAGGATGTTGAAAATGCAACTGCTAAATTATAGTGCAACTGGGCTGGCCACGCGCGTACTGCAGGGGTCCAGATAGGTGGACGTAAGTCATCACAATGTCATACTATGATACAATGATGGACACTGGCGCGGCGGGCGGTGCCGCGGTAAAAGCCAGAAACGAGGTGGTGGCAAGAACTTGCAACCATTTTGCCAGGGTGGCAAGAGGTGAAGTGGAGAATAAAAGGGAAGACCTTTTTCCAGTTAAGTAGTGGAAATTAGAGGCTATTAAAAAAACTACCTTCTCACCTCGCTGGGCACTTGAAAGCAAGATATATATTTTTTTTTTTCTTAGAATATTAACAAAACATAGTTGCTTGACACCCCTAAACCGCATGGTTTGTATGGGTGTTGCACATTCCACCTAAACGATCATAATCATTATCACATTTCAATTTTTCCGCCGTCGCTTACTTAAGGCTCGGTATAAGGCTAACTAGCGCCACCAATGGAGAAAAAATCATATGTCCCTTCAGAAGAAGTTTCTGACAAAATCCTAAGATGAGCTCATGCGCCATGCTTTTCTAGATTTTTAAGTGTAGGTACCCAACTCAATTTCTAGTCTTAAGCTAAACATTTTCGATAACCGCCAAAAACGGCCGCTTTTGGCGGTTATCGAATTTTTTTTAGATTAAAAGTAAATTTCGAAGAGGGTATCTGCACTTAAAAACCGAGCCTTAATGAGCCGACAAAACTCTTTCATTTCTCTCACAAAGCGGGCTATATGGTCCCCGATTTGTAATACACAGGGTTTCCTTTAGAAGGCACTTGCGGGGTCATTTGCGTGAATTCAGCCATTTGCCATTGTTAACATCCGGATGAATGGCTAAGAATTAGTGAGGAGTTAAATCGGCACGCTCTGGCAAACGGGCCAGCAATTGTTTTTTTTTTTACTTCGGTCGATTGGCGACGACGGTAGTGACTGGGCTAAAAGGTTTCCGACTCTGGGTATCATTCTCTTAGCAGGTATCAGTAAATCGTAACGATTTAATTCACGTAAAAAGTTACAAGGTGCCCTTTTGATATGTTATGATTTTATGAAGTACACACGACAGCACGTCGACCTTTACATGCTAGCACTCTACTCGGTTGCGTTACGGGCGACTTTGCAACAAAAATGTACAGTCCGACGTGCTGTCGTGTGTACGTAATTCTGCACATAAAAACCTAAGTCCTGCAATTCCTAACCAGCCGCAAACATTAAAAAAAAACTATACATTTCGTTGTCGTAATATTCTGCAGCCTCATTCAATTCCCATACGACGAAAAAATACCATGAAATGTGGCCGTACAGTACACTCGTGTTAGACCAGTTGAAATTACTAGAAATGACTCTTTTAAAATAACCCGGCTTTTAAATTTACGGTACGGAACCCCTCGGTGCGCCAGTCCGACTCGCACTTGGCCGGTTTTTATTTACTTAGTGCTATTCAATGCATTTTTAGAGAGAAAACCTGCCCTTGTATCATACCAACAAACAGTCTTCCTAAAGCCAACATTCAGCCATATTAAATGGTTACACGAAAAAAAGGATTGTTCCACTTAATGCACCTGGGGTAATTCACCTGGGTGCATTAAGTCGACTGAAAAGTAGACTTAATTCACCTCGGGCTTTAGCCCTGGGTGAATAAAGTCGCCTCAATTTTTATTAAAATTTTTGGTATACTTTATTCACCTAAAAATAAATCATCATAATAAATTATGTATACAGCTTAAAAAAATAAATAAAACAAAACATATTATGCTAAAAAAAAAAAGTAAAAAAAAGTACAATAGGTAAAAATAAAACGAGGTTTTATTTTTAAAAAAATTGTTTTTTTTTTTATATATATATTTTTTAATTTTTTGTAATTTCTTTTGTTAAAAAACCTCCACGGAGCAAAATATAATAACTTCCCCATTTCCGACCCGTACCATTTCGCCGCTGCATCCAATCTACTCAGAGCGTTCCCAATCTAAAAAGTGACAACTCCTAAGTATGCAAGGCAGTTGCAACCAAAAAGAGTAAAGAAAAAAACTAAATAACCTGAAAAGCAAGCAGTCGATCGCTCCAAGATTTACCAAGGGACTCAGCGCGCGCAAATATAAGTCTTCACCTGGATGCAACGAAAAATGTACTTTATACTACAGAGTTAAGGTTTTCAAAGTATTATAAACCTATATTGGCTTTTCTCCAGTCTGGTTTAGCTAGCCTCTTTAGAAGATTGAATCAGCCAATAGTGCAGTGCTGTTGGTCTATTTCAATGAAAGTTAAAACTCTATTTCGGCTACCCAATAAAATTGTAAAATCGCTTGCCAATACTGGTAACACTGAAATATCATTCGGGAACTGGCTAAAACCAGTTGTAAAGTAATTGGATATCGGAATGGCTTCTCTTAATTTGTTCTGTAAATAAACGACCTCTAAACTTCGTTTTTGGTTCTAGAATTTTCATTAATTTCTAAAGCACTGAGGCTGAAACCGGAACCAGGACCTATCATCTACCTATTTTTACTTTTTTTCTTTCCTTAGATACTTAAAATTGAATATAATAGAATATTCTTTATTGTACTAGAAAACATACCATACCAACTTACCATTTTATAAAATTTTAATTCTAGAATAAGAGGTTACAAATAACATTACAAGTAGGTAAATGCGCAATTTCTGTGCCACATTTTATTTTGTAGTTGGAAATAAGCGTCTCTTTTAAATGGAATCAGTTTACCAACAAACAAATTGTGTGATTCCGACGATTAGTGTCATGGCAATCACGTCAGCTACCGAACTGTAATTGCATGAAATAATTACAATCGCATAATTAATCAGGCAACAGTGCATGTTTTATATTTCATTGCATACACACATGTAGCATTTTTAGGAGTCCTGACTCCTGATTGTACCTAGAGTGATACTTTCAGTCTCTCAATAGCGGACCCATAAAAATGTGAAAAAATGTGGTCCCATAAAAATGGTCAAGATCTGATGAAGAACTTCGGAAATGGAGAACAGAACATAATGCTCTAAATCCATACGGTGCTGCCCCCTTAGCACGCTACCATTTTGCCTACTCTCAACTGTCACCTTAACCACTTAACACTACTGAGGTGACAGTGAATAGTGGCTAAGGTGACAGTTGAGAGTAAGCAAAGTGGTAGCGTGCTAAGGGGGCTGGTCCAATGAAGGCGCCTAACAAATAATTTGATTTTTTAGTTTATTTCCTAAACTGTTACCTTGAGGCGCTTCTGACTGGCTGATGTTAATAAAGTTGATGAGTAATAGAAATTATACAGTGGTTTCATTTCAACTCGCAAAGTATGCATTACAAGAGGTCAGAAAGTTATGTGTTCCAATCATCGCAACCTTCCCTTAATTCATTTTAATGTATTAAATAACCTCGATTGAAACAGTTTTGAACCAAATTAAGTAAGTAGGTAACTCCTTTAAATAACCTAGTTCAACCCTTAACAGAGCAGATCTTATTTATGAAAAAGTTGTTAGACCATTTTACGAACAAGAGTTAATTAATTAAAAGCGAATAAAAATACAAATTAGGCAACACCCGCACCCGCACCCCACTCCATTAAATTAAAGTTTATTCAATACAGTTTCTGAAACGTTTTAAGGGAGTTTTACCCGTGCTGCCGGGAAGGATGAAAATCGATTTTATTGCGCATTTACCGCTATAAGGGGAGCAGAACAATGGACTAAGGAAATGCAATTTTCAATTGCAATACCCGTTGCTTCATATTCCACCTTACCTACATTCAATTTTATCCAGATACTTTTTTATTCAGATGTTTCCCAGTATTCTTTGCTTCAGAACCCTGGAAAAACGTAACCACAAATAATTACCTACTGTCATCATCATCAGCCTGTTAACACCCACTGCTGAGTAAAGGCCTCTTCATGCTCACGCCACCTCTCACGATCCTGTGCCAGGCGCAACCACTGTTTTCCGGCTACTTTGGCTATGTCGTCCGACCATCTGGCTGGTGGTCTGCCAACGGATCTCTTCCCCTCTCGGGGTCGCCATTCCGCAATGGACTTTGTCCATCTGCCATCGGTACGTCTCGCCAGGTGTCCTGCCCACTTCCACTTTAAAGAAGTTATGCGTTTTCCGACGTCTGCCACGTCTGCCACACCTACTGTACTTCTTACATACAATGGAAGGGAGATTATTTTACGTATAAATAGGACTTATTAAAACGCCCATTTAATAGCAGAACAGCAATCTTGACCCCATCGAATAACCTCAAAACAGAGCCTAGCGTTCAGCGCCCGCAACCAAAACCCCCGTTCCTTTGACAAAACAATTCCACAAACAATTTAGTGACATCCGTCACTAATCCGGGCAAATCCCACAACGGCCGAGCCCCGACTTGACCGCAGCACGGCTCCCCCAAGCGGGGTGTCGGGTAGAAAGAAAAGTTTCCGAGGCCTGTTATTCGCGAATTATTCATGACTCGTTTCAGAATTTCCCGATTGATTATGCTGTTTAGTACAAATTAACTCCGTGATAAGTTTGCCAGCCTCTGCGGTTGAGGCTGCACGTCAATGCGGGTAATAATAATTTGTCGCGAATGAGTCGAAATCCTTTTAAATGTTCGAGTTGACGCATGACATTTTTATTCGCTTTTGGCCGGCCACCACACTAAAAAGTCCCGTCGGCAAAGTCTCTACTCGCATCGATTTCCTCCAAATAAAAAAATAAAACGTATATCTACTATACAGGGCGTCCCACGGCTATGCCACATGGAGGGAAAGTACCTTGAATATTGTAGATATAACATTTTACTGAAAGAAGACATTATTTGAATTTAAAAAACAATTTAAACTGCATTCATAGATATCTAAATAATTACATCGTTGAACCGGGAATCGATCCCGTTACATGAGAAAAATAATTACCATGTAGTTTTATCATATCGATCGAAAGGCTTCATCATAAGGATTATTTTTTGCTAAATAACATAGTGTCAGAAATAAAAGGAAGACCATGAATTTTAAAAATTTTAATGCAACATTAATCAATTTATCAATGAAAATCACAGTAACAAAAGATTAAAAGAATGAAAATGAAACAAATTTTTGAATTATTTCTTTATAATCAGCCAGCCGCATGGCGATGGACGAAATTTTACGCGTCTTTCGGCTCAGGATACGGCTCGATTTGTTGCATACTACCAGGTAAATGTTAAAATTCATGGTCTTCCTTTTATTTCTGACACTATGTTATTTAGCAAAAAATAATCCATATCATGAAGCCTTTCGATTGGTATGATAAAACTACAGGGTAATAATTTTTCTCATGTAACGGGTTCGATTCCCGGTTCAACCATGTAATTATTTAAATATCTATGAATGCAGTTTAAATTGTTTTTTAAATTAAGATAATGTATTCTTTCAGTAAAATGTTCCATCTACAATATTCAAGGTACTTTCCCTCCATGTGGCATAGCCGTGGGATGGAAGGAGGACATGGAGGGAGGGATTGAAATAATTACATGGTTGAACCGGGAATCGAACCCGTTACATGAGAAAAAATATTACCCTGTAGTTTTGTCATACCGATCGAAAGGCTTCATCATAAGGATTATTTTTTGCTAAATAACATAATGTCAGAAATAAAAGGAAGACCATGAATTTTAACATTTTTAATACAACATTAATCAATTTATCAATGATTATCACAGTAATAAAAGATTAAAAGTATGAAAATGAAACACATTTTTGAATTATTTCTTTATAATCAGCCAGCCGCATTGCGATGGACAAATTTTTACGCGTCTTTCGGCTCAGGATACGGCTCGATTTGTTGCATACTACCAGGTAATTGTTAAAATTCATGGTCTTCCTTTTATTTCTGACACTATGTTATTTAGCAAAAAGTAATCCTTATCATGAAGCCTTTCGATCGGTATGATAAAACTACAGGGTAATAATTTTTCTCGTGTTTCGATTCCCGGTTCAACCATGTAATTATTTCAATATCTATGAATGCAGTTTAAATTGTTTTTTTTTTAAATTAAAATAATGTCTTCTTTCAGTAAAATGTTCCATCTACAATATTTAAGGTACTTTCCCTCCATGTGGCATAGCCATGGGACGCCCTGTATAAACACCAAGTATCGACTCTTTCAACTAATCAGTGAAGGAAAGATACCCGGCAGAAGGAAACCTTCCCGCCTAGAACGCGAGGCCGACAGGCCACGAAGCGATTTTTATCTTCGCTTGTCTGCGACATACTCGTAAACTCTACGGGAAGTCCTGGGGCCTTAGCCTGTAACGCAATAACGTATCGATGGCGTCCCAGGTAGAAGGACAAAACCGGGATTTTCTCGTTTTTCTCCTACAACCAGCGAACTAATCCTCTAGAATTAGAATCAGAATAATCTTTGCTGTACTACAAAAACATCAAAAGGACCGACACTGGGCCGACAGCATTAATAAATCGTAATGTAAAAGTAATGAGAAAGTCGTGCTCGCTCAGTTACTATCATACTTTGATAAACATAAACTTCTCCACGACCAACAGTTTGGTTTCACAAAAGGACGCTCAACGACGGATGCGGGAGTGATGTTAGTTAGGCACATTTATAGCGCATGGGGGGATAGGAAAGATGCTATAGGCGTATTCTGTGACCTTTCAAAGGCATTTGACTGTGTAGACCATGAAACACTTCTCATAAAATTAAAATATAACGGGGTAAAGGGGAAAGGCTTAAAACTAATGAGATCATACTTGGAAGGGAGGGTTCAAAAAGCTGACATAAATCGTACACAGTCTGCAGGTTCGCAGGTGAAGATAGGAGTTCCGCAAGGATCCATCTTAGGACCGTTTCTATTCCTTATTTACATTAATGATCTGCCACATATGGTGGAGAACATGTCTGAGATAGTACTATTTGCTGATGACACATCACTTATTTTTAAAATAAGGAGACAAGAAGATGACCTAAGTGATGCAAATACTGCTCTCTCACGTGTATTAGATT